>CM046835.1:39201052-39658243 GCA_025618425.1 Heliocidaris tuberculata | reverse complement strand
CATAGACAAATTAAAACTTATAGACGGAAAGGTAGCACGCGCGGATTTGCCTCATTTGCATATAAGCTGCAGCGTCCCCATTCAGTCTAAGCGTATTTAAGCGTATTTAGGCTCCGCCCATTTGGTAACATTTCATTTTTCCCGAAGCCCCCGATACCAAAAAATATCGATAAGTATCGAGAAACACCTTATGCATTATTCATTTTTGTTTTGCATACTCCGATTTATCAAACTTTGATTGGACCGGACCTTATGAATATGAATGTTCTTCAAAAGGAATGATTTGACCTCTTTTCGTCACTTCCGCTGTGATTCACGTCACTGCACAAAGTAAAAAAAAAGTTGTGGAAAGTTTAGAGGTGAGTACACATGAATTTATGCTTAATTTTCGAAAATTAGAATATATTTAGAACAAGTTCTGCCACTGTGAGTAATCTATTTCAATTTCTCTACATTTTGAAGGGATTCTACAGAGCTGTATGTCATGAAACAATATGTAATCTACTCTCGAACTTTCAAAACAATTTTCATCGTCATGAGCTAATGTTGCAGCTCGATTTCCCTTACCACCCTGTCACTCGTGACGGCTTACCCGGACTTTCGGGCGGGGCTATCTCGATACGTTTCGATAGATGATTACTGAATTAGAGAGTTGTAGCCGAAAGATTCAGTAAACCTAGATCGAACTTAGTCTGTAGACCCTATGTCAATGATTTGGTTATCTAAGTTAGATGTAGACGCATAGACCCTGTTAATTTCTGGAAGACAAAGGGCCCAGGTGGGGCCCTTGGCTTTGGCCTTTCTAATTGATTCTGTACTAGATCTAGATCTACTGTCTTGTAGGCTATTCTTGTGTGGATTTTTAAATAGCGTATTTTTTATTTTTAAATTTAGAATGAGGAGGGGGTTCCATGTTGATATTTTTTTCCAGAGACCAGTCCAGATCCCCGCCCAGATCCAGATCTACTTTGAGTAAATGTTACACACACACAGTTTGCTATAATATAAACGCCGGGTTGTAATTTTAACGCAGTGGTTCTAGATCTACTATTACTAACGTTAAATAGGCTTTGGGCCCCCTTTTTTTTCTAAACTTGAGCCACGGCCAAAGCCAAGGCAAGCATGATGAGGTTTTATTTTTCATTTCAAGAGAGAGAGAGAGAGAGAAAGGGGGGGGGGGGGGGTCATATTTAGTCTTGATTCTAGACCAGAATCAAAACCCAGGCAATAATAGTGGGATGGCCTTTTTTGCTTTGTTTCAGTATCGCATTCATTAGTCTCATCATGTTGACTTTGATTTCCCTCAGATAATAACATGGCAAGGAACTAACTTGTGGCTGATCTACTTGAAGATCTAGAGGATTTAAAGCCTAATAGACGTCTTAAATATCTGCGTATTTGCACAACTCAACAAGTGTTGCAGGTGCCGGATGAAGCGGATTTTGATGAGACCGTGAGAAATAAACAGGTAGGTACGTCTAGACCTAACTAGTTAGACTAGACCGAAAATTCTGTCTCTCGATCTCGTTGTTAGCCTCTTCACTTAGAGACAGAAGCGGGCCATTTGATCTCCTGTGCAAACCGACTACACGCCGACGTAGTTGGAAAAATCGCTTTAATTTTATTTTTCCTCCCGCATATATATTGATTAGGCCTAGGCTCTACTCATTCAAGAATCTGTTCAACTTACCACTTTGTCTGTATAATCCATTCAATGCACCATTTTCAGGTTATTCAGGGTCCAAGGTATTCTCCGTTTGAAAATCTTACAGCTGTTGTGTAGTCGGTGTGTGGTCGGTTTGCTTAGTACTAGTAGATCGAACGGCCCGCTTCTTCCAAGTGAAGAGGCTAACGAAACGAGAGACAGAATTTTCGGTCTAGTTAGACCTAGACCTATGCCGCTAAAAATTATAGGTCTGGTAGTGGTAGTGTATCCAGGATCAGTTTACTTGGGGGGGGGGGGGTTGATGTGTTCACAATAAAGAGAGACAGTTTTTAGTTTACATACTTGTCCAACCAAAACAGCAACAACAAAGTCATCAATTTTTTTTCTGAGAGAATAGACATTTCATTTGTCTTTTTTCTTTATCCACCACTGAGATCTGTTTTCTTAAGTGTAGTATTACATCAGCTTTTTTAGTGTCTTTAAAAATCAATTATGAGATCTTTAGGGGATGTTCAGTATGATGTCCGTATAAATAAAATTTTTAGTCCTCTTAATAATTATATTAAACATTTCATTCATTCCTGCAAATAGAAACAAACCATATAAGATGGATGAACTTATGTTATTGATAATATTATTTATTATTATTTTTACTTATTATTATCATCATCATTATTATTATTATTATTATTATTATTATTATTATTATTATTTTCAGGGCCAAAACATTACACTTTCAGTTAAAATCTATGAATCTTTTTAGGATGGATTGTAGTTAGGATTTATCCTCTTTGAAAACATCAAGAGGGTGAGGATGAGTGTATATGTGATTTTTTTTTTTCTTAATGTAGGATAATGCTTCTCTACTTCATCTATTACAGATGATGATGATAAAAATGAAGGCTTACCCACTGTGAATGAAGACAAATTCTGAGAGAAACAAATACTTAGCTGCTCCAGTTTTGCATGGTAGGTTGCTATCGGGGTGTTGATTTGTTTTTGTTTGTGTGTGTTTTGGGGTGTTTTTTTTTTTGGGCGGGGGTGCAGAACAGCCTAATAGTACTCTTCATGATTTGTTTCAACGCCTCTTAATTACCAGCTTCTCCGTGGTTACGTGAATCAGGGAAAATTATAGATATGTTAAAGGGGGGGGGGGGCAAAATGATATATTTGCCTTCAATATTATGGGGGGGGGGGGCAACTGCCCACTTGCCACCCCATAATCGACGCCACTGGTTGTTATTAGTATCTCAATACAATCTAGGTACATATTTTTATTTTTTTTACATGAACATAATTTTCCTGAGACTTTACTAATTTGGTTTCTTTTGAATAGCCTTGAAAATTTTATGTGTCCAACTGGACAAACTTTTTTCCTCTCTTAATACTTTTGAGAATTCCCACTTAGTGTTAATAGAAAGCTCTAAATTTCAGTATTTCTAAAAAATTCTAATTGTTGCTCTTTAATTATCAAATACACAATGGATTCTATTTTCTAAAATCTTTCTTCTTTTCTTTCAACAGGCATGGATTTCTACTTCAGCTCTTCAGTGAAATAGCCCCCTGCTTTGATCAACATCATATTAAAATCATACCTGGATTCAAGTCTAATATGCATAATTAGAATGACTGAAGAGGAGTTTAAAGTTCTTCATTTATATCTTAACCATCTTACCCACCCCTCCCCATGTCAAATGTTGTAGTCACATGCAGCCATTTTTTGTAGTCGCTCGTTATTGAGAGGAGGTCTTCCTCTTCTATGTGACCTAGTGACATTACATGGCCCCTAATGATACTAAGATAAGCACTGCCAGAGCCACTTGGCCTCTCCTTTATTAAATCTTCTCCCCGTGTATAACAAATTAGTAATAATAATCTAGTTCATTGATTCTATGATTTTTTTCTAATTGAATTATTATTCTATCATTGATCTACTGAGAAAATCCATACTATTCAACATTTTATTTAACTGAAAACTATAGATTTAGATCTTTGTGTATCTCCCCCCCCCTTTTTTTTTTATAGTTAGACTTATAATACTAGCAATAAGCAATATACATGTACCAACTAAAAATGAGATTAATCATTTAATTTAAATTTCTTAGAACTGTCAACATTATCTTTGATTTCAAGAGTAAAATTGTTGTCATTGGTGTGTGTTTTGAACATGGAACTTAGATGGTCATTTATTTCTTTTAACTTTTATTCATTTTGTGGGGTGTAGTGGGTAAATAAGTTAATGATATATATTTTCTCATTGTAATTCAAATAATTTACCTGTTGGAAAGGGATTGAAATTAATAACGTATGATTCATTTAGATTGAAATTCATTTTTTTTTAATGCATGTACAATTTTGTACTACTCTCAAGTCGGTTGTGATGGAAATTTATTCTTTATTTGTTTTGTTGTATTTGAAAGAGTGTAAGACTGCAGATAATTTTTTTTTTTTTTTTTAAGGAAAAGAATTAAACGTTAAGAAGTAAGACAATGTCTAAACTTCTCTAAAGACTCTCCTCATTTCTTTATGCAGGAAAATATTAAAAAGTAAGAAAATATAAAACTTATTTCCGAATCGACGTGTGTAAATAATTGCACCTTAAATCTTGATTGTAAGAAAGATAAACATGTAATTGAAAGTTATTCCCTGAACATGCCAAAGGTCCTCTCACGTTATATCAATGAAATGAACCAGGACGTGTGATCGAGGTGTATGAGAGAGAGAGAGAGAGAGATAAAGAGAGAGAGAGGGGGAAGAAAAAAAATGATGAGAAAATGTGAAAATGAGAAAGAGAAGGGGGGGCAGTGGCATAACTGGACCTTGGCGTCAAGAGGGGCAAAACTTCTGAGGAAATGATGAGCAAACTGCTTGGAGGGAGATTCGTATTTTTTTCTTCTCGCCAGCCCTTCAAAAGTCGCTCGGGGGGGGGGGGGGGGTCACCAGATTTTATGGGGTCCAGTTTTACTCCATAATTCTCTGACAAGCAAAAAAAAAAAATGTTATCAGTTCCAAAAGAAAGGGGGGCACAATGTATACCGGTACTTTTTTTTCAAAAAAAAAAAAGGAAATAAAATAAATTGGGGGGGGGGGGGGGTCAAAAGCTGTTAGGGGGCAATCTGCCCCTTGCTCTCCCCCCCCCCTTGGGTACGCTAGTGGTGGGGGGGGGGATGAGAGAGAGAGAGAGAGGAGAGAGAAAGTTAAGAATAAAGGAGGAAGTATAATAGTTCGGGTCAACTAAAATGGCCGAATTTTCAAGGTTCATAATTCTCCTTGAAAGGTATGTTCACAAGACTATAAGATTCACAAACATGGCAACAATGCAAAAGTTGCCCTTAAGAAAATATAAGGATACCTCTTCCCCTACACCTAAAATTTTTATTCTTACCTTTGCCTTCGATTGTACACCCCTCCCCCTTTTTTATAACTTCTTTATCATGCTGGTCATAGAGAGCAAATTTATTAATTCTTTGAAAAATTACTTATTATGAATCTAAAAAAATTTCTCTTAATTCGTGAGATGTGATAAATATGAACAACATGTATTTATCTTCTTAATAACTACGGTATACAACTCCACTCGTACTCGACCACGGTGAATGGCGTCGACCTTTTCTGTGCTGAAAATCTATCAATTAGCAATTAATCACATGTTGGGACCTAATTATCATAAAGATTTAATGACACCACATGAATGACGCCCATTCGTCAATTATCGATGCGCCGTCATTAGCCAAGTGATGAATACATTAGCATACATGAATAGATTAAGCGGATTTGACCTTTCTTAATGCGCATGCGTGACACTGATCCACATTTTTATTTTACTTGCCGTGTTAACCATATACGCAATAGGAAGCATCTTACAAAATGAATAATGCATAGGGGCTTCGGGCGCGTTCAAATCGTGGCCAAATGTTACAGTGTAATGGCGGCCGCTTTAGGGGCTTGCTAAAAAGTCACCTTTTCAATGATTTATGCGAAATTCTTTTATATATCTTGGTTCTACATATTCTTAAATTAAATTCCTGAGAAAATTATGACGGAAAAATATCAATAACATTAATTTTCAAGTCGATGTCGATACCCATGTCGAATTTGGTGGAAAAAATGAAAGGGTCCTAAAGCTACGCACACGTAATAAATGAATGCAAATCTTGATTTTTAAGCTGACTGACGTGAATTTCATCCCGATTTGCAAATAGTGATAATATCACCAAAAATAAAGGAAAATTACTCATTCTTTTTGGCGAACGTAAATGATAATCTCGTTGCTCAGTCACACCAAAAGATTGGCGCATTGAACGCGTCGCATTGCGCGTATTTGCGGGGTGCGTACACTGACCTCTACCACCTGGACGGATCATCGCCTATTCCCGCGCGTGCGAGCACTTGAAGTGGGCGCGCACGCGCGGCGGCCATGTCACTCTTCCAAGAGCGCTGTGGTTTAATACACGTTACGCACTGAACATCTGTACTTGTCTTAGCGTTTTGACACCAAGTTTTCATTACCTGGGAGTTTCGCTTCAATATCATCGGAGACCTTAGACGTTAGATGTTGAATGAAGCCCCTTGTTTTTTATTATTCTCCCGAAGGAAACCATAAAATGCATAATTCTACCTGCAAGATGCATCTTGATATTCCTCCTCATAACACTTTCTCAGGCTCCTCGATGGCTCTCCCGCTAGCTTTCTCTATCTCTCTTTCTTGATATTTATTTTCATTTTACTGCAATATTGTCAGCCAATTATGCAATGTAATCCTCTCTCTCTCTCTCTCGATATTACCAGTAATGTTCACACTTTCTCATGCACTCTTCAAAGGCTCTCCTCTCTTTTCCCACCCCCCCCCCCCCTCTCTCTATCTCTCTTGATATTACCAGTAATATTCACACTTTCTCATGCACTCTTCAAAGGCTCCCCCTCCCCCTTCTCTCTCTCATTCTCACCATACATTTTCCCCCTCTCTCTCTCTCATTACTGCAATTTATCTTTTTGTCTCTTTCCAACAGCTCACTCTCTACCTGTGCTCTATACAGGCGCGGATCCAGGGGGGGGGGGGCAAAAGGGGCATGTGCCCCCCCCTTTTTTGAGGACCTTTGAACATTTTGGGAGGAAACGAGGGCCTGAAACCTGAAAATGCTGATGACCTTTTTTTTTGTTTTGTTTTTGTTTTTGTTTTTGCTTGTCAGCAAAATTTTGGGAGAAAAGAGGGCCTGAAAATGCTGACTTTTTTTTTTTTTTTGCTTGTCAGAGAACTCCGAATTTTTTGCCCCCTTTTTTCTAATTTTCTAAATCCTGGATCCGCCCCTGGCTCTTTATATCTGATCTTCTGTCAGCTCGCTGTCATTCCTACTGTTCATATCTTTCTCCCCTCTGGCATTTTAAATTATAATGATTGTACCGTAATTATTTAAACTGATTTTGACTTTCATCTATTAATGTTCCCTCTCACAACCTTTAACAAAGATGCTAAAGATAAATTGATGTTGAATTAGCTCAAAAGACAATTATCTTTTTTCTTTAATAATTATCACTGTTACTCATAAAACAATAATTTACATCATGTTTTATATCTCTGGTTTTTAGCTTTTGATCATCTAGTAAATATCAAAAAAGACAGGCACATGTAATGATGCCTCCATCACCAAGTTAATGAGGCATAAACAGTAGGCCTACACTTAAAGGCTGAATTCTCCAGTTGAAACTCTTGTTGCCATTATTGAACTTGAGACACTTGTATTGTTCATGGCAAATGAAACACTTGTACTATTAATACCGAATGAAGAATGATTTTTTCCAATAGATGGAACATGCACTTTCGTGACCCCATAAAAATTGATGAAAACAATTTGCATTTCTCAAAATTCCCGTAATCATCCCTGTAATTCGAATATGCCAACTTGAGGCATAAACAGTAGGCCTACACCTACACTCTCTAAATAAATGCATGATTTATAACAAAATGCTGAAATAAATGAATTAACTTCTTGACAGATTAATGAATAGATCACTAAACAACACATGATGATGTGCCTTCTTGCAAGATGTTTTGAAGATTATCTTCACTGACATGAAAACATATAGAATTTACGATGAAAAGGCACTTGATATGAGATGTGGCAAAGGTTTTAAATGATCTATGTATCATTCCTAATCACTGCATTCCCTTTTTTTTTCTCCTCCATAGTAGCGAAAAACAAATTATTACTGGCAAATAAATGAACTGCATAAATCAGAATAAAGCCAGTAACATGTAGTGAAAAAAATGCTCAATCTTACATTTTACCTGTTTAGTTGAACAGGACAATTAAACAATAACTGTAATGGAATTTGTCAACCACGTAATGCTACGTAACACTTGGTATAGTTTTATTTTTTAACATAGATCTTCCAAGGATGGCTAGCTCTTATTCATTGTCCGATTTCTTTCAAGTTTTTCACATTCTTTTAAAAAAAAAACTTTTCTGTTATCCAAATCATTTTATTACTAAGATTGGATTTCCCGTAATTCTTCTCAATCTTGAGCAATTACTGAAAGGGAGAAAAATACCTCCCAAGTAGATTTCTGTCATGTGGAATTACCTTGAAAGACATTTTGAAATTGTACATGAGTGGAAGGACACAAATTTGAATTGATCATTTGCATTCACAATCGTGTTCCCTTACTGATGTTTGAACAATATTGTTGCGATCGCCGAGGTATTATTGGTTGCTTACCAATAATCGTCGTCGTACTCGTCGTAGTCGTCGCTCAGCAGTATGCTCCGGTATGTCACTATGTCTATGTAGGTGTTTTCTTGTCAATCGTCTTGTCTGGTTCTCCCTTCTGTTCACATCTTCCTCTGTTTTCCTGTACTGCTCCCTGGGCCGGGCGTACGTAATTGTACGCGCCGTGCGCTATTGTGCGCACACACACTCGGGCGAGGGGTGCTGATTATCAGAGCTATACATGCTCCTTCAATTAGCTCTGCTGATTATCAAATAGCGCCCCCTGGCGCCCAGAGTTGCATATACTTGGTCGAGGGTAGTCATTGTCGAGGGGCGCTCAGTTATACTTAGCGCCCACTCGCGCCCTGAGCTACATGTGCGGGGGGCATTTTCACTTCACACCTCCCGACCAACAAGATTTATGCCCATAAATCTAAAATGTCCAGAACATTAAAATTTTAATGTAATGCCCAAGCCCTACGCTATAGAAAGGGGGCGAATCTGCATTACATATTTATTTCATAGGAGAAATAAATCTATATTGCATTATATGTGTCATATGTCACTGGAAATTATTTTCCGTTAGAACAAACAAAAAATTGCATATACAGACGCTGATGGAATCACTAAGTTCTCATTTTACACGTACCTCTTCACAATGATTCACAAATAATATGAAAAGGAATAATGGCCCATGAATTTACATATTATTTACATATTTACATCATCGCAGGCCATTCTTGCATAACAATATATAATTTATTCCTGGTCTTTGGGGAGTTGCTTACAGGGCCAACTCTGATGAGCATCCTTCCACTGGTCAAAGGTATAATCTGGACAATCCGGCTCAGTACGTCGAGCAGACTTCTCAGTCTGAAGCAGACCTAGTCCACTCATATACATGGAAGGGCCACCGGCTGAAACCTGTAAAACCCCGAAAGGCGCCAAGGAAATACTGTTATGTATATTGCACCTGAAAGAAAGCATAAGTCTGAAACAGCCTAAACCCGGCTTGCCCTAAGCCATAAGCCATAATCTACAAATACTCTCTACTTTGGGGGTGAAGGCTGACATTAAAAAAAATTACCATTACCTGATTACCTAATTACCCTTATTTCAGTTAAAATATTTCAACAGAGTTACAAACAGAAAGGGATCAATCACTGCTCTGGGGGTGGGGGCGGGATGAATTCCGCCTCTCCGCCACTCACAGTTTGAATCTTAGTAATTACCCGGCATGGTTATGGATTTTCCTTTCTATGGACACCCACCACAGGGAAGACACTCTGGCTCGATGCCCAGACGGTAATGTTCACATAAAAATCACTGTCGGGCATGCGAGATACATCCAAGTTCCGATGTTTTTTCTCCCGGGTCGGTGTTAAGCCGTCATTGTCTACAATATAAGCCCACGCATTAAAAGGTCAGAGTGAAACGACTTTGTAAACAACACACTCAAGAAGAGATGGAATGTGTATTCTTGACCAACAAAGATGTCCATCTGCTTCGTGTGTCGGATGCTCTACTAAAGTCGTAAATGGGGGCCATATTCGTCAGGAGTCCGGTGATCCATCATAATGATAGGTGGGGGCCATGGGGGCGTCAACCAGTGACAGGGTAGAGAGGGAGGACGTCCAGCACTAATGGGTTGGGAGATATTCGCCTCCCTTGACTCATTAGGGGTTCCCTCCCGTGATGTTCCTGCCAGGGTGTTCAAAGCGACACCTGCTCCGTTGCCCTTCTGACCTACCTCTGAAGCTGGGTTTCCCTCTGGTGAGAGTGAGGTTGGCGAAGGGCCGGGATTTGCCTCGGGGTAGGGTGAAGAGGGGCCTATGTCTACTTGGATCGGGGATGGCCCTCTTCCTCTCCCGATCCCCAGTCGTTTCCCGCATCTTCGCACATGAAGGACACTGACTTTCCAGTTTTGGCCTCCTGGCATTCCCGTATAAAATGCCCAAGCTTGCCACACCCGTAACACAGATTGCTCCTACTCGGTGAGGATTTTCCCCGGGCCGGGGAGCCTCTGGCTCGGGCGGGGGAGGCTCGAGTTCTTACTGCCTCAGTCAGCCCTTGGAGGGATCCCTTCAATCCCTGCACAGTAGACTGTAAGGTCTCTATCTGTGCAAATGACGCGGTCAGACCTTGGACAGTGGTTTTTAGGGAATCCAGATGTTTGAGTGCTAAATCCATCTTTCCCTCCAGTACCGACACGCGTTTATCTAGTGACCCTTTCGCTGGTGTGGGAGAGGGCGCTTCTACTTTATGCACAGTCATTTCTGGGCGAGCTTCCTCAGCAAGAGAAGTCTGTTTGATTTCTTTCCGGAGCTTCCCAAATATGGCTCTATGTGTGTGCTGGAACCACTTGAAAAGGTCTACTGCCTCTTCAAGGGTTCGCGGACGAGAGTTTAATACATGCTGTCCTGCATCTTTGTCCCAGGTACCCTGGCAAAAACGCATTACAACTTGCTTTTGTACATAGCCCTCTGGCAGGTCCGGGAAGGCCTGAGAGGCTAGTGACATTAAGCGATCCGCCCATTGCACGACAGATTCATCGGGGGCTTGACGCGCAAAAGTGAAGTGCATTTGCGTCACTTCCGGTAACTCTCGCATAGTGAAGCGCTTCTCCAGTTTATTGACCAACGCCTGATATACGATGTGCGGTTCACGTTCTAGTATTACCGCCATGTATTTACCCGCCTCACCATCTAGGGTCCAGCATAAATAATTTCTACGTTGGTTAGAGTCCCACTTACTTTCATCGGCAAAAAGTTCAAATTTGGCAATAAAAGCTTGCCAGCTGCCGGTACCATCAAATGCAATGGTCTTAGGGAGAGCAACGGGTCTGGGAGTTGACCCTTCACCCCTACCTGATCTAGCAGAGGGGGGTACAGCCTCCACAAAGTCCGATGAATGGTTGGGGGCTTCATTATACCCAGATGAGGGGGCTTGATTTGAGTGGGATGGGGCTCTCACCACTGGAGGTGGTGATGCGAATGCCACCGACCGCTTGTCCTCACGACTATCTCGCCTAGAAGATACGTTGGTGTATCGGTCACGCCTTGAGTGTCGTACAGGTGAAGGGGATCGAGTCTCCCACGATCGATGACCATGATATGACCTTCGAGGGGGTGATTCACGATACCTATCGTCATCACGTGTACGGCGCGAGAGGGACTCGTAACGAGTACCTCGAGATTGGCGTCGAGGAGATTCATTACGATCACTCCTATAGCATCGAGGGGGAGAATCATAATATCGTTCCCGTCTCGACGGGGAGGGAGATTCGTAATATCGCTCCCTTCTAGCCCGGCGGGGAGAATCATAATATCGCTCCCTTCTAAACCGGTGGGGAGAATCATAATCGCGGTCGTCCCTAGCTTGGTGTTTGGAGCTATATCGTCTTCTAGGAGAAATTGATTTATACTCTCCCCGACTGCGATACTCGGGTGAGTGATCATAACGATCTCTTCGGTCATCGTATCCTCTTTTCAAGTCATAGTCACGACCTCTCCCATTGCGAGAAGAACTGCGGTCATGCCGTGACCTATGAGGGGAATCGACATTGCGATCTTCTACTGGCCTCCTATGATGCTGCCCTTCACCTCCAGTCCTCTGAGAACAATCTGAGCTGAATTCTGCTTGTCGGGAAGGGGGGCGATTGTCTTCCGCTCGACGACGGGGAGATTCCCGATAATGATCGTGTCGGGATCTTTGTGGAGATCGTTGTTGACCATCTCTAATCTTGTTGTCAGGATTAGGGGTCAATTTGTCGTCAGAGTTTGTGATCGCCGAAGCACCCTCAGTTTTAGAAGGGGGGTGCGCTGTTTTCTTTCTTACCGACTTTTCACTTGTAGATGCCGGAGGGGGGTATTTTTCATAGGGGTACGGCGGTGGGTGATTCGACTGTTGAGAGTCGGCAGTGTGCGGCACCTTTTCTAGTTTGGGGGTGAGCTGTGTTCCTTCTCGGAAGAGTTGGAGGCTTCACCCTCTCCAGTTGGTGACCGCGACTTACTAATTTTGTGAACCCCTTCAAATGGTGAAAAATCAAAATATTTGACTAATTCCACAACATTCTTAATACCAGGAATGGATGAAAGAAGGTTCGGAGAGATGTCGCAGCCCTCGCGCAAAGTGAGAATGCGTTCGGCCAAGGTATTTCCGATACCTGGTACCTGCTTAAGCTCACTGACATCACACGAGTTAATGAGAACCTTTGCCATAGTGATCAATTGACCAAGATTGTTGAACAAATTCAAGTACTAGTATAACTGTATAAATATACTTATTGCAAGAGAATATTTAAATATAAATATAGAAAGTCGTAATCAAATATATATTTACAAACGAAATGCTCTTGCAATAATCTATTCTTATATAAATCTGCTCAATAAAGCACTTAATATTAATAAGTGCTTTGTATTTGACGCACCGTGTCAAAAGCAAACACTGGGTATATAATTTTGATATGCACCGTCAAAAAGCGCACATAAATAATATTCAATATGAAATAGGCAATACGTAATTCAGTAAAGCGCTCAGTATACTTCTGCGCGCAGTTCAAATTAAAATAAGAATTATCGATAGCGCCTAAATACTGCGCCGAAACTAATTATATATAAATAAAGTGAATACACCGATAACTTAAAGAAGTATTTACAATATCATTAACTTAACTTAACTTCAAACTTCAAAGTTCGCAGTTGATCGGTATATTTCCGAACTTTATGTATAGTGTGCAGTCGGATTATAAGAAATATGTATATATATATAAATAAATCCGCTTACAGAAATATCAATGAGAGCACAGTTATATATACAGTTATCAGTGCACACCATATAATAGTGCACAAAATTTATTCCAGTATCTGCGCACCACTTTGCATGAAAGTAATGCACGAGCAGACAAGTGGAATGAATTAACGTTAAATGTACAATACAGTGGACTTCTACTCTCAGTCACATCAATCAAAGACGCAACCAAAAACCTTCAATATAAGTTCACACGGCCGACGTGGTAAGTATATATTTTATTTATCTTTTTTTTTTTTTTTTTTTTTTAAACCACTCGGCTATGTGACTGCACGCGACAAAACGACCACCACAAACAATCTGTCCACTTGAGTTAAATCAAAATTACTGCTACTATTAAATACTAATTTGGCAAATAAATTATTCACTTGCCGAATGATACAAATTAATGATATCAGGTAAACAAACGTAAACTATGTCGGCTGCTTAAATAAATCCAGCAACCCTTAAATGCAATCTAATATAAAGAGTTCATGAAATCCAAGTGAACTCGAATAAATTAAATGTCACATTAAATCTCGCAAGATCGCGAGTTACAAATGCGCATTTAATAAAAGTCACACTTCGTTATAATATTACTTACACTACTTGTATCTCCTCATCCTCTCGTCCTTGAACGGGGAAGAATCAATACAGGTATAACAATAATCGCTACTTATCGCAGCGACATAAAAGTAAAATACATGAATTTACAAACTACAAATTCGATAATAGTAAAAACATTAGACCAATTATGCTACTATAAACACAGTAATCACACAACGTCATTCACTACAAGTAATCTGGATAACAATATCAAATATATATATATATATACACACGGAGAAATATAACTTATTATGTAAGACGCTGCTGAAAAAAAAAATGGCGCCAGAGAAGCCCTACACTTAAAAAGAAGGGGCAACTAAGCGCGATATATTTCAGCCATGAGATCCGTGTCGTCAAACTATGTTAGATGAGCCCACAGCTTCGAAAAGGGGGCAAATTTTGCAAAAGTTAAGGACACGGAAATCGCTGCCGCTCAACTATCACTTAAAACAAATAACTTAATAAATGAATACCGTAATTCAATCAAAAACAAACACAGGCACACTGTAATTAACTTAAATCTACAGTGCACTTACCGAAGAGTTCGTCTTAGCTTCGGTAAATGTAAAGCAGCTGGAGAAATGGAAATTCCTCTCCGGCTCGGCGATTGGAAAATAAAATCTAACTTATAAGAAAAACAAAACTCATATAATAACCAGTAAAATAAATGTAGAACTTTGAACATAAAGTCAAAATGAATATAAAGTCAAAATAATTAAACATAAGTCTACCCGTGTTTGATTAGCTTGGGGGTGACGAAAATCTCGACAACAATTTTTGTCAATGAAAAAATTATATAATAGAAAGTAAAATCGTCACCCTAATTAGTATTAATGTATAAATAAATGTATAATTATATACCAAAAGTAAATAATGATGAAAGAAATAGGTCAATTACAAGGTTGATGCAGTTTCCCGCCAAACGCGAACCTATAATCCCAGGTCCGCGATTGAACAATAGCTTTGGATGCGGCGTATAAAAGAAAGCAATTTGTCAATGAATAGCCTGTACGGCGTGTGTATTTAATCGTTCGCGCCACATCCAAATGTCGAATTATGTTACAGAATAGTTAAATCATTTAATTTTCTACGGAAAACTACATTAATAAGAATAAATATACAGTAAATCTTAAGTTACAGCAAAAATACAAATACAATCTTGCAGGTACGTCTTTTTATTTTTCTATCAGACGTGCCTAGTTGGCAATCTAAATGTACCTGCAAGAAAAATTACTATAAATTACTACAAATTACAAAATATATCAAATTAAGCGCAGCTTTTTGTTGCTCACAGCGCCATTGTTGCGATCGCCGAGGTATTATTGGTTGCTTACCAATAATCGTCGTCGTACTCGTCGTAGTCGTCGCTCAGCAGTATGCTCCGGTATGTCACTATGTCTATGTAGGTGTTTTCTTGTCAATCGTCTTGTCTGGTTCTCCGTTCTGTTCACATCTTCCTCTGTTTTCCTGTACTGCTCCCTGGGCCGGGCGTACGTAATTGTACGCGCCGTGCGCTATTGTGCGCACACACACTCGGGCGAGGGGTGCTGATTATCAGAGCTATACATGCTCCTTCAATTAGCTCTGCTGATTATCAAATAGCGCCCCCTGGCGCCCAGAGTTGCATATACTTGGTCGAGGGTAGTCATTGTCGAGGGGCGCTCAATTATACTTAGCGCCCACTCGCGCCCTGAGCTACATGTGCGGGGGGCATTTTCACTTCAATATCAACTTTGATAGCTGCTTCCTTATTTTGGGTCCACCAAGTTTTTCATTACAGCATTTGGCAAGATGATGCATGCGAATTTTCACATAACATGATGCTATGCACTTAATCAAAACAAAGACATGATTGTAATCAGGCGGACCATCGAACATGTGGTCACTCAGCTCAACAAAAATCTGCTTTCCTGCCACATCATGCAGAACGGCAGTTGCCAGGGCAAATGAAATGCCATGAGATTGGGGTAGGGCACCTTGAGTAGTATGTAAAAGTCTCTGAAAGCAATGTTCTGTGGAGTTACATACTCTAACAACATCCTCTGATGGCTTGATGAGTCCCCCTCTATTCTTCCTCGTCAGCAGACCACCACCTGCATTAACCTTGTCTGATGTCAGAGCAGCTTGGCATTCAGGACATGTTGTTCTCCGCTTAGCCATTCGTACCACATATCCTGCGATATACCCGACTGCTGCAAGCTTAACGGATGACAGTTCAGAGATGTTAGGTGCGTCACAGTAATCGTGTTCATCTTTGCAAGGCTGGCGTTCTTCGAGATCGTACTTGCGGAGCAGTAGCATGTCTCTGTCTTCAAATTCCTCATTCAAGTTTCCTGCTTTGATGCATGGCTTGGCACTGGATACAAACAGGATTGGTGTCTTGCCTTGTGCTGTGCAGTTACCATTTTGCCCTTGTATCTCATGACGAACAAGGAGCCTCTTGTACGTGGATGCAAACTGACGTGCAGTAGGGTTATTGTTGCTTCCATTAGCAGCTCTGCATCTGACTGCACAAAAGAAAAGTCCATGAATCAGGTAATCTAGCAAATTTAAGAAAATTAAATCTTGCTTAGAGCAATTTTGTTGTCTGTTTTTGACTGCTGCAACAGTGAATGTTGGACACAGTCCCACATAGGCAAGGGCCCATGAGTGGCCATAGACTGACATGTATTGTAACTCGATACTGATTCGAGTTCCTTGAACATGTTGAAAGAAGTTTTCAAGGAAATAAGAAAACTTGAAAAACATTTCATAACTGTGAGATGTAGATTTATGGCAATATTTGGACATTCGCTAGGAAGTATTTTTTTGCTCAACTGAAAACGGTTAAACATTTTACAAAATGGTATTAACTAAACGATACATAACCGTGCATAAAATACAATACATGGGACTACACAGAGCGCTACACGCTAACGACTTCCAACTCAGGTGAACTTCCAACTTAATTTTTGAATACATGGAAAACATAGTTGAACTTACGAATGAAATGTCCGTCCACATCCTTTATAGTATCTATTAGAACAGTTGACTGCAGCACATGTAGGCATGTTTAACAATCGAAATTCATCAAAACAAAGTTCAGCAAGAAGAACATACGGTCAAATTGTACACAAATCTGTATTCCAGCTTTCTCGAGCGTCGATTTTTCAGAAGTGCAACATGGCGGATCCACGACGTCACTTCTCTGAGCCAATGAAACGTCCAGGTGGTAGAGGTCAGTGGGTGCGTAGCTTTAGGACCTGCGTAGCTTTAGGACCCCTGACCATACATGTAAAATATTTCATTGCGGCTGAGATACAAGATTATGTGATAGGTACATGGATTATCAATGTTAAAAAGCTCCCCTCCAACAACGACATGAGTACATAATTAAATTGCAATGAAATAACATGAAATGACTCTAAGAATAATTAATATATTAATAAACATTGCTACAAAATGAAGATATCAGGTTTAACATTAATTCAAACTTACCAAACTTGAACTTTAGATGGGAAATTGATGTAAATTAAGAGAGACTGACGTTAGACTTAAAGCTGATCAACTTGAGTGTAGTGGATGTGAAAATGACTCTCTTCTAAAAATGTTTTCGATGTTGTCATGGTTGCATTTTGATAACTTGCGCATGCGCATCTGATCAATTTACACAGTTTAGTAAAATTTAATGAAAGATATAGACAGGTGAAGGGGGAATATGTGTAAAAGCATGTGGTATTATAACATATATAAATGTTATCATTACATGTATTAAGTCAAAAATAAATGTGTAAGTACATGTACCCTACAATGTACAACAGATTGCATTTGTTTGTATTTCTTCAATTAAAGGTTGCTCAATCATATATAGTGGAATGTTGAAAGAAGCGAGAGAGAGAGAGATAAGGATACAGTGGGAAACAGTGGTTGGGAAAATGAGAGAGAGAGAGAAACAGCCATTGGGAAAAATGAGAGAGACTCATAGACAGTGGGAAAATGATAGAGAGTGAGAGAGAGAGAAAAAAATAGACATGCAGGGGGATAGATAGAAATTATAAAGAATACAGGAGAGAGAGAGAAAGAGAGAGAGAGGGAGAGGGTTTAGTTGTGATGAAAAGTGATACACTCTAAAAAAAATTTTAACCAACTCGGCAAAATTTTAACCAACAGTTGGTTTCCAGGTGAACCTATCAACTCTTGGTTAAAACATTAACCAACCCTAGTTGGTTAATGTTTTAACCAACTATTAGTGAAAACTTTAACTAATTATTTGCTAAAAATTTTTAACCAACTTTAGTTGGTTAAAAATTTAACCAACTATTTACTAAAATTTTAACCAATCATTTGTTAATCAACCAAGTTGGTTACAATTATAACCAACTGTTTATTAAAATTTTAACTACTCATTTTTAACCAACCCTAGTTGGTTACAATTATAACCAACTATTTATTAAAACTTTAACCTAGTTGGTTACAATTATAACCAACTATTTATTAAAACTTAATAATTTGTTAATTTTAACCAACCATGGTTGTTGGTTAAAATATCAATCTGCACACAATTTGCACTCAGTCATGAAAGAAAAAAATGAGACAGTTCTTAAGCAAAGTTCCCATTTGAATTGTGTATTTATTTTCAACTAACAGTGTAAAACTGTTCAACAGCACAAAAAGTCAAAGCTTAAATAACAAATATGCTTCACATCTGATACAGCAGACAGCATTTAAAAATAACATTTGTCTTGCTCCATGATAACGAGTAAGCACACTCGAGTAAAGTATCCATTTGCTAACAATTATTTCCTTCTTAAAAATGAAAAATGTGGCTTAATTCATATTGTTTCAATATTCTAAATAAACTTCTATCAGTTCGGTTCATTTTTTTCCCCTCCACAACAACAACAAAAACAAATGCATGTACATGTGATCAAAATCATTTAAGGCAAGTACATTAAAAAAAAAAGTACATTACAAAATACAAACATAAGTTATAAGGGAATTACAACGAAATTTACATTAGTAAAGTATATCAAAAAAGAATGAAATCGGAATAAATTATTATTGTGGAGGGAGCCAACAGGTAGACAAAAAAAAAACAAAAAAAAAAAAACTTTATACATTGGCACCCAACATATAATTGAAAATAAAAATCATGCTTATAGATGATTAAAGCCTTGGTGTAACAATATTAAATAATAAATTTCATCTTTAATTAAATAATTGAATTAAAGGAAATATAAATATAAAAGTGAGCAAAAGCATACATGCATGATATTATAGACATACATTGTAGTTTAATCTATTTCTAATTTTCTACCAATTGCTTGGCCCAGATTACATACCTGCATGAATAACTTGAAATCGGAGGGACTGACAGGCATACAGACATGTTTGTAATTGCTACAAAATAGGCCTAATCATACATGATACATAGTGATATAGGTACTAATGATAATATTGACTGGCTCTACTTTCGGGTAATATCGAAAATGTTGCCCTTAAAAGAACCATATTGCCCTCGTCTTCGACTCAGGGCAATATGATTCTGTTGCGGGCAACATATTCGATATCCCCCTCAAGGCCAGTCAATATAATATAAGTGTTTGCATAGGATGTTTGTATTTTGGGGAAGTGAAAGTCATGAGCAGATCGAGTTTGATAGGAGTAAAAACTAGTATTTATAAGGAAACATATGAGTAAGGAGTGATTCCAAGATTCCAGTTTGTAACAGCATTATATCATACAAGTTTCATAAATTCATTTTACGGAATAAAGGAGCAGAGTTGCAAGAACACTTTGTTATCAAGCGAATAGCTCTTTTCTGTAATTTAAAGACCCTATCTGAACAACACTTGGGACAACCAGCCCAATTCATATTAAAACATATTTCCCATATATATTTCATTGACATACATTCATCAATAAGAACACCTAAAGTTTGGAATGATTGGTATGTAATAATCACTACTGCCATTTATTTGGCATTCAAAACCAATACTTTCAAACCATATGCTAATTTGCCCAAACTCTAATTTCCCCAAAACTCTTGTTTATCTTTAAATGTAAAAATTTCCATGATCTGTAGGTCTCCCTTCCCACACCCAAATGAGTCCTTCCTCGCCAAAATAGGAAAACTGCAATGGAAATTCATTTAAAAGTGAATGACTTGTCAGCAAAATATAATTGTCCAGTATACAGTAGTATGAAAAGAATTATTTTGGCAATAGCTCATACAAACTGATGAATTGTACTGAAATAGCAAAGGTAAACATTTTGCATCATAATAAAAAACTATGCAATAGTTTATCAAATTATCATAATGAGACCACTATTAATAGTATTCAATTAAATATATCCATGAATTCATAAATTTTTGATAACTATTAACACAAATAATTTTTTCAAAACTTAACATGAAAGTAAGTATCAAAGAATTAGCATTTCTTACACAATTGCACCTCACTTTCAGGGAGCTTTCGGTTTCAGTAAGTACTGAAATCAACTGGCTTGAGCTAGCTAGCTAGCACTTAGCATAAGTAAAAGCGCAATTAATGCATGGTGGGAAACAGAATGAAGGTAGCATCTTTTGCTTGCATGTTACAGATCAGTGCTGAAAATTGGGATCTCAGCAATTCAACATAGCTCCCTTGGGCCTAGAAATTAATTTTTTTTCTTCAGAGAACTCTCGTGGAAAAAAAAAATCACCCTGGTGGGAGATGATGAATAGATTACCCCCAAACATAAGAACTGAGCAATTGGACACCCTTACTATTTCTTCACTATTTTAAAGAGTATTACAAAGAAATTTAACAAGTGAATTTAATATAAACATTTGACATCCTTTCACATGTAAAATAGAATTCAAAGTTCTACCACAGATATATGAGATTATTAGATAATGGTAAATAAAGTAATCTTAAATAAAGATAATCTGTTATATCAAAATACCCAATACTTTTCATTTTAAATGCAAAATGAAATCCGTCATTGAGTTCATACGTCACAGAGCTTACTTTTAAGTCGAGGCAACATTTTAGTCACTTTGACATCTTATGGAGCTCATAGCTGTTTGAGAAGATATTTTCAAGACCTAATATTTTCAGCTTTCAAATGATACATGTATTTTCTTAGATTCAATGCATAAAATTATCTAAGAAATTTGAAAGTTGACCTTGAAAAACTCCCTCATATGAGATCAAATCATAGGTCAATGCCTATTGTGCCTATGAGCTACGTATACATAATAGTAGTCTTGACATCTGAACCTAGAAAAGTTATATAGCCAACAGTCACAGCCCTTTGTCCTCCTTACTGAAGGAAGCAGATGGAATCCGCTTCAATCTTTTTCAGTGGTCGAGCACAAGGAAGTGTCTTGACATTCCTATATAGCCAACAGTGTAACCTAGAAAAGTTATTTCTGTTGAAGTTTTTTTGTTGATTCGTGATCGTGAGTGTTCAAAGATCAATTTTAGCTTTGTTTCCCAAGAGGCAACCTTGAGCAATTTGCATAATTTGCATAAATATAACAGCAACTATTGGTTTACAGATTATGCAGCCCAAGACATATTACTCAATATGTACAAAGGGATTTACATACCACAACATAATACAAATCTCGACCAGTGTTGTTTATCTTGAGTAATGATCCTGTGCTACGACGAGCGAATTAAATATCAGAAAATGATATTAGATCTGCTGAGGGATTTTGCGGGGAATAGAATCCACTTTCGTCACCTTTTGGAAGTGAGATCAGTTTTAGGTACTAAAGGTCAAGTGAAGGTCAGAATCGTTATAGTTAACAAGTTTTGACATTTATTTGTTGGGTTGATCAAACGGGAAAAGAAAAGAATTAAAGCAGGAAAGTATCACAGATTGATCTGAACATCTCTCTAAAATCCCATTCTTTGTGTCCTGATAATGAGTTATGATATTAAAAATTCTACCTTTCTGACCCAGCATAATTATCGAACTATGACTTAAACCTGACTTTCAATTTGTGACTTCCATCCTAAATTGAAAAGAGAACGCTATCAGAGGAACGTAAGATCCACAAACCCGTCATAAATGTACTATATATAAGTAGGCCTACGCGGATGTAAAAAATCAACTATAGCAGTAGTTTCACCTTGTAACACCCCCTTGTGATTGTTATTGACTGAAAATTTATATTAAAGGAGAATGAAACCCTGGGAAAAATCAATTTCAATGAAAAGAGAGGATAGAGAGAAGCAATTTAAAAAAAGTTCCATCAAAATCGGTTACGAAATGCGAAAGTTATGAAAGTTTGAAAAGTCTCAATTTACTTTCTATGGCGATCCTCAAATTGGCAATGTTGCTTCAAAGTGACAGGTTTAGTAGTACAACTCTCCATATGTTTTGTACACAAAATTTCATATTTTCCCCATTATCTCTCAAGGTGCAGCTTGTCTCCTATGTATTTGACACAACATATGTTGAGTTCACAAAAAGACAAGCAGCATCTTTAGAGATAATGGAGAAAAATAAAAATATGAAAAACATATTGAGAGTTGTACTACTAAAGCCTGCCATTTTGAAGCAACATTGCTAATTTGAGGATCGCCATTAAGACTTTTCAAACTTTCATAACTTTCTCATTTCGTAACCGATTTTGATGGAACTTTTTAAAAATTGCTTCTCTCTATCCTCTCTTTTCATTAAAATAGATATTTCCCAGGGTTTCATTCTCCTTTAAACAAAATAAACACTGTTAGAGATTGGTATCATATTGCAGTACATAGGTTCCTTCACAAATTTTGCATAAACTGAAACCAGCGATCACTTTTACATTTATGCAAATTATGCAAATTTGCTCAAGGTTGCCCCTTGGGCAACAAAGCTGAAATTGCTCACTGACCACTTATGATTACAAATTAAAGAAAAAACTTCAACAGAACACTTTTGGCTATATAGGAATGTCAAGCCGACTATAATCTGGTCTTAAAACTTGCTTCGATAACAACAAATAACAACAAATAAATGACTGCATTACTGTTGGCTCAGCCCATTGCGAAACCGGAGGACGGATGCTGCAGTTACAGATCCTCCTAGTTTGTACACGAGACCCTCTAGAAACTGCCACACTGCCATGCAGTGTGGCTGGTAGTCAACATCCAGAACAAATATCATCTTGAAGACAATATCTACAGCCGTTTGTACACTCTTGCATGGCACTACCCTGCGCTCCACCACAGCAAAAGATTGCAGTGGCTTCCATCTGGTTCCTCCAATAAGGAGGACGAAGGGCTGTGACTGTGGATGTTCGGTGTTAACGATGCTGGATGTATAAAACTCCACACTGGTTCCTTCCTGTAAGCAAACAAGTTTAAAAAGTAATGTACACCTTGCAACCAATCTCACCAAAAAATAATTTTGTTACATTATTCAGCTTTTTTACCATATCAATTTTGCAATAACTCTACCAAACTAGGAGCTGGGGTCATGAAGGTCACGTCATAACCCTAATAGAGCGGTTGAGGCATAATGCCCCCCCCCCCCCCTTTGACCTTTCGTGTAATAAATTCACCAACGAAAAAGCTCTCGCCACGACATTTCAAAATTGCTAAAAAACAGGATTTCCTGTATAATTTCAAAACAAACTGTGTTTTCTGAAAAAGATTCATAAAATGCATGATTATTTTTGCTTTTACAGATTAAAATCAAATTCTAAAAGTCTGATTTCATGCATAAATTAATGAAATGACATAAAAGCATTTTTAGAAAATTTAACTATATAATTTCGTAAATTCTGCTGCGGGTGACATGCTTGCCGATTTTCGTTGCCTTCGGACAGTCGACGGCTGAGATCTCAGGGGTACCATAATGCCCCCCCCCCCCCCCCATAGCATAGACCAAAATAGCCCAGCTCTTTTAGGGTTAAAGCTGAAGGCCTCTTCTAGAAGTCCTTGAAATACAAAGATAAAGATATGGCATTTTATATACCGCATGTCTAGATTCTAGGCCTCTGATTGGTCAAATTTGTGGGCATGAAATTCACTACGGACTGCCAGGCGGAATGGTGAAAACTATTGACCTAGCATAGTTCTGCCCGCGCATACAATACAAATTTATGCATGACCTAAACCACAAAATGACTTGGGGGAGGGGGGATAAGGGCCCAGACAATTTTGTTACGCAATGCGAACATGCCACACCACTTTCTGACATATCAAAAGGAAAAAAATGAAGATTTTCAAGAAAATAACAATAGATTTGTGTTCTTTACTTGAATTTCGACAAAAGCCCTGTCTTTTTAGGGTGAAAGAGTTGTGAACCGCAGGCATCGAGTACAAATTAACTTTTTGAATTATCCACTTTTAGGAATAAACTCTGACTCACCACTTTCCAGTCAATGAAGGACCTTAAAGCCTACTCAGGTGTGCATCTCCCTCTCATAGTTTTGTTGCGCCCACTAAACAGGAATGGCAGCAAGTTCAAGGCCAAACCCTGCTGTTCATCTAAGGAAAAATGATATTAGAAGACATGTAAAAGACATCACAGAGCTTATGTTTGCCAATTCTATCATGTTAAAAACTAATTTATTACACACAAATAAGTGAATTGTGACATAACATAAACAATCCTTTACTAAAGATGGTTCCTGTAAGGTCTGAACGTTCCAATAATTTTAAGTCAGCTGACTCAGCTCATTTCTCACTATGATTGTTCACATCCGAATCATCTTCACATGCAAGGACTGGTCATTGTGCATTTCAAATACAGGGTATCTTCTGTCTTTTCCTCAAAGATTATATTTGTACAGTGAAATTATTAATTGTCAGTAAGAGGTCATAACAATTTTCACAATATGGACTGACCTTGCAAAAACCAAAACCTACATCATCTAGATGACTATTTGGGTTATCCATGAAGAACATTTATGATGCATCTGCAAACATATCTCTACAAATAGACATTTTCTATTCTGCTTATTTTTTTCCAAATTACCTACTTTGACATGTAGGGGGTTCTGCCCAATGACCCAGTGTGGACACAGGTCCCCCATTCAAACAAACACTTTCTCTTCCCTTCTTTCCTGATGGATTTATGTATTTTAAACAGCAGTCAAAACATGGAAAATTAAAATTAATGACTTCTTTTTGATGAGTAATGGCTTCTGTAAAATATCAAAAGGAATGAAAGAATGCCACAACATGTATCAGCTTATTTTTTTTTTCATCACTATTAATTCTGAGGAGAAATTAGAGAGAAAACTTACTTAGTTTTTCATGTAAGATTTTATTGCAATCCTTTTGAATTTGTTGGAAACCATAAAACCAGTTATGGACATGCAGAGAGAAGTAAAATGACTGAATAGTTTTTGTAGCCACATGAGCTGGAAATTAAACATCACAAATCCTAAAATAAAATACTTGTTTCCACCATGGCAGAAACTGATTACGAGTACGTATATGGATTATGTAAGGAAAATAGGGTGGATGCACAAACTGTACATGAAAACATGATAAACAGGAAAACAAAATGTTACCTTCTGGAAGGTCAGCAATTTCAACTCCGCACCCAAGCTTCTCCATCCAATTTCGTGGGACTTCCACATTCCTGACATAATCAAGAATTTTCTGTGTCATCTTTGGCCATTCGACGAGAAAGCGTTTTGAAGCGTCTTTGGAAATAGTGAGTTTGAAGTCTTACTCCACCTGCAGCAAGAAACATGTAAAAGATAACTTGTTTTGATGATATTGGTCGATATCCTTCATAAATGGCACTAAAAATGAGACTGCACCTAGCTATGAAGCTTCAAGAATAACCATTAAAACAGTACTTGATATATCCCATTCAGGAGTTTGAACAATGAGACTACCCCAAAACATTACATCTCCTGCACATCATAAGAAGTAAAACTTACTATATATCTCGGGCTGCAGCAAATGGGGATATCGGGCAAGAATCTCCAGCACACTTGCTTTAGAAGTTTGTATCCATGCATGCCTGTTTTTTGCTGTTTGTTTCATCAAAGTGACGATGTCCCCGGTGTTTTGAGTGTGTTTCAAAACATTAATGAGCTTCTCTTCTTCTTCATCAGACACTAAAAAATGAAAAAAAAAAAACAAACAAACAAAAAATCAAAACAAAAGAACCAAAAAGCAAAAAAAATAAATAAAAGAAAAAAGAAAAAAGAAAAAAAAAAGAGGGCACTTTTTTTAAAACACAAGCACACAATTATTGTATCAATAATGCCTAAAGCATTTTCATTTACTTGAAGTACGATAAAAGAGCAATGTGAATTAAATGACTTGCTCAAGGGCAAAGGTGCCGACTGTGCCGTGCAGGGGATCGAACCCCCGATCCTTGGATCTCCAGTCAAGCGCCTTAGACCACTCGGCCACGGCACCTCGGCAACTTCAATGACAAGAAAAGATTTTATAAAACAAAACTAAGATCTAACTTATAGTTATACTGCATACAAAAAATACAGGTGGCATGAACATTTTTCACATGCACAGTCCCCCCCCCCCCCCCCCCAACAAAAGAAAAAAAAACAAACAGTGAGGGCCCAAAGGTCTTTTAATTCACAGCCCATCCCCTCGTCCATCTTGGGATAAGCTTGTAACTACAAACTCTGCTCAATTTATCCACAGGCACAACAGAAGTTCACATCAACTTCAAGTACCAGCATCCAGCAACCAGATTTTTTTTATCCCCGAAGGCGAAAGAAAATTACTTTACCTTCATTCCGTAATATTCCAGAAATTCCTTGATCGCATGCAGTCAATCACAACTAAATTCAAACACTCGAAGATAACGGTGAAGTGTAGAAAACAAACCACAAAAGTCACGTCATGGATTCATGACGTGTACGCGGTATACCCTCCACACTGCCAGTAATCTAGGCCGCTGGTGCCGGGGAAGAATGCCTTACTAGAAAGTGAATTCCAGCAGGAATTCTTCTTAACAAATTAACCATCAAAGTACACATTCTCCCTCACCTGAATCATGACAAATAGCGATGATATTCCTTTTAGACTCATTTGTGAAATTTAGAATCAGTTCTCCGATGACATGCTGGTTATTTATGGGCTGTGATTTCCCTATCGCGATCGCACAAACGTGCACTGCCATAACATGGACTCGCTTGCGAAGACGAAGTACCTTATCTTGTCAATGTAATCTGTTTGGGCTCAAACACGTGATTCGTATACACTGTACATGTAAGCACAAACACTCCACATAGACAAGATAGGTAGTTGTACGGTATCTACGTAGTATAACTTCATGACTTCATAAGTACAAAAAAACGTAACAAATACGATTAAATCGTATGGGTTGGCAGGTATACACTGCCTTTGTTTTATGATCTAACTATTGGGGCAAACCCGGAGAATAGGGGACCAGACGCGCATGCTGTATTCAATACTGTGTGTGGCAATATGGTTTACTCCGTCAAGAGACGCGCGCCTGGCCTGGCGTATTGTCACACGTATATTGAATACAGCACGCGCAGATCTGTCCCCCCCCCCCCCCCCCCCCCCAATTTAGTTCTCAGCTCCGGGTTTGCCATCTAACGTAACATGAAAGCTTTGCTTCCTATCTTACGATTTTTCGTGCAACTTGAGAAATTGTAACTGTTCAGAACTAACGAGTAACGTTAATACTATCGAGGCATTCTCGTGAAAATGAAATAACTTAATAAGCCACCCCGCATTCACTTTGTACATGCAGTCCGAAATGTCTATGAGGGTTCACATCCTCCATTGAATTTACACGGCAGTGTGTGTCACTGTGTGTACACACTCAATGACCGGTGGCTTATTTCACGAGATGGCCACTATCGACGTTATAAATGAGAAAAGAATTCCTATTTTGTGAAAGCTGAATATCATTTTGCAAAAATACAAGTGTGCAATCCCACAACAGAAAAATACTGTACACTTACGATTCTAAAGGAAATGAAAGGTCTAAATCAATCTGAAACATTTCTCCATGATTGCCTATTCCCTTGCTGGTACTGCAGTCGACAGTGTAACGATGCAGGGACCGGGTACCTAAACGGGTGAGTACCGGTATGTACGCGCATGTTGTCAGGCCCAGCGCTGCATGCAGCAGCATGAGTGAAGTTACATACTGCACTCGCAGGGAATTGGCAACCAGGGAGAATAGCGGGCAAGTTTTGGCGACTTTACTACATTATTCAAAATATTTGGGGGATCGTTACTGCTTCAGATGTATTATAAAAATTTCATCATTAGAATGGTATAGTAAATATTCGTTTGGCTTACCTTCAAACACCTTTATGAGGTCTTCGTACCCCCAGTTTCGTAGCCTCTCTGCCACTGCTTCCATGATGAAAGTAGAAATGCAAACGTAAACTGCGCGCGACGCGTGGTTCTCGTTTTCTATTGGCTCATTTCATGTCACATGATCAAAACTTTTAACCAACCGTCGAACGGCGGGAATACTATATTTTAATTAACCAAGTACAGCAAACCACGGCACTTTACCCAAATGTTGGTTATTTTTTTAACCAACCAATTGAAACTGGCTTTAACGAACCACATTATCACCAAACCACGGCACTTTACCCAACAGTTGGTTATTTTTTTTAACCAACCAGTTTTAATACGTAAAAATTTTACCAGTGTTTTTAGAGTGTAAGATTTGTAGGGCCTCCACTGGTATGTTTAGGTTTCTGATATTTTTTTTCCCTGGTAGGTTATAGTTATGCATTGAAGGAATTGATAATAATCTTAGAACATGCACTGAAAATGTGTATCTTATGGAACTCATGCATCTTTTAAACGTTACATGGGCATCTTCACTTATTAGAATACAATATTCAGTTTCATTCAAATAAAAAACAATATTGACATGTGTACGTTAGACCATGTCTTTTTTCTGATAGAAATGTAAAGCGCAATGTAGAAAATATAAACACGTCAACTAAACAGTAAAGGCAAGATATGCTACAGTTTACACATGAAAAGATAATGATTTTGAGATGGCATGTTATTTAATGTAAAAAGAAAGCACTCTGTACGTCTGTTATAGATACACTGTATTGGTTGTTAAAGCGATAAACCAGTTTTACTCTATTATATTCATGTCTATATTCTTAATAAACATTTACATATATACAACAGAGTGTTCTAAAACACATGTCAAACAAAATATAAACGTGTCATTTGAAGGCAAGACACAGTGTACAGATAGGATCAGAATGAGGTGGCATGTTATGTGAAAACAAAGCACTATGAATTTGTATGTTATAGATACACTGCGAAGACGAATCTATATCGAGAGTCAGATCGACGACGTCGACATCGAAGCCGAAATAGAGCCGTTCCCGATGTCCGATGTGACTGAAATTCAGGTGCTAGTTGTACTTGTAGTTCTATAGATTCAGGCGGGATGTGCATTAGCGCCGGCAATTTCTGACTGTTGAACAATTTTCAGATTAGATCTAATGTTACCTGTACAACCATGCCATGGATTCACTGGACGGAAACATTAATGAAGGCCGAGTGCATGCAGTGTAGATCTACGCGCGACGCGACGGTTCATTCATCAGCATAGCCTTAAGCGTACCGTACGTGAAATGTATGCCTATGTAATTTCGCTGACCCGAAAAAGGTCAAAGGACTGGGAACTTCGAAGCTTTACTCGGGGCCTGCCAAAGAAAGTTACGAATTGTAAAAACCTTTTGAATAATGCGACCAAAATACCACAAACAACCCCTTTCATGACAATCTGGGAACAATATAACCACGTTTACAAAAAAAACCCAGCTCGATTGAGTGCAAAATCACCGAGAAAAGCGCCGTCAAACAAACGGAAGGACAGACGGACAGACACACAAGATCTAAGCTTAGCCAAATTATAGTAAGGATTATTCATGTCACTTACGGAAATAAAAACAAACAAACAAACATATACCATACTGAAAAGTTTGTCGATATACTCACTTTAAGCTGAATATAATAGGCTTTAATAGGCTGGTGGTTTTGACTCTAGAGGGTGTGTGAATTTTAACCTCGCCAGCTCGTCGCTATTATAATGATTGGAACCACGTAAATGATACGATCACACTTCAGATATATATATCAGTTCAGTAGCTGCTCCCAAATGGCACGTTTTATTTTTAGTCTTTACATTAAAAACGCCACTGACTCTCTACGTTGTTCTATGCGTCTACGTATGCGCGTATGGGTGTGTGCATGTGTGTGTGTGTGTGTGTGTGACTATATAGTAAGCCAAATGCCGATACTACATAGACACTGTCAATAGCCGATATTAATTAATATTAGCGATCACCTAAAACATTAAACCATGAACACAAAAGGCGTATTCAGGAATGTCAAAAGAGGTGCGCCGTGCCGATGGCCGAAACACTGCCCAGTTCGCAATTCCAAGGTCGCAGGATGCATGTAGAAACAATGTAAATTTTTCTTTCAAAGGACGGGAGCGGGGGGGGGGGGGGGGGGAGGTCGCAAGTATGATTCTGCCTACTTGATTATCATAACAAATGAATATGGAAGCTGCAAGTTGCACTAGTAGACATCACCGCGAACCTGGAAATACACAAGCTTTATATACGGGTCCTCAGACATTATGCTCCGGCGGCAAGTACTCCGGGCTTTATTTCGTCAAAGATATAGGGTTAGGGGGATGCGGGCTAACTCGGCACTAGGGCGAACTCGGCCTTGGCGGAAAATCGCCGCGGAGTGAGCCCAGAGGGTTAAAGTGATCGCAAACACTTGTGTTGAATTTTGCATTTAATTACACATTTCAAAACACTTAAATTCAAATTATTTGATATCAGTGTGTAAAATGATTAGCAAAGAAGTAATGTTGACAATTTCAAAAAGTAAAATTATGCAAAACATGAAATTTAAGGCTAAAAAATGGTACGGTGCGTAGCGTGGATTTCAACTCTCGAAACATAATCACCGCGCAGTGCCGAGTTCGCCCTAGTGCCGAGTTAGCCCGACCCCGCCCAGCTAACAATCGGACGTTTTTAAAACGTTCTAAAAACGTTCCAAGTTGGTTCTCTGGACGTTTCGTAAAAACGTTTTTTGGACGTATTTTTGTGGAAGGTTTTGGACGTTTTAAAAACGTTTTTTTATACGTTTAAAAAACGTTTTTTAAACGTTTAAAAAAACAAATAAAAACCTTTGAAAATTTGCTTCTAAATGAAGGACCTGCAGAAAACCTACGGACGTTTAAAAAACGTTTGAAGAACCTTTAAAAAACCTGCAGCAAACGTTTTATGAACGTTTATAAAACGTTTCTCAAAAACCTTTCTAGAATGTTTTGAAACCTGGCAGACGTTTTAAAAACGTCCAAAAAACCTTTAAAGAACCTTCATAAAACCTGGCGGACGTTTTAAGTACATCCAAAAAAATCCTTCCAGAACGTACATAAAACCTTTCTATAACGTTTTGAAACCCGGCAGACCTTTTAAAAACGTCCAGAAAACCTTTAAAGAACGTTTATAAAACCTGGCAGACATAAGAATAAAAACAAGAATGGCTCCTTGGAATGAAGGTGTTTCTGCTCATTCCATTTTCATTGCAATGGTATATAATCCTAGCATCCTAACATCTCTAATCCCATATATAATTTTAACATCTCTAATCCCATATATAATTCTAACAACTCTAAGCCTATATCCTATACTATTATACACTATCCTAAACCTACTTATAGTTTTGTTGGCAGGTTTTTCTATATAGGGACCAGATGGCAATGACCGTAAAAAATAGTTGAAGATTAAATTTTTTCAATTGTGACCTATAAATACCTCTTCGAATTGCATCGGGTATAAAAATTAATGTAAATACATTTTGCATTATAGCACAAATTTAATTGTCAAAATAGATTGCCGTTTATCCTTTTTAAAATATGATTTTGGTCAATCGTGGTTTTTTGTGAATTTTCATGAATCATGATCGATTATATCATGTACATGGTCCAATTTTAAACGATTAAAAAACGTTTTCTTTTGGACGTTTTAAAAACGTTTGGTGTTTACTTTGAAGAATAATAATAATAATAATAATAATAATAATAATAATAATAATAATACTGATAATAATAACAATAATTATGATGATAATAATAACATTTATGATAACAATAATAATAATAATAATAGTATAATAATGATAATAATAATAATAAAAATAATAATAATAATAATAAAGATGATGATAATAACATCAACAATTACAGTAAGAATCATATAATAATAATGATAATAAACATCTACTCCAGTTAAACGTTCACCAAAATACGTCTTGGTAAAACGTTTTGTAAACGTTTTTTAAACGTTTAATAAAGACGAAGTCGTAGCGGACCTAATAAAAACGTTTTGTGAACGTTCAATAAAGACGAAGACGTAGCGGACCTAATAAAAACGTTTTGTAAACGTTTATTAAGACGAAGACGTATAGCGGACCTAATAAAAACGTTTTGTGAACATTCTGAAAACGTTTTGTGTTTGCTGGGCGGTTAGGGTTAGGGTGGCAATAGGGCTTTAGGTTAGCTTTAGGTTTAGGGTAAGTGTTTGGTTCAGGGTTTAGCTTAGTTTAGCTATAAGCCACTTCGTGCATATACAAATGACCCTGAATTTACTGTAATTTGTACGCACACGCGAATCTGTTTTAGGACGCGCTGCTTGTTTGATTAATTCTCCGTATCGCATATAGCTCACCGAATCCGAACGCATGCGGCGCTCTAATTTTTGGGCATGTGATTGCTGGCAACTGAGCTTCCGGGTCCGGCCGGAGCGTCATTGACAAGTGTTAGAAGACGTGGTCAGCCTAGCAAAAACTCCCTTTTGTTCCTAATCTAGCAAATAATCGTGTTTTTATACAGTTGATATTTAAATGGGATTCTTCTGTGAAGCCACCCAATGTGGGATGTTGAGCCGAAGATGCAAAACGTGTTTTCAGCAGAACAATCACGCACGAAAAAAGCAAGGAAATATCAGTGTATGCTCACTATAGCTATAGACTGGAACCGGAAATATATGTGCCAACATCGTTGTCCCCGATATCGGCATTGGGAGCTGATATCGGCTGATATCGGCTATATGCGATAGGGAGAATTGTAAAATCATACTGGTGCGCGTATAGTGGTGCATACAAAATGACAGCGTATAAAGGTCAATTGTACTCGGTACAAATTAAATGACCTTTATCTGCACATGCGCAGATTGTAATTACGCACTGGCTTATTGCCGCCGGAGTTTAATGTCATACAAAAGTTTTACGACTACATTTTTTTTTTCGGAGATGCAATCGTTGACTTTGTAAGAACAATTATGAAGTGCCGTGTTGGACGAAAGTGCCCATTATGTATTAACCGAGACTCCGAGAGTTATCCAAATGGCCAAATTAATGTAATTACAAATTGACCAACAAGGGTAAAAACATCATGAGGCTCAAAAATTACGCGCGCACCTACACAATCACAAATACATCATTCTAGCGACACCTCAAGAAACTTCTCGCAAAATAAATCTTAAAGATTATTCCTTTTATGATTATCAGTAAAAATATAAGTTATGTGAAAATACAAATGAAAATGATTTGAATGAAATGAACTGTATAAGAACAATATTATATGTATTTTAAAGATTAACGACAGAATGCTATTCACAAGGTTCAAGACACATTCAGTGTGACGGTGTGGGGTCCCCTTCCTGTATTCTATTCAAAGTAATCCGTATGGCCAGTTGTGTAACGCGAGTCAAGTTATTGAGGGAGCACCAGTTTCATGGGGGGGGGGGGGATCACTTTTCTTATGGGGGAATAAGAATGAAGAAGGCCATCGGGTAGGGGGAGTGTGTAAGAAGGGTCAGGGCTATACATACAACCGACGCAGAACACTTTATATATATATATAAAGTGTTCACTTCACGCAGAACACTTTATATATATATATATATATAATGTGATGATGTTGAGACTACTTTTACCATTCGCTTTGGTTTGGGTGATATAGAACATAGTGGGATGAATTCAAACCAAAGATGACGCAGGATACTCAGGAAATTTAAGCTTTCGTCTTTCGACTTCTTCAGAAATTTATTCTGAAACAGTTATAAAGAGAAGATACAATCACTAAGAAAGGCATGACAAAATTAACGAAGAGAATAATTCACAAAATACAAAGAGAAGACACAATCATTCAAAAATTGACGGACTAATATTATTGTCAGTAGAAATATCATGTAAAAATACCGAAATTTCAAATGAATTATAATAAAGCCGACATACCTGTCGTAAACAGAAGTGATGCCAAGGTCTTGTTGAATTCCTTTAATAATGTTAATATGTCGGCAAAACAACAAATACTCTCTATACGAGAATATGCAACACACGGTCAGACATCAAGAAATACCACACAGACAGGCGTAAGGAAATCCCTATTGCTGCCCATTTCAGCACAAATGGGCATACTGCAGATGACATTCAACTCACAGGAATAGAAGTAATTAGAAAACACCAAGAATCAGTCATCCTGAAACGCGAATCATACTGGATCCTCAAACTTAAGACGCTTACACCAAACGGCATCAATGTTGAGGAATAAGTCGCGAACTCGGCAATTACATACACTTGTTTCTCTCTTACGGACTTTCGTTTTTAGTTATTTTTTATTTATTTATTATCAATGTCACATATATAATAGGTTAAACATACATAATAGATTAAATAGATAGAAGAGAGTTAGTTTGTTTTCTTACCAAATTATAGTAGGTATTGGACAGTGTTTTTTACAAAAGATTATGGAACGGCGGTTTCATTTACCAGTACAGCTGTGATATCCCATAATTTGAAGCTAATTGTTTTATTTCGTTTAAGATGTATGATATTTTGTGTATGATATTCACCATACAATTCGTATAGTACATGTAGTATATAAGTAGAATGTTGTATGAACTCGGTGACTTGTTTACTCTCAAATATATGCACTTGGTGCATTTCATGTATTTAATGAATATTCATGATATTACCTATGGCAACACATGCGCATTGGCAAAGCGCAGTACGCATTTTAACACCAGTGGGTATCCAAGCAACTCAAAACTATCAAAACTATTAACATTATTCAAGGAATTCAACAAGACCTTGGCATCACTTCTGTTTACGACAGGTATGTCGGCTTTATTATAATTCATTTGAAATTTCGGTATTTTTACATGATATTTCTACTGACAATAATATTAGTCCGTCAATTTTTGAATGATTGTGTCTTCTCTTTGTATTTTGTGAATTATTCTCTTCGTTAATTTTGTCATGCCTTTCTTAGTGATTGTATCTTCTCTTTATAACTGTTTCAGAATAAATTTCTGAAGAAGTCGAAAGACGAAAGCTTAAATTTCCTGAGTATCCTGCGTCATCTTTGGTTTGAATTCATCCCACTATATATATATATATATATATAAAGTGTTCTGCGTCGGTTTTGGTAAAATACAAATAGAAAAGACAAATATAAATCAAAAAACCGTATAGAGACGTCAATTATCCGATATTTCGGGCATAGCCCTTTGTCAGGGAATGACAAATTTATTAAGCGTCAACATGATCAAAACAAAAAGCAAATAAAAGACGCGCAAAATGGTCGCGTAGAAACAAGATGTAAGAACGCCCCAGAAGTGACGTAACAATACATCAAGAGAAGAATAACGAAGAAGAGCTAAGAGAGAGAGAGAAAGAGAGAGAGAGAGAGAGAAAATATATAAAGAGGAAAAGAGGAAAGAGGAAAAGAGGAAAGAGGAAAGGGAAAGAGGATGAGAAAAAGAAAAAAAAAGAAGAGAGAATGAAAAAGAATAAAGAAAAGAAAAAGAAGGAAGGGGGGGGGAGAGAGAGGGAAAGAGAAAAGAGAAAGGGACAACAAAAATAAAAAAAGAAAAGAAAAGAAAGAAAATTACGTGATGGGAAATGAGCGGAAAGAAACATTAATTCCTCTTGGTTGGAGGCAGCCAAGGCGAAAAATCATACGTTCCTCTTCCTGCTTGCGTAGCTATATATATATATATTATGTATATAAAAAAACAAACTATTAGAAATGTCATGCTTTTATCCAACTTCTTTATTTCCTCACGAATTTTCGACGGTACTCACACCGTCTTTATCAAGTGAATGACAAACTTTCGAAATTGTATCCATAGCGTTTCCAAAACAATGCGCAATTAGTTTATAAGTAACCGGGCGCATTGTCTTGGAAACGCTTTACAGCTCAAAAATATCTTTAAAACGTCACGAAGACGTCACAATTGAAATACACGTTTGTAGATTATGACCCAAAGCGTATAATAATATAAGGGGCGCTTATAAGCGCAAGGCGCATGATAAGTGAGCGAGAGCATTATAATTACTAAAACGTCATAATGGAAATAAGACGTCATAATAGAAACGTCAAAACGTCAGGTTTTCTTTATTATGTATATATATATATATATATATATTCATATTTTCGTACTTTACGGTGATTTTTGTGAGGTCCAGAGGCAGGTGTACGTGTGTGTGTGGGGGGGAGGGGGGGGGAGGGGGGCATTTCAAAAATCCACGTGAAGAGACCCACAAGTAAAAATATTAACATGTTGGGAATAAATATCAGAAAGGATAGCACAGAACTCTTTCAAGCTTTTCAATTAAGTCTTGTCAAAATAATAGAGAAAATCGTCGATAGATTGTCAAATAATCCTGAATATATTTTAGCTACTATTGGCTTTTGAGAAAGCAATACATATTTCAACATGAAATTACCTATTAGCCAAGTGATCTTGTCCCATCCAAATGCACAAAAAGAAAATTACTACGCTACGGACATGATGGGAGTACATCATGTGAATTGAAAAAGTGAACTGAAATAAGGAAACCTAAGTTTGTGGGTAGATTATTTAATAATTTCAAATTATTTTATGTCGAATGTAAACTTCACTGGAAAGTCACGCATAGCCGATTTCAGACGGTCTGAAGTGGCAGAACCCGAATTGTCGAAAATAAGTAATAATAAATAATGGCTGCAACTCTGGATTCATTATGGTTTTAAAGAGTCTGGATGAAAAGTGAAACGTCAATACCAACCAATCACGATTATTAAAAAACTCATCAGTAAAAAGCTCCTGTTTTCTTTTTCCATAGTGACAAGGTCATTAAGCTTGATGACAGGATAACGCATGACTGGGCAGGCACACTCTGGTACGTCAAACTGATATATATATTTTTTTTCTTCTTCAACTTTTCATTATTTTAGTCGGAAAGAAATGTCATTGTGCCTAATGAATTGCAAATTGCTGCCTGCTCAGTCGGGGGGGGGGGGGGGGGGGGGGGGGAGGCACTCGTTTTTCCGAAGGTCCGTTTTTCCGAATGTTTGTATTTCCGAAGGTTCATAATTCCGAAACACAAATTTCTCATGCTGGGAGATTCATAATTCCGAAAAATGAAAAAGGGTTCATATTTCCGAACATTTGTTGCTTTATTCCGAAGGTTCGTTATTCCGAAGGCTCGTTTATTCCGAAGGTACGTTTATCTGAAAGTTTATAATTCCGAATAGAGAGTTAGGGTTCATATTTCTGAAAAATGGAAAGGGGTTCATAATTCCGAAGGTTCTTATTTCCGAAAATGAAATGGGACTCTTAATTCCGAAAATGAAATAAGATACCTATAAAAGGGGAAGGAGGGACCAAAACGACTGAGTCGCCCCTACCTCCCTCCCGCTCCCTGTCAGGGGTGCACAATAAGGGAGAGAGATAAAAGAGAATAAGAACCAGTTAATTATCTGGAGGCCGCCAGATAATTTTATATTTCCTTTTTAATTCTTTGTTTCTGTCCTATCGTTTCCTCTTTCTATTTTCCTGTTATTCTTTATTTTCCGTTTTATCTTTAAGTATGTTGTTTGTTTTCTTTCTATCTTCTTCTCTTTCTATCTTTCCTTATTCTTTTTTTATCTATCTTCTTTTCTATCTTTCCTTGTGTTATTTTTTTTGTCCCCCTTCTATCTTTCCTTATATTATTCTTTGTTTTCCTTCTATCTTCTTCTCTTTCTATCTTTCCTTATGTTTTTTGTTTCTATCCTATCTTTTCTTTTTATCTTTACTTGTTATTCTATCATTTCCGCGTTCTATTTCAGTTATTTTAGAAAGAGGAAATGGTAGGATAAAAACAAAGAATATCATAAGAAAATAATTAAAACAATCAACTGGCGGGCTTGAAATATAATAATTAGCAAATAGGAGTAGATATAGTGGTAGTACAGCCCGTGCCTTTATCATCGATCAGCATCGTAGGTTGTCCCGTAGAGGGCAGTACACAAGTAGGAGGGCATACTGGTATGATCGAATCTCTTTGTAGGAAACGCAGAGCCCTCTATACATGTGTACAGATGGCTCTGATGAAACGGGGACAATTTATTGGGTAAATTCCAAAGGATATCTAAATAACAAGGCACTTACCTCCTTCTCCTCCTCCTCTTCCCCTCATCTCATCCTCCATCTTCTTTTCCTGCTCTCCTCTTTCTACTCTTTCTTCCTCCTCTTCTCCCTCTCTTCTTCTTCTCTTCTCCTTCTCTTCCTCTCATTTAATGTCTTCTAAGATTCCCTCCCATCTTCTTCTCATCCTTCTTCTCTTCTTCTCCACATCTTTCTCATTCCCTCCCTCCCTCTTCTCCTTTTTCTTCTCCAGCTCCTCCTACTCCTTGTCCTCAGACCACTCCCTCACCTTCACCTTCCTGTACTCCTTCTTCAACCAGTGTCTATTGTGATAGATAATTTTATCCAGCCCATCCAGCAAAAACCAACGTTTGAGACTGAAATATGTGTGAGTTTGTACATGTATCTATCAAATTTCTGAAACAATGTTAGTTCATTTAAAAGATCATGATTTTATTAGAAGAAAATCATCTGCCTTAAATTTTTTTTTTAATTTGTGTTGCCAGAAAATCCCCGAAATATGGTAAGATTTCAGGATATTTTGGCCCCTCAGCTGTGTCCCAATTTCAGCTAGGTAACCACAATGACATCAAAGTGGTTACCTTGTCGCGCAATTATAGCAAAATGCGCGCAAGGTGTAATGCATTTTGTACAGTCTAGCGCGCAACACATCTGCAATACGCGAACCTGGGTAACCACTTTGACGTCATTGTGGTTACCTAGCTGAAATTGGGACACAGCTGAGGGGCCAAAATATCCTGAAGTCTTACCATATTTTGGGGATTTTTCTGGCAACACGAATTTTAAAAAAACTTAAGGCAGATGATTTTCTGCTAATAAAATCATGATCTTTTAAATGAACTAACATTGTTTCAGCATTGGGTACCCCCTTTAACAAAACAAAGCACAGACAGAAGTTCTCAATCTCAATGGCAAAATATGTGGCTTTTATTTCATAGTAATTTTAAGCAAAAAATTGTACAAAGCTTATACTGTACATTATGTTTATGATCAACATGCTCATATTTAGAGTGCAAATATACATACATTGATAACTGTAATTGTATGTACACACTTTATGAATTAAATTACATCTAATTACAAAACTTATACAAAGTCTCAAAATAACGTACATGCATAGCCACAACTATACAAGTATAACGTACGAGTATGGTGTTTATGCATTACGGGTGCAGTTTTTCATGGAGAATGACTAGGCACGTTAAAAAACAATGTACCAAAAACAGCATATTGTTTGGCCATAATACATGTACTTTTGACAATAAAATTTATAAATACATTTGTTTTTTAAATATCATAATTTCAAAAGGATAAAACCAATAACCTAAAATTCTGGTAAAATATAACATTGTCATAGTTGAAAGTAATAGCAGTATCAGAAAGGGGCATACATGAATGTAGAATGAAAATTAATAAAACAATTCACGTGTTTAATTACAAGCAAGTTAAAGTGTCTTCTTTGGAGAACACAAAAATTCATCCTCTGCCTTCTCCTCCAACAACTATCACCAACTTTGAGATTTGCAAATACAAACATTAGTATCATGTATACATGACACACGTTTCACATGTTCTTAAAGATAAAGTTGAGTTCTGGTCATGATGTTGAATTGTGAAAGAAACTGTCTCAAAGCAATTGGGAAAGGTTGATTATATAGCACATATGAATTGGTGTATGCTGTAAGGCTTTGGAATCACCAAAATGATAAGAAATTGACTCAATCCTGCTGAGATTCACATGCACTGTACACAGAAATATGCATATGGGACTACACACAAATGTTGCGCCCGAACATTTCAGCTGTTTCTTGTCATGTTTTAAATGTGAGGGCATTTGAAGAGCAATGCTTTTCAGGGGACATTTCTACTACGATAATCTTCCAAACTAACATAATGAGAAATGAGAAAGCTCACAAATTATTTTTTACCTTTTCAAGAACTCAAGTTTCCCTTTAAGACATCCCTCAAACATTTAGTAAATGTGAGCAATATATCACAATGTCTGCTGAGAAGTGCATTCACTCTGTGTAAAAGTATACAAGTTAAAGGGGAAGTCCACTTGGGTATTTAGTTGCTTTGAATAAAAGCAGAAAAATGAGAGAAACAGATTAGTAAAAGCTCCAGCAAAATCCGTTAAGAAATAAGAAAGTTATGACATTTTTGAAGTTGTAATGAATCAAACATCAATTGGCAACTCCATGACGTATCTAACGAGCTCTTTTCCCCTACTGCTTTGTACACAAAATTTCACAGATTTTCGTTTTCTCGGTTATTGATAAAGGAATAGATTTGTTTGTATAGGTTGGGCGTAAAAACATATTTACAATGATTATATCGAGGGTGCTTTTCTTTTTTTCTTTAGAGAAAATGGAAATTTATGATTTTTATTTCAGTACAGGGCAAATGGGAGAGGAGCTTGCAAGATATGCTTGTTTGATTTTAACCAACTTCAAAAATTCATAACTTTCTTATTTCTTATCAGATTTTGCTCAAATTTTCATTGATCTGTTTCTTTCTTCTTTTTTTTTCTCCTTGTTTTAAAACCAACTGGATATCAGGGCGAACTTCCCCTTCAACACCCTTCTGACTCTCAACAAATGATATATTATAACATAAATATGACAAGTAAAGGTAACCCTGAGTTCTTTACTACCGGGAAAATTACACTGTGACGATCAAGACTACATGTACTACTATTAAACAATACTGGCAATCGATACCGGCAGAAAAATGATACCAGCTGAGTTACAAAGAAAGAAAGATGAGGATATTGAGCAAGAAGTCTTGACCATGAGCATTATACAAAGGTAACATAAGTTCTGCTTTTCAGTAAATGTGATTTTCAGCAATATTTTTTTTTTTTTCAAATAAATATTTTTAAGGTTCAAACCACCAGTTTACTTTATAATAAACATTCCAGATTTATCGGAAGTGTTTCTCTCTTTCTTTTTGCACTTTCATTAGCAGAGCTCAAGATTGGACTTGACCCCTGCCCCCAGGACAAGTACCCACTCACACAAGAATTAACTATGGCAACTGCCATTTTGAAAATGACTAATACTGCAACTACATAGTGTTCTATTCTTGTTTTTATAATTAAAAAATGAAAAAAGGAAAAGAAACATTGCACTAAAAATGTCACCCTCCAAGAGAGAGAGAGAGAGAGAGAGAAAGAGAGAGAAAGAGAGAGAGATAGAGAAATTCATAGATTACATGTACAACATTTCTATTCAGGTTTTGGGGGTTTTTTTACATTTTTTCATAATATGAAGAAATAAAAGGTAACAGATTACCTAGTAATACTGAATGAGGGAGAAATTTCAGATATTGAAGAATACCAATGATCAATTTTAAGAAAGTTACTTAATTCTGATGTGGATTTATCCTATATGAATTATGTAATCCAATCCACAAAGTGCAAATAAGTTTATCATTTTGCTGGCCAAAATGTAAACCAAGTTGACTTGAGCCATCAGGATGGTGACTTAGTAGCACCTTCCCTTTCACCATTCCTCATAATCTAGTTCCTTGCAGTTATACTACCTATGCCTTTTTATCAAGACCTGCACAAAGCGCTCTTGTTTATATATTTCAGGATAGCACAATGTAGTACCCCCGCCCCCTCCACAAAAAAGCTCCTTGCACTTCAAGGAGAAGGTTGAGATCTGGTCACAAGGAAAAATTGGTGACCAGCATCGTCTAATATTTGGGTTGCATATGAAGGAAATTTATATTATACGAATGTGTTGTATTTGGTAGGCCTCAAGATGATCTTGATTTCGCATAATAAGCAAATCCAAAGTAGTGCTTGCTTCTGTTTGAAATCACTTTGAATTTCAAGAGGTCTGCATAACTGTGTATACAGGGCTAGGGATGTTGTTGGATGTACATGTACAGTAGAAACTCACTATAACAAGGACCTTGGGACCATGAAAATCACCTTGTTATATCAGGAAACTTGTTATGTCAGGGTTAAAAAGACAAAAAAGAACATAAAGTCCAGGGACCAGCAAAATTAGCTTGTTATATAAGGAATCTCGTTATATCAGAGTTCTTTATAACGGTTTTCCACCGTATGTGTATCCTCACATACTCTGCAATGAGTGGTTTGTGACGACAACGCATGGTACGGCTTAGCAAACACTTGGAATGATGGTTACAAGATTCAAATTTTACACTTATTCACTCAAAGTCTGGACATAATGTAAAATTGTTTTACACATTGTTGTGTTGTTTCCTACAAAACAATTTATCTAGTTTCCTTCCAATGACCAGAACTCAATATGGCACATACAGGGTGGCCAATAAAAAATAAAACAAAAAAAAAACGAACTAGCATACTGGTGGGGTAAATTTCATGGGTACTAGTACATTTAAAATCTTTAAAAAGAAGAATGATACCAAATTTTCCCAAATTGGTTAGGTATTATTTATTCTGGTCTGATTTTTGTGAAACAATGTTGAAGACGTCCACTGCTAGTGCTCCTTGGGGAAATGAACGTATGATTGTGTAGTTTCAGAAATGGTATTATGCCTGAGCTTTGGGCAAGCTGCAATTAACGTCAGATTGAGCACAAACATAACATTCCACCCACATTATTATAAAGAGCCTACATGTTTATGTGATTAGATTTGCAGAAGTGCAGTATGCACATTGAGAAAGTGCTGCTGATTAATGTGACAAGGCAAGACGAATTGTTTTAAAATGCAGTTTCATTAATGCTGGGCTAGTTGGAACTCCTTCCTTGCATTATGAAATGCTCCCTAAACCAAAAACTCCTACACCAAAGTTGTTAATCTTGGTATCATTTTTCATGTGAAAAAAATCTCTTTCCGCTGGTACCAGTCAATTTGATTGCTGAAAGTATGGTAGTCCCGTTTGTGGTGGCCACCCTGTGCATGGATACATCCAGGTCTTCACAAAACTCTTATTTTTTCTGAAAATACAATTACAGTCAAAATTGTCCAAGTGGCCACCTCTCTATACAGCCACCTGTCTGTACTAGTAGCCCATATTGTCTCTAAAGGAAGAAATAGCTGCTATATAACTGATCTAGTAATGCAATCTGTCTATAGCGGCCACTTTTTCAGCTTCCCTTGGATGGCCTTAATAACAGACAGGTTTGAAAGAAGTATTCTCTTATTTCTTTTTTTCACTGTACATACAATGTACATGTACACTGTCCCTTACACTGCTTCTTGCACCATGACCTTCTGCTGGGGATCTCATTTCACCTCCTCTATCTTTCCCTCCTCCACCTCCTCAAATTCACCAACCCTTTGGCTTAGGTCCACCTGCAGGGGGGGGGGGGCATCTTCCCCCTCCTGTTGCCCCTTCATGTTGACTGTCCCAGGTTTCCCTTTTTTTTTTTTTACTGTACATACACTGCCTCCTGCACTGCTTCTTGCACCATGACCTCGTGCTGGGGATCTCTTATCCCCTCTATCTCTCTCGCCTCCATCTCCTCCTCCATCTCCTCCTCAAACTCACCCACCCCCTGGCTCAGGTCCACCTGGAGGGGGGCATCTCCACCCCCCTGTTGCCCCTTCATGGTGACTGTCCCCGGTTTCCTGGTGTGAGTGCGTTGGTGTTTGGCCAAATGATCACTTCGCATGAACTTCTTACCACAGCTTTTGCAAACAAATTTCTTCTCACCTGAAGGCCGAGAAGAACAAAAAAAATTGCCAAATGTTTACTGATAAACAAATGAATTCTCATCAAAGATTTCAAATCAATTTTCTTGTCTGGCAGCATACAGTTCATGTACTCCCTTAGCCCACAAGTGTAAGGATGTTTTCATTTTAACCTAAATAAATCGGGTATCTTGACATTCTTGTTTCTAATGTTACATGTAGAAAAAAAAACAGATGCAAATGTCAGCAAATGACCGATTCAACAATAATATTCAATAATGGTGCTGAAATAAAATTGTTGAATATTGCCTCATATTTTTCTACTCCTATCAAAAGATACATATATGGAAGATATTTTCATATTATGTCTATGATTTCCAATGAGTTTTAGTATAAGGAATGCCATACTGAGGTCATTAAGATCTGACCTCGCTGACAGAGGTTTGTACAGATCATTGACAAAAAGCTGTCCATTTGATTTTACACATGCAGTTCACACGGAATTTACATCTTGGGCCAGGGAAATCAAATTACCCATCAATTCTCATTAGTTTCATATTTCACTTGAGGAGAAAAAAAATCTTCATAGCAGTTTAAAATTGATAGTATCTTGCTATTTACCAACTAAAATAAAAAGAAATCTTACCAAAACTAGAAATGGCCATGGCAAAATAGTTAAATGGTCACTATGAACCTAAAACTTCTTTCATTATGCATAACTTCATGATTTGAATGAAGTACATCTATCACAAATTGAGCAAGAGAATCTCTGAACCTTGACGAGTCCAAGGTATTTTGTCTCGTGCATTACCGACTACATCACACATTTTAGTCTAGGCCTACCTGATGATCATACCAAGCTGGTAGCCATACTGGAGCCAGGATCAGACCACCTATCTAAACATACTTTGATCAAACTTATGTTTATTTTCAGCTTTACTTGGTAACGTATGGAACATCAAATGACTTAATACTCGGACTTGCACACATTCTTGACCTTTTACGCATTATACTGTGAATAACTATATACATACCTGTATGTGTGCGTCTGTGTCTCTGGAGCTCATCTGATCGTGTGAAGCGCTTCCCACAGAAGAGCCAATCACAGACGAAAGGCCTCTCACCAGTGTGCCATCTCAAGTGCGCCCTCAGGTGGGATGTTTTGCCGTAGATCTTGCCACAATCAGGCATGTGACAGATGTGCTGCTTTTTACCCTTTTCAGAGTTCCTATCCCCAAAAAAGAGAGGAAAATTATCGACGGGGAAATGCTTGATTGTAAAATGATTCAATAATAGCAGAAGACCATTTTGTTGCTATTCTTGGGAGCTCTTTTTGGATTTGTGTAGGAGATGTAATATTTCCTTGTAGCAATTTTATGTATTTTTGGTCAATGCTAATTTTTCATTGCCTAAATATCATATTTACTTACTCCCTAATAAAAAAAATACTTTGCCTTTTTATTTACTTTTTTAATCCATGTTTGACAAAAACATTTAAAATGAGATTTCAACCAGTTCCACTCAGGGCTCCATCCTTTTTTTTTTTTTTTTTACTGGGGGTCCGAATTGCAATTTTTTATGGTTTGTGTGCATTGGAGCGATTGAACCCATCAAAATTTGGGGGGTCTAACTTTGAAGTTTGGGAACACCATGCACCTGCCACATTTTAGTGTCAAGCCCAATCCATGTGAAAGCTTACCTCCCATCTCCATCTTTGCAGTTGGGGCAGGTGCAAGCCAATCTTCGCACTTTCTTTGGAGGCTCCTGCTTTGGTATTTGACTCTGATCAATCTGAAGCTCATAACTTGCCATAGTGGGAGGATAGTTGGTACCGTTGGTGGATATCGTTGTGACCGTGCCTTGGGCTCCAGTTGCATCAGTCTGGATTACCCCCTGCCACTGTGCCTGTTGCTTCTCAGCCTTGATACCCAAGGCCTGGGTGATTTGTTGCTGCTGTTGTTGGGTGATTTGTTGCTGGGTGGCTGAAGAGGGAGAGGGGCGGGGGAAGAATACAGGGGTTATTTGAATATTTAGTATCTCAAAGTTGCTACCATTAATGTGAAATAATACCTAAAATAATATTAGCTTAGGAATGATGAATACATTTCATTTTCAAACGCCCCAAAATCAAATGAAGAGACAGAGAGGAGGAAAATTAAATGTATCCAAAATAATTTAACGATTCTGAATCAATACTACTGCCTAGTCAATTAAATCCCATGTAATAAACGTCTAGTTTGACAAAAAATTTACAGCCCTGATATATAAATGTCGGTGATATAAATCATTTGTGAATAGCCCCATTAAAAAAAGCATGAGCTGTATAATATAACTATAGCTTGATTAGCTTCATTATATACACAGGCAGCGTTGTCACTACGGTGGTCGGCACCGGTCGGAACCATCCACCACTCGAAATTTCTGACCGGCACTCAATGCAATATCACACCCGCCCGCCCGGCACTAATTTCCCCATTGACAAAGAAAAAATACTACAATTTTGACCTACGAACATGCAACTGTGGTTTAAGATTTAACCTTGTTCATTGGATAAGTGGTTTAAGAGAGTAATCTGACAGCACTCACAGCAGGTATATGTACAAAGTAAACCAAATACTAGTACAGTAGTTACAATGCTTAATGTTGCAGAGCTCTACAGTACAGCGTGTACTGTGTAGATACATAATATTTTTTACTATTTAACTATAACTTATAAGCCCTGAAAACCGACTAGTTTTTGTTCCCCTGAACCCCCGTGGCAAGGTGTACGTGGGTGATAAAATTTCCACCACTAACAAGTCCCTGGTGACAACCCTATTAATCATTTGTGAATAGCCCCATGAAAAAAAGCATGAGCTGTATAATATAACTATAGCTTGATTACCTTCATTATACACAAGCTAACAGCAAAAGGAAATGACATCTTTTAGGTACTCATGCAAGAGCAACTGGTGTCAGAACAAGTGCACATGTCACAATCAGCATATTAATATGGCTGCTTTTTATGTACATGTACTGTAATACCAGAAACGTTCACGACATGAAACTTTCACGATTTGCTAACGACGGCCATTCTCACAGCAAGAAACTTTTGCAATTCGTAAAAAGTCAGTGTTACGTCAATTATAATTCAATGATTTTGCGGCATAAAACTTTCGCGAATCTGAACCGCTCGCAGAATTAGCGAACATTACATGTAAATGCGCGCAAAAGTTTCTGGCTTCACAGTAAATGCAAAAGGAAGCTGAGACTTGTATGCTTATTTGTATACTAGTACATGTATGTGCATATGAAATACTGCACAGTTGGCATTATACCAAAAGTTTATAACACAGATTAGATGCACCGGTACAGGAAAAAAGAGTACCGGTACTTGTATATGTCTGATTGTACATGTACATATCTGTAGTATTTGATTGTTACTGAAGTGTCTCGTTGCTCAGAATTTGTAATCATTTTTTGATATATCATACATGACATGTACATGTATGTAATACATCTTTCATGCAGAATGACCATGATGTTGGTCTAGTAGAGCTGTAATTAAAAGAATCTATTCTTTTCCAGCTCAAATATTTATCACACAAAAGTGAGAATCAGGATTAAGATACAGTTTGTACTTGTAGTTTGTACATTGTGCAGGCACAACCCCCCCCCCCCCCAATCCTTTTGCCACATATTCATTTCCAAACAGATCATCCCCCATATCAAATTTAATAAATATGATCCTATCAACAGATAGATCTCAAATTTCCTCACATTGCCCTCTGCATACAGTACATGTACATGTATAATCGTGACAATTTAGTCTCTGTGATTACTAGAATGGGAGTAACACTCGATAGTACATGTAATATTGCTACATCTAGTCATATACACAGCTGTCCCAGAAAAGGCATTTGGAAAAGGAGATAATTGAGCCAACAGTTTCACATTACAATGAGAGTGAAGTGCACACATCTACAAGTACAAATGCAAATTATGATTAGCATGAGTCGTAGGAGATCTCCCAACCCCAAATTCATTTTTGTTGTTTTTCATAAGAGCAGGAAAAGAACAGAAAAGAGACCGAAAAATCTAATAAGAAAGTTATTATTTATCAATTACATAACAATTAAGAAGAACACCTTATAATGATGACAAATTGGCAACTTGGTCATGACTTTTTTTATGTCATTTCCTCACTATCTACATGTATCTATTCCTTAGGACAACTTGATAACTTATCTACATATTTCCTAACCCACAGTCTTACTCTTAGAGAAATTGATTTCCTCATGCAGCACATGCCCTTTGCCCAGGTTATACTGATACACTTGCTATACTATATGCAGGTTCATGAATAACATGTAAGAACCATTTACAAAAAAAAAAAAAAAAAAAAAAAAATGAATATATATGATTTTTCCTTAGACATATTTTCAATATTATTTAAACTAAAATCCCTCCCTTTCATGTTTCTGAAAAAGGGGACTTCTCCAACAACATGTACATTTTTATACATTATATAAACATGTACTAATGCATATTGCAAAAAATAACCAAAACCCCTTCTAAAAGAACAACACATATTAACATCAACAAAAAACATGTTAAGGCATGAGGAAATCCCTTTCTCGGATGAAAAAAAAATTTATATCAAAATTTACAAAACAACTGATAAACAGTGAGGATACATGTATGACGTCTTGCAAACTCAAGATGAAGTTGCCACTTTACGTATCTTCATGAGGTACTGAACTACATGTACATATGTCAATAAATTTGCAATTACATTTTTTATTATTTACCTATTTTCCTGTAAACTGTTGTGATTTGTTTCTCTCATTTTTATGCATTTACTGAAAACTTCTTAAGAAACTGTTAATATTGACCCCTTAATTTGAGCAGGAAAAATACTAAATACACAATATCCCACCCCCCCCCCCTCATTTTTGAAAAATCAAAACATGAAACTATGATTCAATTACTTTGCAGAAGGAGAAGTATTGTTTGAAATCGTAGGGATTACAAATAGCTTTCTTCCTTTCTCATGTTTCAAAGCGCCTACATGTATGAGGGTGGAATACAACCTGAAAAATTTCCCTCTGGGACACTAGCATTTGACAGTGGAATTACATATTAGGTGTCTATTTCCAGTGTATATATATTTTCAGGATTTATCAGATGATATTGTTTACATGCTTGAATTTTACAGATAAAGGTTCTGTACAGTTTCAGAATTCTCAAAATAGATGTGATAAATTGACATTCCCAAAGGAGAATGATGGATTCAAATTTAGGAAAAAGTAGATTTGTCTGGCCAGATAGACAACCTACATGTAATAGAAAGTTGCTCTCTAAAATAGCTTTCAAAGCTAAATAGAAATACTATTTTGTAGACATTTAAATTCAGGGAGGTATCATGTTTTTAAGATTTAAGGAGAAAAAGGAATTTTGAACATGTAATACTGATTTTTACAAGTTACATGTAGATGTACATGTACATGTACACAGTTTTTACTACTCCTCTCATGCTCATTAGTCATAACAGAGACATCAGTGCTTTCAAACCAAAATTTCTGAAATAAGTTGAGGTGTGTAAGTTTTCTATTAGAAAATTAAAAAGTAATTATGATAAGTTTTTAACACGGATTATAGCTTATTTTACAATTCATTGTTCAACATACCTGCTGTTGTGGATGTGTTGATGGCCACAGAAGGAGCACTGCCAGGAGGTCCTGGGCCAGGACTGAGTGGTGCCAGTTGGACATTATAATTAGGAAGGCCTGCGATGGTACTGTTATTGGCTGTTGATATTGCCGGACTGACATCCGTTGTGATGACCTGTTGCTGTACCTGACTGCTCGAGGACTGCGGCGTGGCAACCGATGCACCACCATGTTGTAAGTGGACTGTCTGGACTTGCGTTTGCGGAGTCTTCAGGACAATGGGATTCTGCACAAGACCTTGTCCCCCATTGAGCTGTTGAATCTGTTGTAAGACACTCTGAGGTATTGTGATGCTGTTCCCTTGTAACTGATTGCCCTGGATGGGCAATGAGATGGTCTGGACTGAACCCTGGCTCCCTGCAACATTCACAGGTAACGTAATGGTCTGGGCCTGGGGCTGCTGTATTGTGTAGTAGCCAGTCCCTGGTTGTTGCTGTAGCGAGATCTGAGCTGACTGTAGAGATGTGCCGGACTGGCTTTGTATGGGTTGATGGATCTGTATGACCTGTGGTTGTTGAACTGTCTGAGCCGACTGTTGTGAAACAACTTGTGATGTTGTTGGCTGCTGCTGTTGCTGGACTTGTTGGACTTGTTGTACTTGTTGTGGGATAACTGAAGCCACAACCTTACCACCTTGCTGTCGGATCTGCGCCGCCTGAACATTCGTATTTGCTGTCTGCTGGAGGCCACTGACTTGAATTTGTTGTACTTGTCCTGCTTGCTGTGGCTGTTGTAAGATAATCTGTCCTGGCTTACCAGCAACTTGCACAAATGTTGCCTGGTTGCTGTTGCCTGCATTCCCTCCTTGAGCTTGGCCATTATTTGAGATGATTTGTGCATTCTGAAGTTGTTCTTGAATCTGCAACTGCTGGGTTTGGGCAGCATTGTCCGAGTTGCCCTGTTGTGGTGTCGAACTGATGATGTTATAGACTGGGGTAACAACAGTTTGATCCTGCGAACTGGCATTGGACATAACAGCATTTGGTGCAAGTTGTAGGGTAATGGTTTGGGAGCCAAGGACAATCCGTTGCTGAGTTGGTGCTGGTGGTGTTGCAACCGCCTGAATAATCTGTCCATTCTGAATATACTGCACCCCAGGCACAGCAATCTGTGCAACATTGTTTCCAGCCACGTTTGTTGATTGGGATGTTGCGGCGGTTGCTTGCCTGACGACTGTCTGGGCAGCTTGGGGTTGAGCTTGACTTACGCTGACTGGCGTAGCAACGTGAGTGGTGATCAAATTCCCATCCGAATCAATTTGCAATTGTGGAACAATATTGTACTGCACATTCCCATTTGTGATTATCTGTTGTCCGCCTGTCGTTGCACTCTGTTGATTCAAACTTAAAAGATTGGCAGCATTGATGGTCTTCGCTTGAGTAGCTTGAGCAGTACCGGTAGCTGGAATATTTCCCCCAACCCCAGTGGCAACTTCGATGTATTGTATTGGGCCACCGGTTCCTTGCTGCCCGGCTACTCCAGCGGTGAGTTGCAATGGAAATCCAGGCGGTAGGCCTAACGCTTGTTGTATTTGCTGGGCATTGGCAGCGTTGATGATACCCCCGGGAATTTGAACTGCTTGCCCCTGATTTTGTCCCAAAACAGTAACAGTTTGTCCCTGATTGACTGCGCCTGCTTGTTCTGCAGGTGTACCGATCTTACTGCAGGTTGCGGCTAGGAGAGCAAGAGGGGAAGGCTGAGTCTCCTGCATAGAAATATGGGCGGGTATAAAGAACAAAGTGGGTGGGGGTTAGCATTTCTTTATGAACGGCGACTTGACAGGCCACTGCCTACACCATGTCATGTTAGATCACACTAATACGATATATTCAACCACAAAAGCAGTCAAAATGCAACATCTAACTCACCTGAGACATACTTGAAGGTTGTATATAGTTCGATTGTCCTTTTTTCGTTGATTTTTTTGCCATTTTAGGCGAAATTTCCACCCTTTGTAACTTCCTGGCACAGTGTTTTGGCTGTCCAGAGAAATACACACAGACATATAACACGCAACATTATACACAAATGTATACACGCACGTACTATACACGTAATATATGTATACGAGGACTCACGCGAGGCGGTACGTACGTGTAAAATCGTCGCGGCAGCTGCATGCGCTAGCGCATAGCATGCACACAAAATAATGAGAAGGATCGCTTGAATTACAGAAACACCCAATATCCATCCGCCACCATGTAAAGTGAAATTTTATCAAATTTGGCAGTTCTTTTGCGAGGTAACTTGAAAGTTCATATGAATCAGATCGGATATCAAAATAAAACGCTATTTCCCAATATTTCATTGTAACCGGTAGGCCTATTTCGAAGAAATGCTTTGTCAGTCGAAGTACATGTATGTAGGCCTACATTTCCGCTAAATGGATATCAGTACAAGGGGTGGGTCATAAAAATATGAAAAAGATCAATTATAAGCCAACTCCCCCCCCCCCCGAGTTCCCTCCAAGCACACTTTATTCTCGACTAATGTAGTCATTCGAATCAACATTTCTCTTTAGAATGAAAAAATAAAGTGTTTTACATATTCAACACATCGATGATACACAGACAAGTATATGAATAATAAATTCATATCATCCGGATACTAGTATTGGAAAGCGGTTTCCTGCTGTACGTATGAGCGGAAAACATCACAGGACTGCACAGGATAACACGTTCTCCTAGTCTCTTCAAATTTATGATTGTGTGAAATATAATTACGGTGCTAGTGCTACATGCAGTGGTGTAGCTACAAGGGGCACGGGGACGTGCCCCCATGGGATGGCTTAAAGTAATGAATAAATTAAAAGAAAAAAGAGAGAGAAAAAAAAAGAACAGGAAAAGGACAAGAAAAGAAGACGATAGGACCCCTTCCTGCACCCTCCCCCTAATCAGTGACCTCGCATTGAATTTTCCGAGTGAGACAGTGCCCCCTACGCCCCCCATATGATGCCAGTGCCCCTTCAATGGCTAGACCCACGCTTTGCCACTGTTATGTCATTGTGATTTTGTTTAAACTGTGAAAAAGGCTACATGTAACACGAGTCCTAATGACGTGGCTTGAATTTTATTCGTATCGTATATACCGGCAATTAATAGAATTATTTATAGACCTATTATACTTACTGAAATTAACACTTTATTTAATGTGCTTATTGCAAAACATTAGTAAACGTTTATCATTTTCTTACAACCTTTAGAGTTTTGTGAAAAATTGAAAAATTCGACTATATTTCTACAATCAAATATGTTTAATATCCCTTTCACCCGTTAAAAAAAAATTGAATGCAGAAAATGCATGCCTTCGGGTAGGCCTAAATCTGATTGATTTTGCCTATGTACAGCATCATAAAGAAGAAAAGGAAGAAGAAAAGAAACTAAAACTGAAAGAAAATAAGAGAAAAGGGATGGAAACAAAAGGAGAAGGGGAAATGGAGAGCATGAAAGAAAAGGAAAAAAAAAACGAAAAGAAAAGAAAAGAAAAGAAAAAGGTCATTGTGAATGGCTTGAACTAAATTCCCGCTGCACCACCTGCAACTCCCCCCCCCCAAAAAAAAAAAAATTTAAAAAAATTAAAAAATGTGTATCTCTGTGGCAAAACGGTGGTGGATGGGGGTGGGGCTAGACTCTGCCATGCAGACTCCTCCTTATGATGACCACCGCTAAATAAAGCCCATGGATTTTGATCGATCGGAATAAATTATACATGGTGGCAGGAGGGGATGTTCAAGGATACACTATACTGTAGTCGAAATGGAAGGGGAGAAATCAGACAAAACAGCAGGCAAGAGAGAGAGAGAGAGAGAGAGAGAGAGAGAGAGAGAGAGCCTGAGAAAGACAAACGGACAGACGGACAGAATGGGAGAGAGAGAGAGAGAGAGAGCGTCTGGGGTCGCTTTATGGCCTCAAAATTGATGGGATAACAAAACAATTATGATTATAGGATTTCATTTTGGGGAGCATCTGAGCTCACTATGTTCGAGATTCGGAATCAAGAAATTTTGAAAGAGGGTGCGAATGCCACGCTCCTTTTCCTCTATAGTGACGCCCCTGCTTGTGTACTTGAACTTTGAACTTTGAACTTTATTTCTATCGACCCCTTTCGGAGTATGAGAAAAATACATATAGTACATTGTATTATAACATATATATAACATGCTTAAATAAGATGGCAATAAAGGCAAAACAAAAAATAGAAAACTATGAAATCATGATTGTAGTAACGGGAAAACTTGATGAAAATTAGCCATTATCGAAACATGTAAATTTTCAGATAGTCTTACGTATACTAGAAGTCTAATCAGTATAATTATGCCACTGAACCATCATCTATTCATCTACTGATTTATTATATAAATAATATACCCCGCTAAATTTTGGCCTCGTTTTTTGTACAGGGAGCAGTGGTCACGACATCTCTGAATAGGCTACACCCACTCCCTCGCCAGCGGTCAATTTCTCCACCCCTTCCTGTCCCCATCCCCCTGATCCTACCAGAGCCCAGGTCGTCGAGGGGTGTGGATGATCCATTGACAGGGGAGAAACAATAGGCGTGGCTGCAGGTAAAAACAACGGAGAAACGCCAACCCCTGGCGAGGTACTCTCTTAGTAGAGCAAGGAGACCCATAGTTAGCGTGCATTACCGTACCTCAATATTTGAAACGAAACTAGAAGACGTTAATTATTTTATATTTTAATCCACGAATTAATCTCAAATGTAATATTTTAGAGTTTTTATCAGTCCAACACAATCAAAAAATTCCCTCAGTCGCATATTGTTTTATATCAGGTGAGCAATTGAAGCACGAATATATCGTTTTTAATTATAGGGTCTGTAAAATAGCCTAGTTGAGGCTACGTGATGTTTTGCAGAGGTGAGTGGGCGTCAATACGGTCAATCTGAGGTCAGCCCTTAGAGAGCGAAGTAACTTTATACACCGAGTCGCGATTTGCATATCAATATGAAGTAGTTCCGGGAGCTGCGTTCGCTCATCATGATCAGCTGCACCCCTCGCTACCTCCAATATCTCGCCTTGCCCCCCCCCCCCCCCCCCGCAATGTTTTTTTTTTTTTTTAAAATAATAATTCTATTATGTCAGAATTTTACATAAACCAATTTGAATTTACATGTATTTAGGTTAACACATTCATGTTCTTGTTTGGTAGCAGTTCTAGTAATTACATACGCTATAATTACATCATCGCATCTATTTCCTTCAGAAATGCAGCTAGGGAGCTGGGATTTGAAATGAAGATGATGATGATGATGATGATGATAATGATAATAATGATGATGATAATAATAAGAATATTAATAGTAATTAAAAATAATGATAATAATAATAATAATGGTAATATACAATTATGATGATAATGATTATGATAACAATAATGATAATAATAGTAATGATAGCATAATGATAACATTAATACTAACGGTATCATCGTCATGTAGCCTGTTTTAATATCTTGCCTTGAAGTGGGAACAAAAGAAGGGGTTTGATCTGGCGTTTATTAGAACACTATAAATGAATAGTGCTGCAGTGATCTACACACCCGTTCTGGCGACAATTCAACCTAGATCAAATACTATTCCCGACCCTAAAACCCAATTTAAAACCCAATAGCAGCACGAATCCTAAATCCATATCTCTGACGAAATAAAACCAAGAGCAGGGGAGCGTTTCATGAAAGGATTTGTCGGATATTTTTTCCGACAAGTGTTATAAGCTACTGAAATCCTTGCATCTGATTGGCTGAGAGCAAATTTGTCAGTAAAAATCACTGACAAAATGCTTGATGAAACGCTCCCCTGTTGTAGGCTTGTAGTCGCGGAGCAACGAGTCACCATTCCCGCATCAGTATAGCATGGAGGAGGATCGAGGGTGATTGAGGGGTGTGGCATTTGCATAGGCGAAGAAGCTTGAAATTGAATATATCGGTCATCATAGATGGACATAATATCCGCCCGTAAGCTTGAAATTGAATATCGGTCATGGACATATAATATCCACCCGTATGTACATCTAAAGCCCGCCGCAAACTATACGATCAGTCTGCGATCCGATTTCGGGGAAAAAACATGTAAAAGCGTTAATTATGGGCATTTTAACCAATACAAGCTACCTGATTCAGCTTCGGAGCAATAATATAAATACTAAACATTGGATTTTGGTGCGCTGTCAGCCTTATACCCTGAATAAGGGTCAAATCAGTTTCTAATCGTAGACAATCATAGCTAGGACTGTTCTGGCGTCACTACGACTCGGAGCCGATCTAGTTTTTTCTCCGACTAGGCAGCTCACAATAGGCGGTATTTTCTCCGATTTTACGAACTATATGACTACAATTATATTTTTCATGTTCAAATGTTTATTTCAAAATGCTATTACATTTTCTTCCGAAATCGGATCGCATGACCGATCGTATAGTTTGCGGTGGGCTTAAGGCTGCAGTCAACGTTTATTATGACCTTACAATAGTAATTTTGTTTTTGCTAAAATGCCAGTTCAAAAAGCAGTTCAGCAATAATTATTAGTCTACTTTGTTTTTCCCACTTTTCTTTCTTTTTTTTTTCTTTCTATTTCTTTTATTCTTATTTTGACAGTCAGTACAAACGAATACAAGCAAGTCTTTGAGAATGTCAGAGGGCTTTCCAAAAATTATTAGTAAAAAATTGATAGAACTTCATAGAAGTGAAATCCACTTAATAGGACAAATGTGCCTATATCACCCTACATGTATTACAAACTTTCTTTTGTGTGAAACTACATTGTAAGGGACCTTCTACTGAGAGGTTTTATTTTGGCTGGGCATCATCAGTTTGTTGCAGTCCAATTCCCCCCCCCCCCCCTTTTTAAGTTGGAATGAGCAACAACAACAAAATAAGCCTGAAGTCTAACGAACATTATCACAAGGGGGGAGGGGGGACGCATGAATTGGTTGTGCCCCCACCCCCCCCCCCCCATCCACCACAACCTAATGGATCTATTAATCTGTGCAAATATAACAATGACCTACGCCAAATAAGGGATAGTATTCCCTAGCCGCTCAAATTAGAATTGCCTAAACGAATTGCCTACACTTTAAAAACACAAAAGATAGGCAACAATTTGAATGTTTTTTTTACTTATTTTATTACAAAAATAATGCTTTCTATGTCTCATACATCTTCTTAATTACTATTACAAATTGATAAGTCATCTGTAATTATTCTTATATTTTTTGGCATGTTCCATTGCAACCACATAACATAGCTGAGCTTAAAATTTCCTATACATGTACATTACAATAGACTGCACAAAATACTCATCCAGTGACAGTTGAGAAATCGCATTACGGCAATGTGCCTTTACTGATACACAGTATTTTTCAAAGTAGCAGAATCTACTTTATATTCATACTTCTGTTTCTTTCACTTTTAAATCAAATTTGTTCGATTTCTTTCTTACTCCCAATTTTACATTCTCTACTTTCCAAACAGTAATACAAAATTTTGTATCTTCATGCATACTTCCGACTCTGCTTAGTTACATTAAAAAAAAAAAAAAAATCTTTACATGCAATCACACGTTTCATCCAAATTTATATCTAGCATACTCTACAGTAGTTGAAGCCTCCCCATACAGGAGTATTTTGAGCACCTCATTTGGGCACCTCAAATGGAACCCAAAGAGAAAGAAAGAGCTTGTTGATTTCAAAGGGTTTATTTAAAATCCTGCAAGAGAGAAATATGTTCATGTATATATTTGTTTTAAGTGATATTCTAAAAAAAGGAGCTCGAGGCCCCTTTCCCTTGATTGGTGAGAAATTTTGCACAAACCTCAGGTACTGCATTAAGTATATGAGCCCCCCCCCCCCCCCCCATTTAATATGAGTAATTCTTTATTTTCATTTGAAATCATAATTCAAGCAAATTCTAAGCATAAACCTACTTTTCTTTTGATAATCGAATAATGAAGGGTCGGGAATATGAGATTTTTGCATTAGTAATTCGAAGGAAAATATTGAAACTAATTTATTCTTTTTATTTTAATATTATCTTTTAAATCTAAAAGAAGACAATAAAGACTTTCAAAAAATAAACCAAAGAGTAATTCAGTAATCCAATGCATCACTTATTGAAATGTGTGAACATCACAATGACATAATTATTAAATAATCTGAACATGATTTCTAAGGCCTATACAAAAGGGTATTGAAATTGCACTCGAAGCGATTTTTTTTGAAAGTCTTTGCGATCTTTTAAATTTAAATTGTTGTTGTATCAATCAATACTCAAATGGAACAGAAGATAATTCAAGCTTGCAGAATAAAACACATATAATATGTAAAGGAAGTAAGGAAATACAGTTATTTGTGTTGTATAAAAATCAACAATATTGCACATAAAATAAAGTTATTAAATTTTCTATAAAGTAACAAAAATATAGCTCATAGTTCTTTAGGAAAACTTTCATCATATACAAATCAGTCAAAATAAACAAAGAAAAAAAATACATGTATCATGTTTTATCCCTTTTCAATATGAAAGTGAACTTATTATACTCAGATGGATTTACATAAATATGCAAATTGAAGGATTTCATGAATTTTGACCACTTTATTATCAGTGCCTTGACAATGCAAAGAGGAAAAAGAACCATGCCATGAACACCGATGAGTTGCGATACAATTATGGGAGAAAGAAGAATAGAAAGTAGAAATGAAACTAGACGAGAAAATTGAAAGTGAGGGAAGAGAATAATGCACAACAGGAGAGAGTGATATTGATAGATGTGGCACAGGCTACTGGCAATATCAGATTTCATAAGAAATCACATTTAGCAAAATAATGTATAAATAACACGGCTCGTGTATACACGTACGCTGTGTTAAAAAGATGCCTAGTGATATTCTGAAAAATTCCTCCGTCAAATGAATATTTTAATCTAAAATCCTTCAAATCAGACAATCATTATAACACATGAATGAAAACTTTGGCAACCTTTGTTACCTTTACATAGGGAAGCTGCACAATTTTAGCTACATGTATACAGGTACATGTATATTATTTCAGGGCAATCATTATTTGATAATTCATAGCACTTATATGACTTCATATTTCTGTCAAATAATATTCAAAATTCATAGGCACAGGCTCAACTGCTTGCAGCCCTCAGACATACTGTACAAGCCATAAATTTCGCGGCCATAAATTTTCGCGAATCGGACTAACCAGTCTGTTTCGCGAGTGGTTGAATTCGCGTTTGGAAAATTCTCAAATCTACAAACAACGGTGATGTACTTTTGCAAAGTGAAGTGGTGAATTTCTGACCAAGAGACAACAAATTCAAACGACTTCTTATGTTGGCAATATTTTGGCGTGTTGTTAAATTCGCGACCCACTCGCGATTCGCGAAATTCGCGAAATATATGGCGTATACAGTAATATAGAGCAAAAATTAACCCACAGACTACTGAATTATCTCATTCCCATAGGGTTAATACAGAGACAACCTGGTTTCCATAAGCAATGGGTTAAAGAAAGGGATGAATTGCAAAGCTGAAGGAAAATGGAAGGAAAGGAAAAGAGCACTGGTTTTTTTGTCAACAAAGTAATAAAAATGACATCTGTTGATGGTACGCAGGTTTACTAAGTGGATGATGTCAGGTGATGGACATGATGGCTGAATGAAATACGACAGAGTGAGATATGATATGATTTCAGCTGTATACTGTATCACCCAGATCCAGATATCTGGGTGCCGTTGCATAAAACTTGCTATTATAGTAACTTTGCTATTATAGTAACTTTTCATGGAATACTGGATTTTGATTGGCTCTTGAGCAACGTTACCATGGTAGTTACCATTGATGGCAAAGTTACTATAATAGTAAGTCTTTATGCAATGGCACCCTGGAACCACTGAACAGAGCATATCTGTCAATGACTGCTAAGGAAGCAGTTGTAGCAGTGCTTAAGTGAATGGACAGTACACCCTATAAAGATAAGATCTGTAACCAGGAGAAAATGGCTCTAAGTAGCAGCTGTAGTAGAGTTCAAGTGAATTATCAATCCATATCAACATTAAACCCTAAGCTTAATTCTATAATCATTCCAGCCATTACTGTAAGCATTTTGATTTAGAGCAGTTCAGCTACCTGTAACCAGGAGAAAGTACTTGTCCATGGTTTCTCAGTAGCAGCTGTACTAAATTCTAAAGCTAAGATCTGCAATCATTACAGCCATTACTGTAAGCATTTTGACTTAGAGCTGTCCAATTACCGGCAACCAGGAGAAAGTACTTGTCGATGGCTTCCAAGAAGCAACTGTAGTAGAGTTCAAGTGAATTATCAATCCATATCAACATTAAACACTACGCTTAATTCTGTAATCATTCCAGCCATTACTGTAAGCATTTTGACTTAGAACAGTCCAATTACCTGCAACCAGGAGAGACTACTTGTCCATGGCTTCTAAGAAGCAGCTCTACTAAACCCTAAAGGTAAGATCTGCAATCATTTCAGCTGTTACTGTAAGCATCTTGACCTAGACCAGTCCAACGATCTGGAATCAAGAGAGAGTACTTGTCCATGGCTTATAAGAAGCAGCTCTACTAAACCCTAAAGGTAAGATCTGCAATCATTTCAGCTGTTACTGTAAGCATCTTGACCTAGACCAGTCCAACGATCTGGAATCAAGAGAGAGTACTTGTCCATGGCTTATAAGAAGCAGCTCTACTAAACCCTAAAGCTAAGATCTGCAATTATTTCAGCTGTTACTGTAAGCATCTTGACCTAGACCAGTCCAACGATCTGGAACCAGGAGAAAGTACTTGTCCATGGCTTCTAAGAAGCGGCTACGGTAGAGCTCTGGTGAAACAACAGTTGGCATCTTTCCTGTAATGTAACCAAGATGGTTCAAGGTTGGTTCAGCCAATTAATAATAGACAACAATCTAAGAACCAATAACGCAACTTATCATTAAATCTATTAACCACTAAGAATCAAGTTAAGTAGACAAGGAAACCCTTTTAGGTTCTTTGAGCATCAACAACTCCAAACTTTATATCATTTGGTATTTTTTGTATGCAATATTTAGGGCTCTATTAAACCTTCAAAATACAAAATGTACATGTTTAGAAATTAATCCTAAGAGTTATAAAAAATGGAATTGTATGTGTAGTGACAATACTACTTCTCTGCTCTTTCATCTTTTGTTTGTATTCATCATCTTCCTAACAGCCTACAACTAATTTGGCAAGAAAGATAAAGCAAGACTTATATAACATGTCTCACATTTATTCAACAACTTATATGCTACCCAACATAACGATATCTAACAATATCTCTAACCTTTTTAATACCTGTTGCCTGGCAGAGAAGTTTTGTAGTGCTTATGTTAAGCCTGCTTTAGATATGAGAAAAGATACATTGGAAATATCCATATAACAGTGATTTGAAGTTCATGATAATCATTACACCATACCTGATGTAGATTTGACAAATGTTTCCAATTTCTTGTCCCAAGTGAAGGTCCTGATGAAATCTGGAATGAGATGAACATAAAAAGTCATTTCATATCTTCTAAATGTAACAACAACAAATATTTTTACTTATCCGACTTTCATCTGTTTTCTTTGTGAACCATAGTATATCCATGGATTAGACCATGAACAAATACTAGATTTAAAGATAAAGTGGAGTTCTGGTCATGTGATTATGTTGTGAAATAAGCCTGGGGCCCGGTAGAAAATTACCCGGAACGGCCCGGACCGGTAAAGATGTCAAAATTTTTACCGGGTCCCGGCACGGCCCGAAACCCGGTAAATTTTATGTTTGTTTATATTTTCCTTATGTTTTTATTTTAGTACGTTATTGCGCAAATATGGTGTTTCCTATTCAGCTTCCTGAGCGAGGGAGACGCAAGTTGAGGATCATTTACTTGTGATAACAAATTTTGGATTTATATCTTTTATTTTATTTTGCGTGCCTCCGCGAGTCCGCGTTAGTGTTTTCCTAATCATCTACCTGAGCGAGAATTTCGAGAAAGAATGAAGTTGAAGATGATTTAATCATGATTACAACTTATGTTTGTCTTCTTGCTTAGTTACAATCACGATAGTTTATTGATAAATAATTATTAAACATTGAAGATACTGACTTCTAAAAGCTATGAAAGAGTTACGAAGGTGTGAGACCTAAATAACAGACATTCCGCTACTCGGCTCCGCAAAACGAAGCCAGTGTGTATGTCGGACTGCCTGTGTGTGTACAACGCTGTTAGTAGCGCACACCTCGTTGTGATCAGCAAGGATCAACAGGAGAGCTTGGAAGAGAAAGAGCGAAAGAGAGATGGCAAGCCGCGAGAGGAATATTCAGAGGGTAGGGACAGAAAATATATACAATTATGTTATTGCTGGTTACTGCATATTTAAATCCAGTGTAATGATATAAAAATAATTGAAACAAATCAATGAAATTTACTCCAGAATGAAAACTCAGTATTTGAAGAATTAACAAAAAATAAAATCAAGTGACGATAAAGGAAGTAAGTCTAAGAAAAAAAATATTAAATGAAAAGAGAGCTTACATGTCTTAAAATTTTTTTTTTAAATTGTGAAAGTACTTCAGAATTAAGAAATACATGTCGAGTCTTTTAAGAGAAGGAATAATAATGCTAACAATTTTTTAAAAGATTACCGTAAGAGGGAAGAATGAAGAAAAATGTTGGTCACATATCAAAAGTAATGGTCAACCAGTCAAAAATCATCTCACTGAAAAAATATATAATATGGAAGAAACTGAAGTAAAAACCCCTCAAAAATTTGAGGAAACATATATTATTAACGCCACAGTGACACCACAAAATAATAATTTGAGCTAAGCTACCCATTATCAATCGGAAGAATGAGTTTCGTTCGTTTGGAACCACAGAAAAAACATGGCGCCTACAGGCCATGTGAAAAATACAAAAAAAGGAACATGACGTATAGTGCCACCTCCTGGTTATACCATGCACAGTCATCCAGCAGCCAGCTCGCGAAAACTTGAAAAAGACGAACGGTTTTCATCATTACAGCGCGAATTCAATATGGTTTTCGTCATTACAGTTATGAAATTGAAGCTTGGACTATGATTACCCTAGCTATGTACGTAGAATTTCGATAGTTATTTCATAAAGTGGAGTTTTATATGAAAATCAGACATTTGTGAAAGCTGCACTATACACAATAGACTCTACAGTGCAGTGACATGCGTGCGATGCGGCCTCGAAGTCGACTCCCTTTGGAACCGAGACCTTGCGTCGGAATCGGAATCGGTTCTCTCTAAAAGCAGAACCGCCCAAGCCTATTATTTACCACTATCAAGTTTTTATTAAAAAGTCATAATTAATACTCATAACGGCTTTACAGCACCAATTATTTACCAGGTTATTTTTACCGGGTTCAGACATTTCACTCAGCAACCCGGACCCGGCCCGATCCCGGCAAAAACCCCCAACCCGCCGGGTTCCGTACGGGTTGACCGGCCCGACACCCACCCTTATTGTGAAATAACTGTCTGGAAGCAAGTGGGAAAGGTTGATTATGTAGAACATACATGTAATGTATGTATTCTGTGAGGTCTGGGAATCAGTGAATTGATAAGTAATTGACTTGATCTTGGTGAAAGTCACATGTACTGCACACAGAAATGTATATACTGGACTACACACACATGTAGCATAAAAGTTTGGTCCAAACGTTTCAGATATTTCCTGTCATATTTTAAATATGGGGACATTTAAAGAGCAGTCCTGTTCAGGGGACATTTCTTCTATGAAATTCTTCCAAAGTGACATAAAAAGAATTAGAAATCTCACAAATTAGTTCTCGTCTTTACCAGAACTCAACCTCCTCTCTAACCACCTTCCTGAAACTGGGCCAAATATACATACCAATGATGCCAATGACCAGTTCCTTGGTGTTCTCATCCAGACCAACTAGCAAGGAGTAGTCCATGACCAGATGAGAAGAGAGGAACTCTGTGTCTGCCTTGATGGCCATTGCTAGCGCAGTCTTACTGTGCATCCGGATGTACAGGGGAGAATCGATGATGTCTGCAAGCAAATGGGTCATGAGCAATTTATATTTAATTGTATTGTATCTTTTTCATAAATCATTTACAGTCCCTGTAAAGACCAATCACATTGATTTGCTATCCAATCAGTAAAATCATACCTGATTTTGTTATTTGCTAAATAAATTTATGTATCTACCTATTATTGCTAGTTTGGTCCAAACTACGCTACCACCGAGAAACTAAAAGTCACATTCGCCCACGCCCCACCCCCGTATGACGCCTTCCCATAGTCACATGCGCGAGCCCACGCCCGCCATCTTCCTCTAACGAGCTGCCAGAGACAACGTTTAGGACATGTTGCTGGGCAAGGAGAGGGGACGGAGGGAGGGACATAGGTAGATACATAAATTTATTTAGCAAATAACAAAATCAGGTATGATTTTACTGATTTACTACAATAAATTAATGTATCTACCTATTATTGCTAGACTAGCACGGATAAAAATCCGGGGTGGCATGTCCCAAGGGAAGAAGACTAACGGGGGTCAACGGCAGAAGATGCCGCCCTCAAAGACAAAGTTGCAAACTGCACTTCTCCTGAAGGAATGTCCTTCAGATAAAAAGAAGTGAGAGAGTTAGGAGACCGCCAAAAAGCGGCCCTCAAGATGTCTTCTAGAACAATGCCCTGAAAAAGCGCCCAAGAAGTACTAATGCTTCTGGTATCATGCGCTCTAGGTTTGCTATCCGCGAGAAGGGCCTCTGGGCCAGCGGCCTGGATGGCCTCGACAATCCACCTAGAGATGGATTCTCTAGAAGCAGGGGAGAAAGGTTCGCGAGTAATGAGAAAAAGTTGCTCGTCCGAGCGGCAATCTTTGGTTCTGTCTAAGTACCATTTTAGCGCCCTCACCGGACACCAGACTTTGTCCTCCTTGACTGAGGAGAAGTCTGACAGGGGGCTGAGAAACACCTCAACCGATCCGGAGGAAGCCGTCTGGTTTTTGGCTACAAAGGAGGGCTTGGGGATAAGGCGAACACCTTGCCTTTCCCAACGGATATGACCAGGAGAGGTACAAAGAGCATGAAGAGAGCTTCTTCTTTGCCCTGAAGCTATGGCGATAAGAAAAATGGTCTTGACAGTCACATGATGGAGAGAAGCCTTGCTCATCGGTTCAAAGGGAGGCTTTGATAGCACGTCCAGAACCTTAGGAAGGCTCCAAGCAGGAGACAGCTTTGGATTTGCTGGTCGTTGTAGGAAAAACGATCTCAGCAACTTAGTCAGGTAATGGGAGCTAGAAACTCCCGAGCCGTCCGGAAAGCCAACATGAATGGCAGCAATGGCAGAGCGGTATCCACGGATAGTGGAAAGAGATCTACCCTTATCAAATAAGGAGATCAGAAAATCTGCAATAGTGCCCACAGAAGCCTCACGGGGTGAAACCCCGAGGTCTTCACACCAAACTGAAAAGGCCTCCAGACGGGAGTTGTAAAGAGATCTAGTGGAATCTCTACGACTCTGGACTATAAACTGAGAGGCTCTCTCAGAGAGTCCCGAAGCTCTAGCGTCTCCCCCGATAACGGCCAAGCGGTCAAGTGAAGGACCTCGGGCCGATGATGGAGGATCCCGGACAGAGGCTGGGACACAAGGTCCGGCCTCAGTGGAAGTGGAAACGGCTGTCCAGCCAGGAGGGACAGGAGTAGAGGAAACCAAGGTCTCCTCGGCCAGCACGGGGCTACTAACAGGACCCACGCTCGATCCTCCTTGATCTTTCTCAGAACCTGAGGGATCAAAGGAAACGGAGGGAAAGCATACCCTCGAAAATGTCCCCAATGGAGAGCGAAGGCATCGAGTGCCCAAGCCTCCGGGTCCCGTACCCGAGAACAGTACCTCGGAAGACGGTGGTTGAGAGTGGTCGCAAACAGATCGATCTCTAGCGGCGCCCAAGTAGCGCGGAGAAGATCGAAAACCTCCTGATGGAGGGACCACTCGGATGGGAGACACTTGCCCCGGGACAGAAAGTCTGCTATAAGATTCTCTTGTCCGGGAATGTAAGAGGCTATCGGGACAATGTTGTTTGTCCGACACCACCTCCATAACTGGGCGGTAAGAGAGTTCAGGGAAACTGAACGAGTTCCACCCTGACGATTGATGTAGGCAGCAACCGTGGTGTTGTCCGTAAGGATAAGCACGGAGTGCCCCACAATCGTGCGCCTGAATTGACGGAGCGACATGAATGCCGCCAGCATTTCCAGTACATTGATATGGGGAGGAGTGTGCAGATGAGACCAGTCCCCCGAAATCATCTCGTCCCCACAATGGCCGCCCCAGCCCAGAAGGGACGCATCCGTCGAGATGGACACTGACGGAAGAGGGGTGCGGAGAGGCTTGCCTCGAGCAAGAAATGTCTCGTCTGCCCAGGGGGCAAGAAGACGTCTGATCTCCCTTGGTAATGGAATCCATACTCTGAGGGAGTCTACGCTCGGCGAAAAGAACTTCAAAAGGTGCCACTGGAAGGGCCTCATCAGAAGTCTGCAGTCTGGCAGTACCTCCACTAGACTTGCGAGGTAGCCCAGAAATTGAAGCCAGCGCTTGGCCCGTACCTTGCGAGAAAGACGCAAGGACCGAGCAGCTGACGTAATCGTCCGAATTCTGTCGCGGCTGGGGCGGGCGACCTGATTCGGGATGTCTATCTCCGCACCTAAGTACACTGGGGTACGGGTGGGAGACAGCTCCGACTTCTCCCAGTTGACTATAAATCCTAGCTCCTGAGTAGTCTGGAGCAGGAGGTGCAACTGGTCTCGGAGCACAGGCTCTGAATGTGCTACCAGGAGCCAATCGTCCAGGTAGACAAAGAGTCGGAGACCGCAATTCCTTAGGAAGGCGGCTAGAGCTGACACTACCCGGGTGAAGACACGGGGAGCTGGTCTCAGCCCGAATGGTAGGGCACGAAACCTGAAAGTTTCGCCTTGGAAGGCGAATCCCAATAGATCCCGCGAGCGTGGATGTATCGGGATATGGAAATATGCGTCCTTCAAATCTAGCGAAATCGCCAAATCTGTCCGCTCGATTGTCGGCAGAATGGACGCTAGTGTCTCCATCCGGAAGTGTTCCGGAGGGATAAAGGTGTTGATGACCTTCATATTGAGGATCATCCTCAGCTTCCCCGAGCGTTTTGGGATCACAAAGATCGGGGAGAGACACAGATGTGGGTGGTCTCTCACCTTCTCTATAGCGCCCTTCTCCAGCAGCAATCGTATCTCGGCCGAGATATGCTGCTGATGAAGAGCGGACGAGACTGGCGGGCGGATACGGATGGCGCCGTGCGGGACGGGGCGGGACTCTGCAAGTTCTATGAAGAAGCCATCTCGCACGACTGAGAGAACGAAGCCGTCCTCGGTAATTGCTTCCCAAGCGGGAAGGAAATACCGTAGTCGTCCGCCTACCTGGTGATCCACTGCTCGGGGCGCACCCTCAAAAGGCCTGCTTGGGCTTGGCCGGAGCCTTGCCGCGGGCCCTATTACTCCCCTTACCTCTGGGAGAGTCCCTACCTCGAGCAGACTTGGGCTGCTGACCGGTAGGTAACGCCACGCGAGGTGGAGCCGAGCTCACCCGCTGATGGCGTGGGAGGGGGGGCACCGACGTCCTAGCCTTCGGCTTAGGAGGTTGAGCCGGCTGACGTGGACGGAATTGCCTCGACAATTCAGCCGCCTGCTTACGGGAGTCGATCTCGCGCTGAAGAACAGCGGCGAACTGACCCCCAAACAGATGCTCCCCCGACTGGGGAATCCCCGCCAAGAGGGAGGGGATATCCCTCTCCAGAACCCCTAAGGACGAGAGAGCAATCTCTCTCCTAGAGTTCGTGGCCTGGACAGCTGCAGCAGTCAGCTGCGACCACAGAGATCCTGTCAAAACAAGCAGGATCTCATCCAAAACCAAGCCGTCAGACTCGGAAACCTGAAGTTCCCGAGACCTGACCCTGAGGCTGATTAAAGAACCCAAGTAGGCGGTGAGCCGCAGGCCAGATCTGGCGTGGGTCTCAAAGTCACGTGCCTGCCTATCCTTGGCTGTGTAACTCCTACTCTTGAAGTTCACGCCAAGTCTCGCCCCGACATGCCCGATGTCAGGCGAGAATTTCTTCGGTTGGAAAAACCCAACTGAATCTTGGGGTCGGAAAGCGTATTCCTTGGCAAAGGGACGCTTCCTACCAATTGAAGCCCCAGGCAGCGACGACTGTTCAGCTATGCCCTCATAGGCAGTCTTGAAATCGTCAGTAAGGGGTATCCCCGATGAAGGGGCCCTTTGCCTGAAGAGAAGAGAAGCCTGAGCCGAGTTCGGCTGGGCCGGCGGGAAAGTCTCAGGTAAGTATCTCTCCAAAAGAGCCTGCGCGTCAGCTGCCAAACCACGAGGGGGTTTGGGGACCGCACTGGCTTGTGACTCGGAATCAGAGTCAACATCAGGGTCGGCTATGTGGGAAACCTGGCCCCAGGGGGGCGGGTGCATCCACGAGCCGTAAGTCTCCTCACCGGGAGGGGCGCCAAGCGCCGCCGGAGTAGGAGCAGCTCTGACCGGGCGGCTCTGCGCCTGCCGGGATCGAGCATAACCCTCAAGGGGCCAATCATGACCGGATAGTATTGATCTGTCATGAGCAAGAGGCTTTTGACAGCCTGGAACCTGTAAATTAGGACCGGATATCGGCAAACCGGGGTCGGATACCGACAAACCGAGACCGGAAACCGGTAACTCGGGGTCGGATCTCGTCGAACCGGAACCGGGTATAACCGGGTCAAGGTTCGAATCACCCAAGTCCACGGACAGGTCAGTGTCCGAGGGGGGGTCCGTGCCACCCGCGGTCGGCTGGGAGGTAGCGGGTAACCACCCGCTCTTCTCCACAACTATCTTCAAAAAACGAAGAAGTTCCGCCTGATCGACCGCCGAAGGAGAAGGGTCTGGCGTCTTGGAAGAGGCCTTGTACTTCTTCCTAGTCGTAGTCATAGGTGTACCCGAGGCAACCTTGGACTTTGACTTAGAGAGAGACTTGGCCGAATGGTGCCCTTTGGACTTCTTGCAAGGGGGGGCAGAGCCCTCCGGCAAAGAAGTCGGCACCTCGGCCGTACCCGAGAGGCCGTGCTTGGCAGGGCGCTCGGATGATCTCTCACGGCTACGCTTGGCCCGTTTAGAACGGGGGGTAGCCGTCTCCGTGGTGACTAGGGCTGAGTCAGGGCTAGCCGAGTCACTAAGAGTATATAGAACACTGGAAGGAGAAACTCCAGCGTCTTTGCTCAGGTGGGAGCCAGTGGTCGGTGCCCCGACGGCTCCCCCTGAGCGGACATGAGTGCCAGTGGCCGGTAATCCGGCGACACTCACGCCCTGAGATCGGGGGCCAGTGGTCGGTAATCCGACGACCCCCTCGCCGGGACTGCGAGTCCCGACTGTTGTTGTAAAGCCGAGCCCGGCCGCTGCCGGGCTAGCAAACAACGAGGTGCTTGTCCCTGTCCGAGACCCACTGATCGCAGGGGTCCCTAACTTACCTTTCGTCGACAAGCCTGGGAAAATAATCCCTGAACAAGACGACGATTTCACGCCCGTACCCCCGGTAGTTAGTGTACTGCGTATCATCGGAGATGAAACCGTGAAACTAACTTCCGCCGTGTCAGCCTGCACACTGGCGGGGCCGGTACGGGTAACAGGATTCAAAGGAACAGACGAATTCATACTGATCCTGAAATGATAAGAAATAAGAGACAAGAACTAAAAGCGTTACCTACGAAGGGAACAAAAAACAACACCCCGGGGGCTATGCACGAACAGCCAACAAGGGAAAACCCTAACGAAAGTAAACAAAGCGCTAAGCAGCGGATTGCTAGCCCAGCGAACGTGCGTAAAGCTATGTCGCCGGGAGGAACGAAAGGGGAAGAAAGGCGAGACAGAAATTGAACTAATTTCCTGTCTAACAAAAAAAAGTGACTGGGAAGTCCGTTCCACCAAATTAATAAGGATTAAAAGGAGAACGGAATTATTTGTCAAGCAGTATCAAAAAGCGCAAATTAGAGAAGAATCTCAAATTTTGGCGCAGTGACTTATCTTGATGTGTTTATTCTACGGCAGCGAGAATGAAAAGAGGAAGATGGCGGGCGTGCGCTCGCGCATGTGACTATGGGAAGGCGTCATACGGGGGTGGGGCGTGCGCGAATGTGACTTTTAGTTTCTCGGTGGTAGCGTAGTTTGGACCAAACTAGCAGTAATAGGTAGATACATTAATTTATTGTAGTAAATAGTTATTGTTATTTACATTATTTCACTTCATCTTCATGCCTTCTTTTTATGTAAGGTATATATACTCCATCTTCTTCCTCACAAAACCAACACCATTCTTAAAAAGGTCTTAACCTTAGAATAGAGAAATGATTGAATGTATGCACAGTCCGGACACAAGTTATACAAATCCTTCTATCCACTGGCATGATTTTGCAGGTTACGTAATACAAGTTTTACACTGTTCTTTAGTTCTTTTATTCATTTCCACCTGAAAATGTCATAGCCACATTGTTAATAACTCACATAAAACTTGAGCGATGTATTACTAATTATCACTAGAGTTTATTACAAACATTCAGAGCAATTACTTGATATAAAATCACATGCATAAACCCTATCAAATTTCATAGAAATACTGTCGATGAGCATACATGGTAAAATCACATATCTGGCTTTGGCCAGGATAAACAAAGTCAGACTACATACACAGTCACAAACATTTTGTCAATGGGATCAAAGTTATCCTAAGGATCTGGCAATCTTACGTTTGAGTAAGTTCTCATCCAAGAGTACCAAGTCCTGGGTCTGGACTCCTGAGGTCTTGACGTGCCTGTTCCTGACAGATCCCTTCAAGTCAAAGACCTGGGCTATCCTGCGTTTGTAGAACAGGTTCTCTTGGACGAGAAGATCCAACTTCTGGGCCGTGTTGGTGACGGGATTCTGGAAGCCTACCTTGTAGAAGCCCAGAATCTTAGCTAGAGCAGTAGGTTTCTGAAGAAAAAGTGATAAACAAGTCACAGAACACCCTTGTAAATGGTACATGTAGGTTAATAGCAACATGAAGTGGCACACTAAATCAGACATTTTTACAGAAGGATCCTACCTGGTCAATCAACATTTATCTTTCCCTTACATAAATAACACCCTTAAGCCAACCGTACACTATACGATAAGTCTGCGATCTAATTTGGGAAGAAAATGTAATAGCATTTAATATACACGTTTAAACTCATATGATTGAGGTTCTAAATAGTCATACAGATAATAACATCGACAAAACGGCCTATTGCGACCTTTCTAGTTGGAGGAAATGCCAAACTGGCTCCCAGTCATAGCAGCCCTAGCCCTAAGATTGTCTAGGATTTTAAACTGATTTGGCCCTTATTCTGGGTATAAGGCCGGCAGCGCATCAGCATCCTATGTTAAGTATTCATATTATTGTTCAGAAACTGAATCAGGTATATTTTATATGTTAATATACCCATATTCAATGCTATTGCAATATATTTCCAAAATCGGATCGCAGTCGATCGTATAGTGTGTGGTGGGCTTGACATACATAACACCTTTAAAACTGCAACAGACCTACACCAGAGTCCAACTATGACATTTAGAGCATGCCTGCCTGCCTGCCTGAATGAATGAATTGATTAATGAATCACTCAATTGATTGTTTAATTAATAAATTATTTACCAATTAATTTATTGATAGATAAATTGATTAATTACAATTTCTAGAAACGACTTACATTATTTTCATGAGCTTTCTGAATGTACTGGAAGTAATTTGGTGCAAACTTGAGGAAGGAGTGGGCTTCAGACTTCGACATCTGCTTAAGAATCAATCTGTCATCTAGAGAAAAGACATAATGTCATAGAGGTGATATTGGTATAAAGTTAAATGGAAGGCTGAATACCGGTAAAGAAAAATTATTGAGGAGCATTCTCCCGAATTTTAGTTTCATAAAAAAGAACTTCCTACATAAAACATGTGGTGTGCTTGGTTGGCCTCAAGGCAATCTGGATTTCACATTATGGGTAAATGAAATCTGTGATCTCAGAAAATAGAACCCTCCATTTTGTTTGTACCAGGTGCAGTGAGACAGAAATCTGATGAAGAAGTCCTCAATGAATACCACATAATATGTACATGTATATCATTGAAAAGACTTATTAAAAACTTTTACTACATACACAACATACGACCTTACTCAACACTACTTATGTTGCTAAGACTTACCCATTGTCTTCATGAACTTCGACCCTGACTTGCCCCCTCTAGCGACCCACTGCATGCAGCGAGACAGTGATCTGATGAAGATGTCCTCGCCGACTGGAAAGATGACCTTCCGGAGCTCCTGAAACTGAGCGGCAAAATAGACACCACAGAAGAATTGGGTGTTGGTTTCATCTGAGAACTCTGTGAGGAAAAAAAAAACACAAAGAGGAGGTGGTCATAGTTGTTCCCTCTCAGCCTCGATTACAAATGACACAGTAAATGAACTTTTTTTTAAAATTCGCATCTGCAAAATAAGTGCGCTTCACATTTATCATGTATCATATAAGAAACTGATTCATGAACAGTGTAAGCAGGGGCAGTTCCAGGATTTGTATAAGGGGGGGCACACAAATGCAGGATTATCAACTTTGGGAAACTGCTTGGAGGGAGATCCATATTTTTTTGGTCTCGCCAGCCCTCCAAACGTCACTCAGTGAGATGGGGGGGTCGACAAAAAAAATTTGGTCAGCCCTCCAAATGTCGCTCAGTGGGGGGAGGGGGGGGGGGGGTTATGGGGTCCAGTTGCCCTCCATAATTCTTTGACAAGCAAAAAAAAAAGGGGGGGGGGAACAATGCATACTTTTCATTCAAAAGGGGGGAGGCACGGGCCGGAAGTGCCCCCCCCCCCAACCTAAATCCGCCACTGGTGTAAATATGCTTTGGAGACTTTGTTGTGTGCAGGTACATTTACCTTTGTTTTCATCTCTATCTGCTACTCATTTACACCTCAAATATTTCTATTTTCCAGCAGTATTTTTTAAATTTTTTAATTAGGCAGTTTAGAAAGGCCATCTCTTAAAAGGGATAGTCCACCACATGTTGTAATAAATACTTTTGTTTTTTTCAATGCATAATAAATTCAACGAATCCATGAAAATTTCAAAGGAGGCAATTCAAAGGATATTTTCCACGAACTACAGGACTTCTTTCAAAGAGATATACTGGCAACGTACATTTACCATTGTTAAATTAGAGGTTCTCCAAAACAATACCGGTACACATGATATACACGTATTACTCATTCAGTTCATAATAAGAAAGAAAAAAAAGAGAGAAAGAGAGAAAGAGAGAAAGAGAGAGTGAGAGAGAGAGAGAGAGAGAGAGAGAGAGAGAGAGAGAGAGAGAGGGAGAGAGAGAGAGAGAGAGAGAGAGAGTGAGAGAGAGAGAGAGTGAGAGAGAGAGAGAGAGGCAGAGATACCCACAGAGAGACAAATAGAGTGAAATCCTACACACACAAAATTTTACGATGAAATAACTCACGTAGTTCTATATGTGGTATAAGCTGATCATCCAGCTTATCGTCTGGGTTAAGCCGATCTGCAATGAGAATGGTAAAAAAGGCAGAATCGTTAATGAAACTTGAATGAAAGAGCAATCCGACCAAAAGTTTCATGCTGCGAAACATTGAATCACAAGTGAAACAACGTAAAATATTAGCAATTCATGAAAATTAATTGCTGGAAAAATAGCAGTCACTAGCACTTCATGAAAAGTTCCATGTCACATTATATTCTTGTTTTACAGTACTGTAAAAGCAGATATTTATACGATTAGTTGGATACAGACATTTTCAAAAAGTGTTGTTTTCAAGTAAACTAAGGCAGCTATTCACAATACATACGTGTATTCACACATGTATTGCTACCTGATTTTGTTGTTCGCAACAGAACAAACAATCCATGAAATTTTGTGAAAAAAAAAAAGCCCTCAGGAAAATGACAAGTATACTTGAAAGTTCCCTGCAGTACCTTGAGCATCATCATCCTCTGTATCTATGGTGATGAAGGGCCCTCCCTCCTTGGAAGAACCTTGGTTAGCCCCGCCTCCACCTGACGGCTTGCTACGTTGGAACATCATCACCCCCTGACTGATGCGACCTAAAGGTTGATATACATGTACGTAAATATACAGACACAAGCGCATGATTATGTGTTTAATACGTTTGCTAGAATAAAACATAGTCCTCCTGATAGCTGACTGTTGCCAGCTGGCAAAAGTCTTATCGGTTCTATGTAATGTGTGGTAAATTGTATGCTGGATAGACGTAAGGCAATTTAGGACTGATTTGTAAATCTCATATTTACAAATTTAACTCAAAATGAACATAGTATTCTTCTGAATCAATTATAGATGAGGCATGAATCAAAGTTAAAAATTAGGGCACAAGGCTTATCTTGCAATATATATTTACCCAATCACAGATAAACCATTGTGAAATATCAAATTTTAACATGATTGTTCTTCCATTTCAAACATCCACCACAAGATCTGAATGACAAACGACAGAATCATGATAAAGATTAAGAAGACATAAAGTGAAACTTGCAACAGTAGACTTCGCTGTCTACAGGCATTGCAGTGAAGACCTACAATACTTAAATATCAACTTCCAATAACATAACACAAGTAATAATACACAATGAAATAAGAAGCCATGTCTCTTTGAAATCTTTTCTTGAAAATTCTGATTGTCCTATATCTACTTACGTTTTAACTGGCCAATCTTGCGAGACAGATCCTTGGTCTCTGGTCCTCCTGCCCCGCCCGTCCTACCATCCCCTCCAGCCTTCCTCCTGGTGTGGGGGCTACTCTGTCCTGACTCGGGGTTGCTGTTCCCCTGAGCTGACCCTATGGAGGTACCCCCGGGCGTCAGTCGTCCAGAGCCGCAGCGGGACTGCTGTACCTCGTACAGTTTGGTCTTGTACTGTTCTGAGCTATAGAGCATGAATAACATTGCAATAACAGTCTTACCAATTACTGCTCTTTAAGATACTACTCAAATTCTGACATGGTTGTGAGGGTACATTTTCTTGATTTATTTATCAATTTAGTTTTGAATATAAGAAAAGACAGTCTTAAGAGTTTCAAGAAAAATGAGTCACAAAAAAAAAGAAGAGGTTACTTTTAAAAATTTAATACAAACTACATTCGTAATATGGTACAAAACAACATTAAATCTTTAATAAAATTTCAGGAGTAGGAGTAATTTTAGAGGAAATGCATATAATCTTGCAATACATTCAATGACTGTTTATTTTTCGGGTCACAGTTTAATTCTATAGCCCCTTGAGCACCGGGAAACTGTACTATAGTATGCCTCTGGATAGTGCTTTCCTCGACTCCATATCAGGGCCCAGAAATTTTTAAAGTCACCTCCTAGAAATAATTTGAAACCATGCCCTTCAAAACAGTCAATATTTGTATTAATTGAATACTGTTAACAATATCAAATCACCCAAGATGTTCAAATACTTAATGAGAAAAAACTAAAAAGGCTTCTTTTTTTTTTTCAGGACAACCTTTGTAAGTTTACCTGAGTGCGTAGGCAATGATGGAACTAGGTTCCTTGTCATAGACAATGATTGGTATAACACTGCATGGTGGTAGAGTATGATGCTCATCTGCTGGGCTGGATAACATGGGAAAAATATGAAATACTTATTCTCTTCCAGTTTCCATCTTCCACAAATGATAAAACAATGATCATGGTGATTCACATCATTAACATGTATATGGCACCACATTTCTATCCTACAAAAACAAAGGTTCAAGCTCCTCTAATAAAGCAGTGACACATCCACATTTAACATAACATGAATTCAATGCCTCTTGTCTATCAATATGATATTGCTTCACATATGAACCTCAATGAGTCCAACTTGTAAAACAATGAAATGTATACAGAGAACTACAAAGATTTTTTGATGAATGGTAGTAATTATACAAGATATTCGTAGAGCAATGGAACATAAATATACATTTACTGAAATCTTTTTGAACAGTTTGCTCCATAACAAAATATGCTTGTAGGAAGGGTATTGTACATAACATCCCTCAGCAAGGTACCAAAACTTTCTCTTTTGATTACAGACATAATTTGAGATAGTAAAGTATATTTAAGAAACACTTGAGTTTCATTCCATAAACATGGCTAATATATCAAGTAAGATGTACATGTCAAATTGTAGATAGAGTTTGGTTTTCTTGAAAGCAAGAAGTGAAGATGCTGGCACCTCAATATTTATTCATCTTTTATTAAAAGCAGGATTTTAAAATCTAAGAGATGGTTAGTACAATGAATTCAAAGATTATCTTTAAAGAGAGACATAACAAATAACTCTTCATCTTGCACTCAAGAGAGTAGAACACACATCCAAAATAAAAATATAAATGAAAACTAAAGGGAACAATCATATGAAGAAAAGAAAAATGAACAAAAATTGGCTGCAGCAAGTGATTCTGGAATGACTGTGACTGTGGATGTTACTCACAATGGAGTCTCTATCTGGGTAGATCCTGTATGTTGCAGGAACTGATTGAGGAAACCTTTGACAGCTCCTGGTTTGGTCTTGGCTGGACTTTTACCATCAGTCATGTCCAAGGATTGGGTCAAGGACGATGCAACTGCGGTCACTGGCTCTTCAGCTAGATGGAAGAATCATTCACACATTCAATGTCATCATCATTATCATTACCATCATCACAACCATCATCATCATCTCTATCAATGTCATCCTCATCAGAATTGTCACTGTCAGAACTTAGCAATAGCTCCCAAAATAACAGTCATCAATTCTTTGTCATATTAGACTTTCCCATACTTAAAGGTACAATACTACATTCATGTACATGTAATATGTAGAAGGAAACAACAAGAAAATAAGTGAGAAGTAAGCAGAACCTCCTATGGAAAGCATAGGTAAGGTAACCTATAAAAAGTGTTAAACATTTACCTATTTATAAAAATGAATTAGTACAGAAATTAAGGCAAATTTCATGATTTACTCTCTTTTATTGGGGGGAGGGCAAACACGTGTATTAGCAAATTCAAGATTAATATAAACCCCCAAAAATAATTTAAACAAAGAATATATTAATCATTTTGTGTTTAAAATTTTCTATCCCCTCTCAAATACTTTAATATAGATTTATTCACAAGTCAACAATAGGAAAAAAACAACAACTTAAAAGCAGTACCTTGCTATTTCAGTCCCCTCTCCCCCAATTATCATTACTTATTACAAAAATTATGTATGATGGGGGACCAAAAGCTACGCACTTTGTTTTCAGTGGGTAAAAATCGCTCAATTCAGTGGTTCATGTGAAATTTTATATATCTACCTTGATTCTACATATTCTAAAGTGGAATCGTTGAAAAAAATTTGTTCGAACGAATGTCAATAATAAACATTTCCAGTCGATATCGTTGCCCATGCCAAATTTTGTTTGACAAAATGAAATTGTCCTAAAGCTACACACAAATAATAAATTAATGCAAATCTTGATTTTGAGGCTGGCTGATGTGAATTTCACCCTAATTTCAAAATAATGATAGTATCACAAAAATAAAGGACAATTACTAATTCTTCTTGAAAAACCTCAATATTCTCGTTGCCAAGTCACAGCAGAAATTTGGCGTAGTGAACGTGTCGCACTGCACGTATCTGCGGGGTGCGTAGCTTTAGGACCCCTGGCTATACATTACCTGAAGAACAGGAGATATTCTTCTCACTTTCCTGCATCACGGTATCTTTCTCTTCACCTTTCTTCTCATCCATCTTGCTGGAAGTCTCTTCCCCTGTACTGAAGCCCTGTGTGGCCTGTTGATTGCTTGACAGAACAGTTTCACAGCTCTTCCCTAAACCTCCTCCTAATACAGACAAGAGCCAAAAAGGAAATACCATTCAGTAGAGCATGACAGGGTTAGGAAGAATACGGGGGGAAAATAGGACGAGCTTGGCAGGTAGCCAAAATGCCAGACGCCACATCAACGATAATGGGAACGAAAAAGATGAAATAGCTATAAAATCAGCACCTAACAGATATGGAACTGAGGGGCCAAACCTCAGCGATTTGGCACTGCCCACATGATACGCAATGCAAGCCATATTGTTTTACACATGTCATGAAACAGATCCGATGCAATCACAATCTATCCAAAATATCACACTTAACCCTTTCAGGACAGGAATTATTCAAGGGCTAAATTGATCACATTTTGCTCTTCAAATCGGCAACAATGATATTTTTCTTTTAATGACATATGGTTTTAATACGGTGTAATGTCTTTGAAAGCAAAATACATGGTTAGCAATTTTGTCGAAAAGTTGAAAAAATTGCCAATTCTGATAAAAAACAATGATTTTGAACATCTCAATGTGTTGCCAATTGAAGGATTTTAAAGCTTATTCTCATTTTTAAAATTCATAGCATCAAACGCAGTATGATCATGCAACAAAAATGAACATAGTATGTGCAGAAATGTTTGCCCTTCTACTCACGCTTCTGGTATATTTTTCAGAGCTCTGAATCAAAAATTATTGAGCCAAACCACAAAATGTGGTCAATTGTCTTGAAAGGGTTAAACATGCTCAGCTTATCGCAAATTCAAAATCAGTATCAACAGTGTAATACTTCATTGCATATACATAGGAATGTCAATTTATTTAATTTCTTTACTCACTGTTGGAGTCTTCTGCCTGAACTTTTCCTGGAACTGGACCAAGTTGTAGTCCTCCCTGCAGAGATCCTGGCACTAAATTCACAGATCCTCGAGGAGACGCATCAGAATTGTTGGTCAAGCCTAAAGGGACATAATACGTGTATATATCATTGGTCAAATGGATCATGCTAAAGACTGAATGTGACCTTCAGCATCCCTATAGTATCCTTTTGAAAGCTTTTGTATTAAATAAGAAGGAACTGAATACATAACATGTACATGTATCATGAGGATCAGGAGTGATCCTCTTATCTACGAGGTACATACGACCACCTATCTGTTACAGTATGCTATTATATCCTATAATTGCCCATAACCGAACATAAAATTATTTCACAAATAGCCTACCATACACCGCCTCCGTCCCCCGGGTTGCCGTATGAAACCCGTCACCCGCCATGACACTTCCTCCGAAACCACACACCAAGAGAGCACCCGCAACCAGGACACGCAGACATGTCGCAACTGCGAGGCGAGGGGTAGGAGGGGGGGACACAGATAGGTGGTCGTATGTACCTCGTAGATAAGAGGATCACTCCTGATCCTCATGATCTACTATCAGTACATCCGACCACCTATCTGTTACAGTATGCTAGACCGACACGGACTCAGCGGGAGGCTTGGCTGCGTCTAGCGGTGAAGGAGCGGTGTATTAGCGGGACTGAGATGCCGACAGTAGCGCTGCTCGAGAAAACGAGGGTACTGCGGCGGGGATGTCCCGGAGATAAAAGGAGATGAAGGAATTCGGGGAGCGCCAATAAGCTGCCTTCTGAATCTCCTCTACGGACACGCCGTTGAACAGAGCCCAAGATGCGCTGATCCCCCTGGCATCGTGTGCACGGGGCGACACGCCAGGCGAGAGAGCATCGGGGCCGGCCGCACGAATGGCGGCAACGATCCACTTCGAGATAGTATCTCTCGAAGCCGGTGAAAAAGGCTCTTTCGTAATCACGAAAAGCTGATCACCAGAACGGCGTTCCTTAGTGCGCGCCCAATAATACTTGAGAGCGCGCACCGGACACCAGACTTTATCCTCCGTCACCGACGAGAGGGTGGACAGCGGTTGGATAAAAATCTCAACCGGTTGGGAGCTGGCAGTCTGGTTCTTCGCCACATAGGACGGGTTGGGAATGAGGCGCACCCCCGCGCGTTCCCAACGGACATGCCCCGGCGCCGCCGACAGTGCGTGCAAGGCACTGCGACGCTGGCCGGAGGCAATCGCCAAGAGGAAGACCGCTTTAATGGTTACATCTCTAAGCGAGGCCTCAGCGAGGGGCTCAAAAGGCGCCCTGGCAAGGGCCTCCAGCACCCGAGGGAGACTCCACGACGGGAGCAATCTCCTAGTCGGGGGGCGCTCCAGGAAAAAAGCGCGGACCAGGCCGGTCAGGGAGGGGGCAGTAGAGACACTGGCCCCATCCGCGAACCCAGCGTGGATAACGGCAATTGCCGAACGGTAGCCACGGATGGTCGAGACAGTCAGGCCCTTATCGAAAAGGGAAATCAGAAAGTCTGCGACATCCCTTAGAGGTGCAGAACGGGGATCCACCCCGTGTGATTCGCACCAGCTAAAGTATCCAGCCAAACGGGAATTATAAGATTCCCGGGTGGACTCCCGTCGGCTGCGAGCGACGAAGGTCGCAGCCCGCTCTGAAAGGCCCGCCTGAGCTCCAGATTCCCTGACAATGGCCAGGCAGTCAGGTGGAGCGTGGCCGGTCGGGGGTGCAGAGTCCCCGACACTGGCTGGGAGATCAGGTCCGGACGAGCGGGAAGGAGCCTCGGATTCCCCACCAGTAGGCCCGTCAACTCGAGGAACCACGTCCTCTTGGGCCACCACGGGGCTATGAGGAGGAGAGTTGCTTGGTCCTGCCTCACCTTCCGCAGGACGCGGGGAATGAGGGCGAATGGCGGAAACGCATAACCCCGGAATCCCTTCCACGGGAAGGAGAAGGCGTCCATCCGCCAGGCTGCCGGGTCCTGCACCCTCGTGCAGTACATCGGCAGCCGTGCGTTCAACTCCGAGGCAAACAGATCCACATCTAGTGGGGGAAGCTGGCGCACCAGCAGATGCATGACCTGCGGGTGGAGCGTCCACTCCGAGGGAAGAACCCGGCCCCGGGACAAGAAGTCTGCGATCAGATTGTCCCGGCCCGGAATGTACGACGCAACGGGGAAGATCCCCATGCGTCGGCACCACCTCCACAGCTCCGCCGCTAGGGCGTTCAGGCGCGTGGAATGGGTGCCCCCCTGTTTGTTGATATATGCTGCAACGGTGATGTTGTCCGTGCGTATCAACACAGCCCGGCCGCGGATCAGCGGCAGAAAGTGGAGGAGTGACAAGGCAACAGCCTGAAACTCCAGCACATTGATATGTGGGAGGGTGGCCGAGAGGCACCAGTCCCCATATGCATGCAGGCCCTGACAGTGTCCGCCCCATCCCATGTGGGAGGCATCGGTGGTCACTGTGATGGAGGGCTGCGGGGGCTGCAGGGGGTTGCCCCTGATCAGAAACTCCGGGCGGCCCCACCGCCAGAGGAGAAGGCGGGCGGCCGGAGGTAGCGGCACAGGCCTCGTCAGGGGGTCCCGTGACGGGCGGTAGTGCTTGAGAAGATGGATCTGTAGCGGGCGCATGTGCAGCCGGCAGTCCGGCAGCACATCGACCAAGCTCGCCAGGAACCCTAGGAACTGAAGCCAGGTCCTGGCTGGCACCCGCCGCCTTAGCCGAAGACGGCGGGCGGCGCCCGTAATCGTCGATACCCGCTCCGGGCTGGGACGTGCCAGTTGCCGGGGGATATCGATCACCGCACCCAGGAAGGTCGGGCACTGCGTGGGCACGAGCTCCGACTTCTCCCAGTTTACGAGGAACCCAAGGTCTTGCACTGTTCTCAACAAAAAAGCCAACTGGCGGGAGAGCAGGACCTGGGAGCTGGCTACCAGCAGCCAGTCGTCCAGGTAGCAAAAGACCCGCAGGCCTTGCTGCCGGAGGAAGGCCGCCACGCACGATACAAGCCTGGTGAATAGGCGTGGTGCGGGCTTCAGGCCGAAGGGTAGGGCGCGGAAGCGGTACACGTTTCCCCCGAACGCGAAGCCCAGCAGATCTCTGGAGGCTGGGGCGATGGGGACGTGATGATAGGCATCCTTCAGATCTATAGATACTGCCCAATCGCCTGGCTTGAGGCACGGGAGTATGGAAGCCAGGGTCTCCATACGGAAGTGCTCCGTATTGATGTGTCGGTTGATTCTCTTGAGATTTAGAATCAAGCGGAACTTCCCCGAGCGCTTGGGGACAAGGAATATGGGGGAAAGGCATAACCGCGGATGATCGCGGGTCCTTTCCACCGCCCCCTTCGCAAGCAAGGCGGCGATCTCGGCCGCCATGGCTCGACGCAGAAGCGGAGACATGCGAGGGGATGGAAGACGGACGACGCCTCCGGGCAGGGGGGTGGCTAACTCGACGGAGAAGCCACCGCCGACAACGGAGAGAACGAAGGCGTCGTCCGTTATGGCCGCCCAGGCCAGCTGGAAGGCCTGAAGGCGGCCGCCCACCCCGGAGGGGGGGCCCTGAAGCGCTCGGGGCAAGGAGTCAAAAGCCGCCGCGGCCCTTGTCGGCCGGGCGGGTAGACCCCCGCTGCTTGCCTCTACCCCTGCGGTTACGGCGCCCCCGGTTTGTGGCCCGGCGGGTCGTCTGTGGGGGAGGCATAGTCACCGTCACACGCTGGGGGGCCGACGCCTGTGGCCGGCGGGGCGATCCCCGGGGACGGTTAGGTCGAGCCTGAACTGATATCAGCTGACCTGCTAACTCTCGCGCCTACTGGCAACGGGTTAGCGCCTCCTTGATGCGGGGCGCGAACTGGCCAGAGAAAAGGAACGGCCCTTCGAATGGCATCCCACTCGTGAGCTGCGTCCTTTGCCTCACCGGGAACCCGAGGGCCTCGAGGGCCAGGTCCCGGCGTCGGCGAGTGGTGAAGAGTGCGGTACGCGTGGACTGCTTCCATAGATGCTCCGAGATGGACATGAGGAGCGAGTCCAAGAGCTGGCGGTCCTCGGGGGAGACCCGGAGGTCATCCGCCTGTACGGCCAGGTTCGTTAACGCCCCGGCATAAGCCGCTAGACGCATCGAGGACCTTGCTAGGACCGACAAGTGCGTCCACCGCATATCTTCTTCAAGAAAGGCGCGACGGCGGAGAGGATTGGCCCTGCCTACATAATCCCCGAGAGCTAGGAGCTCCGGGGAGAGGGTCTCGGGCTCGAGGTAGCGGGCCATGTCCGCGGGCTGAAAAGCAAAAGCCCGACGCAGGCCGGCGAGGCCCCTCTTAGGGGGCGGCTCCCGGGCGATACGCCCGTACTCCTCCTTGAAGTCTGCCGTGAGGGGGATACCGGGCTGAGCCCCGGCTCCCCCTCGGAACAGCCGGGACGCCGGGGGTTGTTGTTCCGCCGGGTCCGGGCGAACCGTATAGAATTCTTCGAGGTATCGAAGAAGTAAGGCCTCCGCCTCCTCACTGAGATGCCTCAACCCAGACGGGGCTTCAGTCCCTGCAAGGGACGGCGCCGCTGAGGAGGCCGACATCGAATCCCACCCAGAAGTAGAGGGTTCGGACTCGGTCGCTGTAGGAGACTCATACAGCTCAGAGAGGAGAGGCATGGGCGGGGCAGGCGTCGGTAGCGGGAGGGGAACCTCCGCTGGCGGCACGCTATAACCCGCCGGAGCTCGGGTCACCAGGCCCGGGGAAGGGCGGGGGAGCCGAGGCTGGGATGCAGTACCCGCCTGGAGCAGGGGGAACTCATCCGTAAGGGCTGTGCCTGCAGACGAGGCTAGGCCACCGGCGGCCGTAGTCTGGTCAAACAAAGGCACCGGGCGACCATCCGCCCGCGCAGGGAAAGTCTCTTCCCCGGGCGGAGCACCCAGCGCCGCCGGGGCGCGGCTCGCGCCCGCCCGCTGGCGGGGGAGCGGCCCTTCCGGCGCAGTAGCGGGTAAGGAGGGGGCAGTAGCGGCTGCAGGCATGTCAGCCGACTGGCCTGTAAACGCCCAGCCGCGGTTTTCAGCCAACCGGCTCATCATAGCGAAGAGCTCGGCCTCGCTAGGCTGAGATTTGCCCACCTTCTTCTTCTTCTTACCCGTCTTCTTAGTCCTCTTTGCCGAGGGAGAAGTCGATGGGGCAGAAGCGGACCGCTTCCTGGACTTCTTCTTCCTCTTAAGAGTCGCCCGGGGCGAGCCCTGGGGCTGTCCCGCCGGCGGGGTGCCGGTGGAGGAAGCCTCGTAGAGCTGCCAGTCCCAGGCGGGAGCCTCGACCGGCGCCGCCTGGCTAGGCGGGGCGGGGAGAGCTCCAAGGGTGGTAGCTACCGGCCTACGAGAGGTCCGGGTGCTCAAAACCCTGGAGACCTGGGAGGTAGTCGGCTGAGAAGTAGCAGCCGCTACTCCCCCGCTCTCATACCCCACGGGCAGCCCGGTCGGGCCGGGGGGGGAGCGGACAGGGCCATGGCTAGGAGCCGCTCTAGCAGCAGGAGTGACCAGGCGGTCAGTGCTGCGAGCGGCCGGGACGGGGGCGGCTCTCACGAGCGAGGACGCTCGGAGCGGCTCCCCGGCGCTCTCTAACCCCTGGGTCAGTTGGATAGGACCGGGGGGAGAGCGGGTGGTAGAGCTCCGGTCATGGCGCCATGGCCTGCACTCCTCCTCCTCCGACTCGCTGCCCCCGGAGGCGAGGAGCTCAAGGGGAGGGTCGGCTGGGCCGGACCCTCTACCCTCCGGCGCAAGCGCCGGTAAAGGCTCTCCCTCTACAGGGGGATCCCGGGCGGGAAGCCCTAAATCCGGCGGCCTGGCGGCCGCGGAAGGGACCAGGGCTTTAGGAGCCCTCTGGATCGGGGGGTGGGAAGTTAGCCAAGCCTCTAGCTGAGCCCAAGTAGGCTCAGACCAAACGGAGCATACCGCACAGGGATCGGGACGGGTGCATCGCCTGTGCAGTGGACAACACGCGTGCACGTCCCAGTCCGGCAATCCCCGGCGGCAGACCTGACATCTAAGAGTCATACCTGTAAGGGGAAAGGACTCAGTTAGACACAGAACATATATATAAACAAAAAATATGTATTACCAAGTCAATTGTAAACAAAAAGAAATTTGTGTACAAGACAAGGGGCGGGAATTAAAGAGCGCTGTGCCAACAAGATAGATCTACATTGACGGCAGAGCGCTACAAACGCCTAGGAAAGAACATGAAATCAAAACATGTACCAAAACAGCCCAGAAACCCATGTCTACATAAATGATGTGCATTTTGGACAGGGCGGCTTGCCATAGGCGAAAAATCAAATCTGGCGGCATTTGGCCTGCCATACAAAAAATTTTTCTCAATGTTTCCAATTTCAACCAAACGGTGGAAAACACTAAAAAACTAACTCCCGGGACTACTAAATGTCCAACGAGAGGAGAAAAATCTAAACAAAAGCGACCAGAAGGCCGTACAATGGTAGGCAAAGCAGAACAGGGGAGAATCGAGCCAGCACAAGCCACGCTCCGAAGCCGCGGTGCATACAACACACAGTGTGTGTGAAGCAACGCAACTCAAACGAAGTCGGCACAAAGCCGAAACAAAAAGCCTGATTTTCCCCTTTTCCGCCGATACAAAGTATCTAAAACGAATTGCTAGCCTAAAACAACAATCAAAAGAATAGAAAATGGAAAGAACTGGCCTGATTGTTGGTAATCTGCGTCGGATGACGACGGATTTAGGGAGCAATCACAACAAACGTCTTGTTCGTATAGGGTGCGAACAGGAAGGAGGAAGTGTCATGGCGGGTGACGGGTTTCATACGGCAACCCGGGGGACGGAGGCGGTGTATGGTAGGCTATTTGTGAAATAATTTTATGTTCGGTTATGGGCAATTATAGGATATAATAGCATACTGTAACAGATAGGTGGTCGGATGTACTGATAGTAGATATTCCTGATTTACAGTTTACTTTATTCTACAGAAGAGCACTGCTAAGCTTCACATGCGAGTACACTTTCATATTTACCATCTGTTTTAGAGCTTTAAAAGATTAGATAGAGTTTAAGAGTTGAGTTTTTAGATGGAACTGACTTTATAAACTGTTTCTATACTACAGAAATGCACTATTTAGCTTCACATACATGTACATGGAGGTATACCTTGACCGATTGCAAACCAGGGCCCTGTTTCATAAATCTTGTTATCAATAGCAATTTATGATGACTGATATAAGCTACTGAAATCCTTGCATCTGATTGGCTGAGAGCAGATTTGTCACAGAAGTTTGGCACTTGTTACTGATAACAAAATTTGTGAAACGATACAAGGAAAAAAGAGTGCAAAACAAGAATATGCTGGGCATGCAGTTCAATATAACTACTAGAGATATCCACTGCAGTTCAATTTATCAGATCAATTTCTTTTTATGGGTTAGTGATGTAAAGACACAGGAAGGATGGGTTTGGGGAATGAATATTAATACAAGAGAGCAGTTGTTATTGTTAGGAATCCAGTGCATCTGAAAGGCCTCAGTAACTATAAACCATTCTACAAACTATAATGAATCCTTAATTACTATAATGAATCCTTAATTACTAAAAAAGAACAAATTTTTTCTTGAGAGCCAGGAAGTCTTTAACTCATATACTTTAAAACAGAGCTAACGTCCTTCTGGCTCTCAACAGATATGTTTTTCACATTAAAAGAGTTACATATTATAGTCAGTTGGTTTCTTTTTTAATTCACTTACAAACCCACCTCCCCCCAACATATCTGATTGGTTAATAAGAATGTATTGATGTCAGATACAGCTATTTTAATCAACACTGGATGGTTTGAAATCTATTCACAAAATTATATTGACCTGATAATTATATAGTGCCTTACCAGTAACAATGTAACCATTAATAGCGCTTACAGCATTGTTACTCCAGTTACTGGATTCAATTGCAATCCTGCACATTACAAGTGCACATTCTCCACTCCTCTGGGGAGCATTACAGCCCATTCGCCTGTTTCCAAGCACGCACATGCTAATTCAACCACAGTGACGTTCGCATCCTACCGGGTACCCATTTAACACCTGGGTGGAGAGGAGCAATGAAAATAAGATGCCTTGCTCAAAGGCATAAGTGCCGGGCCAGGGTTTGAACCCATGACCTCTGCATTCCCAGTCAAGTTATTAAACCACTTGACTAAGACACCTCTACGATACACACAATTCCGTCCTAACTTGTATGAAATCATTACCATTATATCTCACATGTTTCCACATTTTTGCAATTAATTCCAAACCACATGTCTCTTACACAAGCATACATCTAGGTTTTTCTTCTTTTTTTATTAATTTTGCTTTTCTTGTGATCTGACATATGCTCCAACAACATTCGCTCCAGGCTTTATTTCATGAAAGACAAAAGGTTGAAGGTTTGTGGTCGCAATTGGGTCATACGACAGGTTTAGGGTTAGGGTTAAAGGGCCCATGCTAAGCAAATGCATGCTGACTTTTGTTGATTTATGATACCCTGATCATCATTTATGTGGCCCCCAAAATATCTAAATATATGTCATATATTTTCTAATAATTTTTCAGTGTTTTTTTCTTAAGATTACTGGGATCTGCTCACCAAAAAAGATGCAAAATCAACATTCCCCTTGTGACATCACTTGCCAATAACCATCCAGGAAATATAACATTTTAATAGATATTGCTATGTCGGGTAGTCACTTAGTCACTGCCAAGTATTTTCTCACAATGGCATGGTGCAATACACCTACAAAAGAAAGATAAGTGAAGGTGCATTTGTAGAATGTCACAGCCAAGTATTTTCTCACAAATGGCATGGTGCAATACACCTACAAAAGAAAGGTAAGTGAAGGTGCATTTGTAGAATGCTATTGTGAGAAAACACTAGACATTGACTATCCGACATAGCATTATTTACTGAAATGTTGATACCTTCTGGATGGTGATTGACAAGTGAATGTGTTAAGGGGAATGTTGGTTTTGCAGCTTTTTTTTGTAGGCGGATCCCAGTAATCTGAAGAAAAAATACGGAAAAATCACTATAAAATATATGACATATATTTAGATGTTTTTTTTTGGCCACATAAATGATCATCAGGGTACCATAAATCAACAAAAGTCAACATGCATTTGCTTTATAGCATGGGCCCTTTAAGGTAGGGTTAGCATTAGAGTTAAGTGCAAGGTTAGAGCTACATTATATAGTTAGGTACATTGTTGGGTCCAGGGATGAAGTTAAGAATTCAGTTAGCATTAGATATTAAACACAGAGCCATTGTGACAGGAGCATGTGTCATACATTAATTATTTCTACGAAGAAAGAAAAAAAGAACCCTTATTTGACATTCTCCATCCACTCACTTTTTGTTGAGATATCCACTGGATCACTGGGTTTATATTGTAGGCCAGCATTCAAGCCCGGTGAGATACCATAATCAAAAAACTTTGCTGAAGTATCAGAGGTCAAATAGAGGTCACCTAACATGGAGACTGTGCAAGGAAGGAAGTGCATGATGGGATAGGAAGACGGATGGATAAAACATGCAGTTAAAATGGAAGACTAGGATGTAACTACAGGAGCTTTGCTACATGTATATGAGCCTGATTGGTTAAGAGTAGGCCCCTTGTCCGTTCGTGACATTGAATATTTTAGGGATTGTAATTTTAGTAGGCAGCCATGGCAACCAAATTTTAACAAATCTCAACTCCTTCAGTGATGCCCTTCACAATGAAACATAAAATAGCTCTCTTCAATTAAATACTTATTTTCTACAGGCCTTCAAACTTTCAAAATTAGTCTAATGTTCGTCCGTGACTAACCGATCAGGCTTATATACATGTACATGTACATGTACATGGAAGGATTATAGGGATAGATAACCCTTACCTACATGTATAAACCAAAACATTGTGGTCTAGTGTAAGATGTCAGTGAAAAATATCAACCCATTACTATTTATTTTTTTAAACACTTTAGCTGATCACACAAAAGGACTTTCCAATGTTTAAGGTAATCTTGTTCGAGTTCAAGAATTATCTCCAGATTAGCTTGAAGCTAAAGAATATCAGAACCTTTAATAACTATAAAAAGTCACTGTCACTGTAGTACTGATTCAAATACTAGCATGCACAATATACATTGTACCTCAAATCACAGCATTCAAACTCTAGCTAAAAAGCAAAAGTATCCACAATCTAACTAAAATCATAGCATGCGAAATCTAACTATCACAGCATGCAAAATCTAACTATCACAGCAGGCAAAATGTAACTAACTTCACAGCAGGCAAAATCTAACTAAGCAGTCATGCATATGTAACCCTGAATCACAATATGCAATATCTGTGAGGAAGTGGAGGGTTATTGGTAAACCTCTCGCAAAATATTACCATCACTATCATCCCTCTCACGACCCTGCGGTTCCTCCCTTGTTTTCTCATGAAGAGTCTCCAGTCGTTTCGTCTGGGTGGGGGGAGCCAAACCCCCCACCTTGCCAATGGAAGATTCCTGTTGAGGTGGGCTGATGAACACAGGGCTGGACTGCTCCAATGTAAGCATGGGTGTTAGTGGGGGTGTTAGTCCAAAAGGAAAAGCAGATTTAGACTGCAGGTAAAACAATAAGTGCACAGAGTACGCCATAAAGGAATTTCTCCCACCACCAATGACAACATATTTCTCTGTTAAACTCTTTATTTGTGACGTATTGAAACCCCGGTCTACCACATTGTTTGGAGTCAATACATTATTCATACATTGTATAAGCAACAAATAAAAGTAAACTGTGACAGTCCATTGTTTGTTTTATTAGTAGACCATGGGAATAAAGAGTAACTATGTCTCACTTTCCGAATTTGTTTTGCTACAATCATCGGGAGTGGGAAGGGTTTTCCCATTACTGAAAATACAGTACTTGTTTATTGTGTATTAAATCATCATCATTCTACCAATACTGCCACTTGGCTTTATCCTATACAAATTTTAAGAAATGCACGGAGAAAGTAGACAATGAAATGGCTACATAAAATCTATGGCTTTGTTTCTCCAAAACAGATGACCCCCCAAAAAAAATTGTAAACTGCAATTTTCTTAAGATTCTACATCATTATACCTCTAATCATTATACCTCTAATCTTGTTGGTGTAGGGCTATCTACATCCATTGATGCTTTCCGACTTAAGCTTGATCCTTCTCTCTTTCTCGTCTTCTCAAGTTCCTTCTCTTGTTGCAGGAAGTCATGGAATCTGTAACAAGAGGTATACAAACAAACAAAGAGACATTTACAAGATTGCTAATTATGTTTATCTACAGTTATGTTTCTTAACACATAAAGGCAATCCAACCTTGGTAATCGAATGATTTGTGTGAAAGGAAAAAAAAATGAGAAAAACAGGATGATGAAAGTTTGAAAGAAATCGGATAAGGAATAAGAAAGTTATGGATATTTGAAAAATGAGATCATTAAATCTATGCGAATCTTAAATTGGCAATATGGTGAGTTGATTGTGACATAATAGCGGTCAACACTCCCGCTTGTCGTACACAATTTGCAGTTTTCTCCTAAGCACCTTTTCCTTTGGGCCACTACTCAAAATATGTTGCAGATAGCATACTGTTATAGGTCCCCACAAAAGAAAAAGATCCTACTGAGCAATACATATTGAAAAAAACAATACATTATTAATCATTTTGTGTGTTGGATCAAATAAGGGAGTTGTCCGCAACTATATTACAGTAACATTACCGATTCGGCTAATTTGAAATTCCATTACAACTTTCTAAAATTCATCACTTTCTTATTGCTTGTCCAATTTCATTCAAACTTCACCAGTCTGCTTCTTTGATTTTTCCTCCTTCTTTCAGAAAAACTTAAGCCATTAAGGCTGAATTTCCCTTTAAGGAATTTATGTAATGTTAACCCAGCTTGTTGGATTCATGCATGCAAATGATATAAGCACCAGTTTCAGTCCCAGAACAGCATTCCTACCATATGATTCAGAGCCAATGGAAGAGCGAGTAACATCATCAAAGTAAAAAAAGATCGCTTATTTTTTGTCTTCTGTATTAAGAGGGAAACAATGACCCCCCCCAAAAAAAAAATAAATAAATAAAATAAAAATATTAATATTGTTAGAAGACAGAAAATAACTAAGAAAAAACAAAGTGTAATTACTAATTAATTGAAAAGATAATTTCATGTCAAGGCCATTATAGAAGTTAACTTGAAGTTAACTTCTGTGTGTGTGCATGTGCTGATGTTGATTACTGTACTTACAAGTACATTTTCATCTTTACTTATCTCGTAATTTCAGAATTCAAACTTGCAAGATCTCTTTACAGAAGAAATACTTAAAACTGATACTTGTATACAGACAATACATGTAGCATATCGACCATTAACCCTAAACATACAGAGCAGAATATTTTTTTGCGATTGGTCCCTACTAAAGTCTCTTTACTAATCATCATTTTTTACCATACAAGTACACTGTACCTTGTATTCCATGAGAAGTTGATTTCAGCCAGGCATCTCTTAGCAATGACAATGGAGTCTTCGATATCAAGCAACTGATCTTCAAGGCAGAACTCTGACCCTATGGAATGCAGAGAAAAGCGAGATATGTCAATTAACAACATACTGAAATTTTCAGCTTTGTGTACTCACAAGCATTCAACCTTTGGTTTAATACTCATCATCAGTTTTCATGAATGATACATGCAGATGTATCAATGTGGATAAGCATCTGATCTTCAAGGTAGAACTCTGACCCTACAGATTACACAGAAGATCAACAGATGTACACTTAGAATCAATTTTTTGTTGGCAGTTCTCTTTGATATAAGTGAGATTTTTTGCAAGACCATATTTTATTAGGGCCCTTTTTAGTTTTCCAATGCGGTTTTAGAGCAAATCCATTTTTGGTTACAGTTCTTCTTGATAAAAGAGAAATTTTGGGGCAGCAATTCTCCTGCGTTTCTTTGTTTTTTCAGTTTCCCCAGGGATTTTTAAAAGCTTTCTGGAGCTATATCACTCACAGTTCCAAAATAACTTTTTCACTAATTGCAATATATATTTACATGAATTTTAAGCCTCCTGAAGTACATGTATAAATAGCACCTTACCTTTGATTACTCAAAATCAGCTTTTATGAACAAAACATATCATTTGGCATGGTCAAGAAGTTAATATCCATTGACTCAATTACAGTTGTAGGTCATTTGTTCAAGTGGCAAACAAATATTCTTTGGCATGACCTCAATCTACACTTGACAGTGCATACCCATGAGAGAAATACAGACCATTAGAGAATGCTAAATAATAATTATTACTTTTATCATCAGCTTTTGAAAAAATTAAATATTAATGAAATATTCTTTTGATGCATTTGTATCCTCTTCAAAAAAAAGTTGTCGGTCATACATTGATTGCATATGTTGCGTGATCCACCAGACAGTGCATTGATATTATGTCCAGCAAAAAAGAAGGCCTCAACGGGAAAACTCCAATGCTTTATTACTTACAATCGTTCCCACTGCCGTCTCTTTTCTTGTCAGGGCTTGCTTTCCACATTTCAACCTGCATCGACTGTGTATGCAGCGCATAAAATATATGTGACATAAAAAGGTGCCTCAACGTGAAAAGTCCCATGCTTTACTACTTACAATCGTTCCCACTGCTGTCTTTTTTCTTGTCGGGGCTTGCTTTCCACAATTCTACCTGTGTCACCTTGGTCTCGACTTCTTCAATGTGCTGCTTGTAACGATTGTAATCAGCCTGAAAACAAGATCGACACCAGTAAGCATACAAGTATTATAGCAGTGATGACTAAAGTTATTGCTCGAAATAATATCTATTTATAGAAGTTTTTACCAATCAAAGAGTTTTTACAGTGCATGCCTTTTTGTGTGTATCCAATGTAAACATAATGCATTATTGCATCCTCGCCTTGCATGCATGCAGAGAGCTATTGCCCAGGAATTATTTTCAACTATTGCCCAGGAATTATTTTCAACTATTGCCAAGTTATTGCGATGTAATGGTGAAGAGCAATTTCATGCCTCTAGTTCTGACCAATAAGAAGCTTAGTATCTGGATATCACATATTATGCAGTATGATAAGTTACTCAAACTCAAAATCAACACATCATTATGATCTAGCCGTTCATCATCATCGCGATTATTACTGGGATATTTATATAATATTGAATGGCCTTGAGTGGGATACAAGGATATATCGCACGAGCTATGAGCATATTTCACGAGTCGGCATGACGAGTGAAATATTTTCAAAGCGAGTACGATATATCCTTGTGTCCCACGAAAGAAAAGCCATTCAATATTATCATTATTAATTGTATGATACCTAGTTGCTCAATTTTCACCATTACATGTCCTTATGTTTTTGTATTGACTTCGACATAAAACACAGGTAGAAAAACATTTTTGTCCTTACCCAAGCATCTTGCAAGAGCTGCGCGCATACATCCATTGTCTTAACCTTTGCATATTTAAGCGCGTATTCACTTTTTTACGCGTCACGTGCACCCCAAACCATGAGATATGGAGATATATTGCACGGTCATCCGGGTACTTTTACACAAACCATGAGATATTGTTTTAAAATTGCACGGTCATCCGGGTACTCTTGCGCAAACCATGAGATACGCCAATTTTTCTGGTCGCCTGAAAACCCTTCATACAAATAATAATACCTCATATTGATTGGTAAACTCTCGTTCCTTCTCTTCCAGATGCTGGCTAGGTTTGCCGATTGTCAGACTTGATATGTTACCAGAAATGCCACGGAACACTTGATTGCCTCTGAATAAAATAAAAATAAAAGGACAGCATATACATATGTATGTCAATATCCAATAGTATCATTCCTTTATAGAAATCACCTGCAATAGAAAAATGAAAATACAGTAACAAAAGAATGTTACAGAGGCTTTTATAACTTTGAGGACTGTCCAAAAAATTATTTCAGTTAAATAATAATAGCCACCTGAACATGTACTTAAGAAAAAAAATTGTAGGAATGTTTTTCAGTTATTGCACATTTCTTTTAAGCTCTCCCCCCCCCCCCCTCAACCCAAGTGAGTTTTCTATGGCTGGTATCAGGAAGAAAATGATACGTTTTGTGTTGTGAATGTGAAAACAGAACTTGCTTCTACTACTACTACTACTGTACAGCCAATTCCAAACATCCCCCCAACCTCTGAATGAGTTTTGTGGAGCTGGTGAAATGTCTCATCATTTTACTTTTTTTCTTCGGAGGAATGAATTTTATCCCCAAACATTTCCTCCCCCCCCCCAAAAAAAAAAAGAAAGAAAAAGAATAACAAAATAAATAACAAAACCCAACAAATACTGGGCCCAGTTTAAAAAAAACCTGTAATCAATAACAACTGCCACATATCTATGTGAAATTTGCTCTCAGCCAATCAGATTCAAAGATTTCAGTAGCTTATAACAATTATTGTAACTTGTCCTTGATAACAAGTTTTATGAAACGGGGCCTGGTGCAACATCACTCGTTCCAAGAAATATTTTTTTGGTATAATATCATATACCTGATGGCTAGGTTTTTACTCTCCTCTAGGTAGCTCTTGTGAGCCCTAAATGGCTGCTCTATTGTGATTGGAAGAGGTGGGACAGCAATCTCCCTCAAGATGATTGGACTGAATCTGAAAGTGGAAAAAAAAATAAAATAAATGGAAAGCTTTTTTCATCATTGGCAGTTATTTTTGTTACATGCAGAACAAAATACACTGTCATATATATTCCATGCAAGCCAGATATATCTCTTTTTCATCTTTCACTCTTTCTCTCTCTTCCGCTTCCTCTCCCTGTCTCTCCCTGGTGGTATGGTAAGGTGGATAAATCACTGTACTGTGGATAAAATGGTTCATGGTTCAAGTATTTAATCACAGCACTAATGTCCCTTGAAAAGACATTAATCTACACGGATATCAGCCAAGGTGCAAAAAAATGGGTACCTGATAGGATGAAATTCTTCTAATGCTTACAGTGCCTTAGGACACCTTGGCTAAAGCCAGGGTATTATTAATACTTTGCAGGAACCGTGAGCATCTCCTGGGATGGATATGTGTGCGATATTTGATAACAGATTCATTTCAGTGTTATTATACCAAACGTGAGCAGGGGGGTGTTTCATAAAGCTGTTCGTAAAGTTACGCATGACTTTACAAACGACCTGAATATGAAGTGCCAGATAGGATGCCCAAAGCTTTTCCTGATGTTTTAACAAAGCGTGACTGTATTTCCAATAACCTCAATTAAATTATGGCAAAAAATATACCTTGCATTGAAAATTTTTGTTATAATAAGAATGTTAATCTACATCTGCACAGTTCAACTTTAGGTGATGCAGTTAACAATAACTGAGCATCCCATTTGGCTTGTCATATTTAAGTTATTCGTAAAGTCATGCGTAACTTTATGAACAGCTTTATGAAACACCCCCCAGGGAACTTACTTGAAAGATGCAACCATGTTGTGTTGCCCAAAGTACTGGTAGTGATGATGGTGGAGAGAGTGGCAGCAAGGTGAGGAGCTGCCATGACGACCATAGTCCTTACCATAGAAATGGATCTCTAGATACTTGGCAAACGACATGTGCCAGGTGTCACGGGACATGGGTTGAACAGGAGTCACCTGGGAGTGGGTAAAGAGTCCATAATAGAATAGAAATGTGTGAAAAATGCATCTTTCTGCATATGTCCAAACCTGAAAATATTCAAGGGTGTGGTGAACTCCTCCTCCTCCTCCTCCTCCTCCTCCTCCTCCTCCTCCTCCTCCTCCTCCTCCTCCTCCTCCTCCTCCTCCTCCTCCTCCTCCTCCTCCTCCTCCTCCTCCTCCTCCTCCTCCTCCTCCTCCTCCTCCTCCTCCTCCTCCTCCTCCTCCTCCTCCTCCTCCTCCTCCTCCTCCTCCTCCTCCTCCTCCTCCTCCTCCTCCTCCTCCTCCTCCTCCCTCTCTCTCTCTCTCTCTTAATTATTGGGATGACAGTTAATGCTGGATAGAGTTAGATATCTTGTAGAACAAAGCTATTTGATAATCAGATTGATCAAACAGTTTATTTTAGATTTGCTCTTAGTCACTCTCTCTCCCTCTCCCTCCCTCTCTCCCTCACTCCAACCCTCTCCTTCCTTCCTCCCTTGTTCTTTCCCTCGCATCATCCCTCTCTTCCTCCCTACCTCACGACATGTACCTCCCTCCCTCCCACTCTCCCATCCTCTCACCCTCCCAGCCTCTCTTCTTTCTCCTTCCTCACTCCAACCCCCTCCTCTTTCTCTCTCCTCACTCCACCCCCTCTCTCTCAAATACGTCTTTCTCCCCTACATTGTACCTCCCTCTCCTCTCCCTCCCTCCCTCCCTCCGTCCCACTCCACCACCCTCCCATCCTCCCCACACCACTTACCTGTTTACATCTGCGACACCAGCTCCACATGAGGACCTTATTCTTGTAGCCAGGGACAGGACTGTCCAGCTGTCTTTGAAGGACCTGGATCGATGCATTACCATGAACAAACCTCCTTACATGACTAGCCATCAGAGTGTCACAGGCCTCACTGGGACATACATAGTTAGCACTGAAATTCAAAGGGAAAGGTCAAACTTTTACTGAATGTTCAAGGCTACTAATACTAGTAATGGCATCTGCCAAATGATTTTGGTTGAAAATAGCAAAGTAATGAGCAAAGAAGGGGGAAAAAAATCAAGTGACTCATCCTGCCCACATTTCAAGCCTGCCCACATTTCAAGCAGGAAAATGCATGATTTCAATGAATAAAATTTTCAGCAATTTCTTTTGTTAGTGTCTTAAAATTTTGTTAATCTAATACTAATCTAATAGAGGTCTAATATCTAATAATCACTTAAAAACAACTTCTCCTGACATGGGATTCCATTTAATTGAAACTCAAATTAGCTTCAAGCTTTTGATGTAATATTTATAAGAAAATTACCCGAAGCAGTATCTATCCAGGAACATTCCTAAGGTGAGATCATTATGTCCATAGAACTCCATGGTGACGATCCAAGGATGGATGCAGTGCCCTGGCATGTTCCCGGAGTGATGTGAGTAGCTGCTAAACTGAAGGAGGATCTTCTGATGGTGGTACGGATCGAGACAATCGTAGATGGGGTGTTGAGGCTTGGACTCCTGGGTGTCTTCAATCCCATCCCTGGCTAACAGGTATTGCTGGCTGTTGTTCTGTTGGCGATGGAGCTTATGTTCAAGTGGAGCCAGAAGTGGCTTCTGGCTTGGTGAGTGAGCAAAGGCGGTTAGGTCCTTTGGGCTGTAGCGTCCTCCGCGGGCACGAAAGTCTGCTAGAAGTGTTCTTGTGGATTCCGACCAGAAATCTTCTGTTAACTGCATGAAGGTGAATGGATGAGGCTGCATGACACTCATGGAGCTGATCTTGTGGGTGCAGCGATCAGTCGACCAGTACACCACATCGTCTTGACGATCCTCATCTTCCACTTGGGCCTCTACAGCCTGAGAGACATCTCCCAGATTCTCTTGAAACTTTGGAGACCAGAAGACATTCCGTGGGAAGAAGTGCCGGTTGGAGGAATGTCTCCCTTCTTCTGTCTCAAAGTAAGGTTCAGGAAATGCTAGGAATGGAGAGATGGTAAGGATGGTGTTGGTGAAGGCCCTGGAGAATCTCTCCTTGTCCTCCTTCTCTGCTGGACTGTCTTCAAAAGAAGGTGGTTTGGAAGAAGCCGTTCCATCGATGGATTCCATTGCTTCCTCAGCCTCACTGTCATTGCTCGTCGCATCAAAGCTGAAGACATGTTCTTCTTCTTCTCTATTAGTGAGTTTCTCCACCTGGTAATCTTTCACTTTAATCTCGTTGAGCTCATCTCCTCCTCTTCCTACACCTGCTGATCCACTATGAGATTTGGGGTGTTTACTGTTCTGACTTTCATCAACAAGGACATAATCTTTGAGAAGCCCATTTTCTGATGCAGAGATACTTGATGATGAATCATTACCCAGTCTTGAGATGCCTTCCTCTTTGGAATCATCAGACTGCCCCAGTGTTTCAGAACCTTCAGCATCCTTCTTCTCACTCCCTGATTTTGGCAACAAATTAAAGGTGGGATCATTGATGGATTGAGGGAGCCTGGTAACCCCATCCTGTACCTCCTTCTTGTTGCTTTCTTTAGCTTCCACTGCAACTCCTGCAGCTCCTGTCCTATCACTGCTTGCATTGCCATCACTGCCTCTCCTGCTTCCAGCTGCACTGCTACTCCCGCTATGATCACTACCTTCGCTCCCCTTCCCCATCAGGAGCTTCTGCACCGTCGCTTTGAATCGGCTCCTACTCAGCGGAGGGGTCCCCAAGGCAACATTGCCCTTCTCTTTCTCTCCTGCACTGCTGCCCATGCTGGCCTGAGATGGTTTTCTTACGAGAGCCTGCTCAATCCTGACAGCCTTGATGACCTCATGGATGGTTCCGGTGTCCTTGATAGCTTGACGGCCGGGTGTCTGGCCCAGGGGTGAGGGTGGGGAGTTAGGGGGACTGCCTGCTAGGGGACTTCCTGCCGGGGAAGGGGTGAGAGGGGGCATGGCAAACTCATCCTTAAGGTATGCTGTCTCAAGGCGAGAATGGTAGATAGCATACACCATCAGGTTCAGCACCCTCTTTACCTGAGAAGATCATGACAAACAGAAAGCACACAATAAGTCAAGATGTATGAATGAGCAACAATGTGCTTATGGGCATAAAGTAAAACAGGGTAAATACATTTGAAAAGCTTTCTTACATAATATATTTTCCTAGTATTAAAGCAGACTCTTTTCATTGTTCTATTCACTGTAAATAAAGTACATAGAACAGACATGCATGACCCCCAGAGATGAAACATTATGTTAAAAGAAGACGCCACTGACAAATTTTAGCACTTTTACAATTTTTAATGTTATAAAACTAGTCAGATTAACCAAAAAACTCATCGTTCAGGTCAATAAAAGCGTAGATCTCGATTTAAAAAAAATTAATATTACAATATCTACTAGTACGATCCGCAAAATACCGTTACGTCACTGCAGCACAACTGCAAAAACCACTGCAAATTACGGTAATGCCGATATGGAGCAATACACAGATCGCTTTCACAGCGCCAATAAAAATGCTATTTGTGAGACAATTATGTATGACAAAAAGAAAATTTTATTAATTTTTCAGTTTTTTGTATTTTTGAATATTATCTGCTGAAAAAATAAAGTGCTTTAGCAAAAATTTTTCACAATTGATGGAATTAATAAAAATAAAATTGGCAATACTGTTTGTCATCGTTCGTACGTGCTTCCCATTATGCGTGTATTTTAAGGCACGCGCGGAAAGCTAAAACTAAAGCTGTGCAAACCGAATACACATTGACTTACACACTAATAACAGTTTGAATACGGCTGCAAGATTTTCAAACGGAGAATACCTTGGACCCTGAATTACCTGAAAAAGGAGCTTTAAACGGATTATTCAGTCAAATTGGTAAGTTGAGCCGATTCCTTAAATAGTAGAGCCTAGGCCTAACCAATTCAATAATGATATGTAGATCTAGATATATGAGTAAAAATCAAATTATTGCGATTTTTCCAGCTACTCGTCCGCGAGTAGTCGGTTTGCACAGCAGAGTGATACGACCGTTTCTGTCTCTAGGTGAAGAGCTAACGAACGAGAGACAGAATTTTCGGTCTAGAGGTGGCTATGGTAATGCAGCGAGATGTCCAAGGAATTGTCTAACAAGTGAGCTCACAGACCATCATTCATATTCATAAATAATTCCCTTTTTTTCCCAATTTGTCCATGATGTTTGATGACATGAATGTGTCAGCATAAGTACAACCTGCTCGGCATGTATGCTGACACTTTTAGCGCTAAGTAATGTAGTTTCGTATCCAAGAGCAAAAAGTTCTGGGTTTGTATCCCAGGCACACGGCTTGTAGGTTGGTCTCGAACGCTGAATTTGGTTGTTCCAATGTTCCTTATCCATACAGCACACCTTTCTCTATCCTTCTTCGGATCAGGGATGGCAAAAAAGGATTTTCCCGGACAATTTTCACGACGATTCGAACAGTAAATCGCCTGGCACATCGGCATTTTTGTAACTCCACGAATACTAGCTGTATGCATGCGAATATATCGTCTACTTTTACGGACGCGCAACGCACACACATTGAGTGGAAACTCAAAGTGCTGCAATAACGTCACAGCTTTGGCCGACCCGAGCTAATTTGCGTATCGACAGTGGCAAAAACATACTTTTTATATCAAAATATACGCACTTGTAGGCTGTTCAAAAATTACAATTTCGATACTGATTAGTTCCTAGGGACATGCAGAACAACATATTTTTTCAAAAATTGTCAATGGCGTCTTCTTTTAAAGCACCTTTCCAATTGTTTTTCCTTCACATCCTGGTAGTTCCTTTTCACCCACTTTTACTGTATATATTTTTCCTTCATGAAGATAGGGTAAAAGCAAACATGGACATTGCATATCTCTATACACCATGATCGCATTTCCAGAGTAGGCATCACAATTAATTATTAACATCGATTTGGAGTGGGTGAAGCCACATGCCAGTTCCTTCTTGTAAGCTGTATCACAAAACAGAGCTATCTAAATGTACATTTTCCTACAGCATTAGACTGAAAGTATCGAAATATTAAAGTACATGTACATGTACACACATAACCAGAAAACTTTCATCCAACTGTCTTTTGTGCTCACTTTAGAAAGTTCTGCCAGACTGCCTCCTCGTAGTAAAACAGAGCAACCTAGATGACCAGGACAGCCATCAAAGAACATCAAAGTCTTGGTGAAACCTGTTGAAAGATTAAGAAAACCTTAACCCTTTCAAGACAAAAATTATTTAAGGGCTAAATTGATCACATTTTGTTCTTCAAATTGGCAACAATAATAGTTTTCTTTTAGTGCTACATGGTTCTAATAAGTTGTAATGTCTTTGAAAACAATATACATGGTCACAAACTTTGTTGAAAAGTGGAAAAAATTGCCAATTTTGATAAAACCAATGATTTTGAACCTCTCAATGTGTTGCCAAGTTAAGGATTTTAAAGCTTATTCTCTTTTTTACAATTCCTCGCATCAAACGCAATATGGTCATGCAACAAAAATGGACAGAATGTGTGCACAAATTTTTGCTCTTTCTACTCATGCATCTGGTATAATTTTCAGAGCTCTGAATCAAAAGTTATCAAGCCAAACCACAAAACGTGGTCAATTGTCTTGAAAACCTTAAAGGGTCTCTGAGGCCCCAAAAAATAATTTGTATACAGTTAGAATGTATAAAATTAACCTAAAATAACTTTACCCAGCATGCTACAGGTTAGCGGTTAAGGAGTTTGAAGAAAATAAAGGACAGCGTAAACGATTGACGCGCGGAACTCAACTGGAGTTGAGCTCCACGCGAGCAGTTTTCTATGCGTGTGCTTTTTTTTATGCGTGCATGTTCGGCGAACGCCAAGACGCGATAATGGAATTATCGCGATCGCATTATCGCTTTGTTGTCTGCTATGTGCAGCGCCGGGTCTGACAAACATTCGAAAATTGATTTGGGGTGGAACTTACGGATAATATTCAACCCTAATGAAACAACAAATGAATGAAGGATACAACGCAAAATGTTTTTATCGAATTGGAAATTGATTTGGTGCGTAACTTATGGATAATCTACAACCCAAATAAAACAACAAATGAATGAAGTCATACAACGGAGAATGTTTTTAAAGAATCAAAAATTGATTTGATGCTTAACTTAGGGATAATATACAACCCAAATAAAATATGAAATGAATGAAGTATACAATGCAAAATGTTTTTTTATCGACTGGAAATTGATTTGGTGCGTACTAATGGATAATATACAACTCAAATAAAACATGAAATGGATGAAGTATACAACGCAAAATGTTTATATCGAATAGAAAATTGGTTCGGCGCATAAATTACAAAGAATCTGCAGACAAAATGAAACAACAAATAAATTAGAACTAAGACGTAAAATACATATATCGAATCGAAAATTGATTTGGCGCTTAACTTAGGGATAATGTACAACCCAAATAAAATATGAAATGAATGAAGTATACAACGCAAAATGTTTTTAACAAAATGAAAATTATAAGTTGGAGCGTAATTTATCGAGAATCTACAACCCAAATAAAACAAAGTGAATCAAGTATTCAACACAAAACGTTTATGTCGAATATAAAATTAGTTCGGCGCATAAATTACAAAGAATCTACAGACAAAATGAAACAACGAATAAAGTAGAACTAAGATGCAAAATACATATATCAAATCGAAAATTGATTTGGTGCTTAGCTTAGGGATAATATACAACCCAAATAAAACATCAAATGAACGAAATATACAACGCAAAATACTGTTGTTGTTGTTTTTTTTTTTCATCGCACTGGAAGTTGATTTGGCGCGTAACTGATGGATAATATACAACCCAAATAAAACTTTAAATGGATGAAGTATACAACGCAAACTGTTTTTATCGAACTGAAAATTCAGTTGGTGCGTAATTTATGGAGAATCTACAACCCAAACAAAACAACAGATGAATCAAGTATTCAACACAAAACGTTTAAATCGAACAGAAAATTGGTTAGGCGCATATTTTACAAAGAATCTACAGACTGAAGGAAACAACGAATAAATTAGAACTAAGTCGCAAAATTCATTAATTGAATCGAAAATTGAAAGTGAAGATGTTCCTGAATCGATATATCGTAAGGTGAGCTTTCGTGATCGATCGATTAGTCTTTGCTCAAGTCTTATTTATATTAATTTGGGGGGGGTATTTTATTTTTAAAAATCAATATCTCCTGTATGCTGTCACCGTTGAATGTCGTGTTAAGTTTTCTGGGGTTGATTTTGTGTAAGCTAACTATACACAAATTATTTTTTCAGGCCTCAGGTACCCTTTAAGATCCATTTACACATGATGCAGCAGAATAAAAATTATTGTATGTGGAAATGAACAGCAAGTAGGGATGAGAAAAGAAAATCTGTGGGAAACAAAGGCCCCTATGAGAACTCACTCATCTGTGTGTTATAAGATACAAAAATACAAGACACACTATGCTTACATCATTTTATTTGGCCATATATGGTGTCCTTTTTTTCTTTTTGTTTAAGGCAGTTTAACATGTTACATAGTATCGACGCTTCACAGGGGAAATTCCACATGGAATTATCTGCACAAATTTTGAAAAAGCAGATTTAACCTGTGAGTCTTACTTTTTTCTTAGCAGCAAATATCTATGTCACAAGGAATTCTTGATATAATTTAATGTTATTTAATGCAAAAAATGAAAAATCATTCCATATGACCATTGACCGTTTCTTTAACTGTCATTATACATTTGTAATGACCATGCAACAATTTTTCCTTGATGATGCATACGGTTTATGAAGTACATGTACAACAGAAATGTTGTCTTAATGTCCGATAAAATATAAGTCAACGCCCTAAAGATGAACACCTTACCTCCTGGTAGGGTGTACTTCTGAAGGTAGAAATTTTGACAGGTACCCAGTTTGGCTGTGGACACCTGATCAATGGTGGATATACTGCTGCCTTCTGTCTGACGGGTTATTCTAGAAACCACTCTCTAGAAAAGAAATAAAGACAACATATCATTCAATTCAGCTGTTAATTTCAAGGCGGAATCAATAATGATCTACTACATGTACATCCTATCAAATATTCCCTAGAATAGAAATAAGGACATCAAATCTTAATATTTGGCTGTAGAGACTTGATCAATAATGACTTATCTTTGCAATCACTCACTGGAAAAAAAAAAGAAAAAGACATGAAAAATTCAATTTTGGATGTGGAAAGGTGATTAATACTGGCTTATTCTAGCAAACACGCAAATACTTGCTATAAAAGAAATAAAGAATGATATCATACAATTTGGCTGTAGAGACCCGATTCACGACAAATAAACCAGTTCGTAATTACGATTTGCGGATGTGCATATAATGGTCATTTGTACCGAGTAAAAAGTGATCCCTTTATGCTTTCGTAGTGTGCACACCAGTATGATTTTACGTATTAAACAAGTAACGTGTCCACCAAAACAAATGCCCATACAAATTGAGGTCATTTCAGGGACATTGGTACCATGTACTAATTACGAAGTTAGATAGTTCCGGGGTATGGACTTGGGCCAGGCCCGGGGATGGTTGGCTGATTGGAGAGGTACATGTACCCCCAAACCTGTCTGCTCAACAGCAAAAGAGAAAAGATGAAAACTGCGATGAGGGAAATGATCAAGAACACAAAACCTAGCATCAGTTAGCCCTCTCATAAAACTGATTCCTCTTAATAACACATTGACTACAGCATTTTCTCTTTCCAGTAGGTTTAATAATTACACATCAGGTTTATGAAGGCAATGAGTCAAAATCTGTGTAAAGTACTGGATACTTTAAACATCTTGAATGATAAATAGCAAGATATGATTGGGGTTAAGATGGTTTAGGGTTAAGGTTGGGGTTAGGTATGGTGTTAAGTCCAGGGTTGGAGTGAGAACTTATACTGTAGGAAATTGACTGCAGAGCAATTGTCGCCGGAGCACATGTCTTAGAATACAGTCGTCACGCTTACTGGTTTAACACTGAGGACAAGGGTGATTCCACAGGCTAGTAAGAAGTCTTGGGCCAGCCTAGCAACAGATTTCTCTACAACCAGCACTGTCGGCTTGAGAGCCACGATCTTAGAAACGCAATTCTTGAGATATTCATGCTCCTGTAATGAAATAAACAAAGAAATGTAAGATGATGATAATTAAAGCAAAAAATATCCACAACATAAGACGAAAAGTAATATAGATAATTAGGTAGATAGATAGATAAATGGTAAATGGTATACTGGTAAAAATCAAACATCCCAGAGGGAATTCACAAATTATTTTTAAAATCGCATACAAAAGCCAATTAGGGTAATCAGCATTTACAAAAATAACATTTAATAATCAACAATTTCATTATTACAAGATAGAATATCATTTCCTTCTATATTCCAGATGATTGATTTGATTAATTGAAAGTGACAATGTACACGAAAAGTGATATTCAAAGTATATATCCAAGATTTAAACGCAATTATATATCATAACAAATAATATTCTTTATTTCATTCTAAAAATTATCTTACAAACTAGGATGACATTCATTCCATATTCATGAATTTTTACGTGATTAATCGTCTTTTTATATGCATGACACTGTAAAAGAAAGTGAAGATATTCAAAAATAAGGGGGGGGATTCAAAAATTGAAATGTAATAGCTTTCAAATAATAGGCTTAAGTCTGGTAACTAGCTTTCTAAGCCTTATGGTAAAATACTTAACATTTAATTCAACTAAATAACAAGTTAGTAGGTATTTTAATAAGCCAAAAACTGAGCATAATACTCATATTTCAGACTTAAGTACTGAACTGAATGCTGGTCCAGGGCCCTGTTTAATAAAACTTGTCATCGGTAACAACTACCATATTTCTATGACAAATGTGCTCTCAGCCAATCAGATGCAAGGATTTCAGTAGCTTAAAACAGTTATTGCAACTTGTTATTGATAACAAGTCTTATGAAACAGGGCCCTGGTCTAAGCTAGCAGTGTGACATTCTACATCAATGGAAAGAACAGTCACCTGAAGAGCAAGAGGCTCTAGAGAAGCAAACTTATTCTGGACTCGCTGATGCTCAATGGCTGCTTGCAATATGAGAATCTTGGGATTATTTTGCTTCTGTGCCATCTGGATAGAAGAACAAAGAAAGAATATCTTCACAATATGTTTACACATGTAGATGATTATTTACGGGTAGCTGTAAGGTATAGGTTTTCCTTTGGGATGTTTTGTAAATTAAAGCTCACTACAGTTTTGGTGCGGCCTTAAATGCATTCAAGCATTTCAAGGAATTTCTTCACGACAGGTACCCATTTAACTCACCTCGACTGAGTGTGGCAAATGTAGATTAATGTATTGCCATTTCAAGGATTCAAACGTTCTACCATTCAATCAACACTCTAGTAACGATCATTCATTCGTGATAAGGCAAGTAGCCAAACTATTAAATTTACCTTCTTGTGGGCCACATTCTTGGTACAGATGACCCCCTTGACTAGACAGCACTCGGACCTGGTGCCCCCTGGGACTCTCTTGATATGGACATAGTACCTGATATCCATGGAGTCCCCATCGGCTACATTCGGCTTAACCTTATGGGAATAAAAATTGAATTGTTTTTACGAATACACCATACAAAAATTTAAAAAATAATTTCATTTGCATAGCTCTCTTATAAAGATTACTGCAAGGAACTCATTACTTTCAGCAAAATTTAAAAAGAGTGAAACCTGCTTTAGCGACCACCTGTATAGAAAGACCACCTGTCTATAAAGATCACAACTTTTGTTTCCCTTGAAAAGTGTTTCTCATTGAAATATCTATTTAAGGAATCTGTACATAAAGACCACCTGCTCATAAAGACTGCTTTTCTTGTCTCCCTTGATTGGTCTTTATAGACAGGTTTTACTGCATCAAGATATTTTACAAGTGTTAAAAAGTACATGTATTAGAATTATTTTTTGAAATTGCATTGGTAACAAATGCATGGTACTGTACATGTATAATGATAATAGATGATACCATGAAATATCCAGTTACTTATCAAATACCATCAAATACCAAATGATGCTCTCTAATTCCTCTACATTACTTAGACAGCATTCATGATATCAAGGATACCTAACAAAAAAAGAAATGAAGCAATGAATGGATTTGACATTATCACATTCAGTTATTTAGGCTGCTATTTAATTGAAAGTACAATAACATAATATTAACAAGGAGTTGTTAGTAATATTCTACATAATTATGAACTCCTCTGTTCAGTATTATTGCATGTTATTAATAACTGTGACCTGACAACCTTTTCAGAAGGCATCCAGGAACTCCATCTTGAGTATAAAAATGATACCTTTGACAGGATCTCCAACCTTGATCTGTCCCTATAGCTGCAACAAGTAATTTTATACAATAGGAGAATCTCCTACATGCACATCTACTGATCATGACCCAATGATTAGTGGGTCATTCCTTACCATAGAGCATATTTTCTTGGCCAGCGGAAGGATCTTCTCCCCCCAGGTTGGGTCTAGTCCCTCTTGATGGAGCTGCTGGTCCAGGAAAGCAACCAGGATCCTGTTAGCCTCGTTCCTGATGGTCTCCAGGACCAGGTCCCCTGTCTTGTCCTGACAGGCCAGACCAGGTTCCAGCATCTCGTAGCTCCAGGGTATGGACTGAGCCAGGCCCGGGGATGGCTGGCTGATTGGAGAGGTACCCCCAAAACTGTCTGCTCAACAGCAAAAGAGAAAAGATGAAAACAGCGATTAGGGAAACGATCAAGAATATGATACCTTGCAATGGTTAGTCCGCTACAAAACTGATTCCTCTTCACCCATTGACTACAGCATTTCCCATACCCATACATGTAGGTTTAATACTCATCAGGTTTATGTAGGCAATGAGTCAAAACCTGTTTAAAGTACTGGCAAACCATACAAATCAATGTCAGCTATCTTAAACATCTTGAATGATAAACAGCAAGATATGACTCTCAATTGATATATGGTTTGTTTCTTTAAAAAATGTTAAAATACAAGTAGTTAATAGTGTTAAACATACCTCTTGGCTTTGGTAACAAAACACTTAAGTAACTCAATTTTCCCTTATTTTTTAAGTCCTCTTGACTCTTTATACAGTGAACTGGAAATAAGTGACGGTTTTTTGTAGTAGTAGTAGTCAGTAGTAGTAGCACTGTAGTAAGTAGTAGTAGTTAGTAGTTAGTAGTAGTATAGTAGTAGTAGTAGTAGTAGTAGTAGTAGTAGTAGTAGTAGTAGTAGTAGTAGTTAGAAGTAGTATTAGTAGTTGTTATAGCAGAAGTAGTAGTAGTAGTAGTTGTAGCAAAAGTAGCAGTAGTAATAGTAGTTAGTAGTAGAAGTAGTAATAGTGTTAGTAGTAGTAGTAGTAGTAGTAGTAGTAGTAGTAGTAGTAGTAGTAGTAGTAGTAGTGGTATTAGTAGTAGTAGTGGCAGTAGTAGTAGTAGTAGTAGTAGTAGTAGAAGATAGTAGCAGTATTAGAAGTAGTAGCAGTAGTAGTAGTAGTAGATATCCACAAGATGAACACAATCATACAATCTCCACTGATCATACAATCTCCACTGATCATACAGTCTACATGGTCTTTAAGTGAGCGGGGTAGAAATTTCCAACATGAGCTGTACTTGTGAACAATCAAACAATTGGAGTTAAGTTATTAAGCAATTCCAATGTGGTTATAATCAAAACTGAAAGTGGTGCATGTATACAGAAAGTGCTGTCATTTAGGGATTTACATGTAGATGTACATGTACATTATCTATAGGGGGATTAAATTTCAATGCTTCAAGTGTGAAAAATACTTTCAGATTTTCTTGCTTAACCCTTTCGAGACAATTGACCACATTTTGAGGTTTGGCTCAATAACTTTTGATTCAGAGCCCTGAAAAATATACCAGATACATCAGCAGAAAAAGCAAAAATTTCTGCACACACTATGTCCATTTTTGTTACATGACGATTTTGCGTTTGATCCCAGAAATTTTAAAAAGGAGAATAAGCTTTAAAATCCTTAAGTTGGCAACACATTGAGAGGTTCAAAATCATTGTTTTTTATCGAAATTAGCAACTTTTTCAACTTTTCGCCAATTCTTTTAACCATGTATATTGTTTTCAAAGACATTACCCCTTATTACAATCTTGTAGCACTAAAAGAAAATTATCATTGTTGCCAATTTGAAGAACAAAATGTGATCAATTTAGCCCTGAAATAATTCCTGTCCTGAAAGGGTTAAAAGTTTCCTAATTGATTTTCAAGCATTACCCTGTGCTATTATCTTCTTTTTTTTCCCATCAAGGCTCTTACAGCTAAACTGCCCCCTGATTTGTGTTGTTTTTTTTCCCACTCACTGCATTGTTCAACTCCATGTAAAGTCCATACGATGAAAAACTTTCAGTGACAGGTCGTCGCTTGATTTTAAAATAAAAAGGATTTCAAATGAAGATTTACACCGCAGCTGTCTTATTTGTTCCTATAATTTTTCATAACACCACCTGCATAGAAACAGGGCCCTCTTGCATAAAAAGTTGCGATTAAACGCAACTCAAAAAATTACACGCAACTCAGATTTCAGCCAGTCAGGATCGCGTATTTGGAACTTGCGTTTAATTTTTTGAGTTGCGTTTAATCGCAACTTTTTATGCAAAAGGGCCCTGGTCAGCTTAAAATACAACACCTTCCAAGATTTCTCAGACTGTTTGGTTTCCATGTACAGTAGCTTAGATAAACATAGTGGCGTGAGAAATCGCATCAGGGATGGACAAAATATAATGTAAGATCTATACATAATTCATACTAATTTCATTGAAATATCGATCATTAATATTGCAGAAGTCCTTCTTTCAACAGACTTAAGAATACAATAAACACTGTAAAACAAGAAACTTTTTCAATCCAAGAAAATTTGCGCAAATTTGACACGTGGTAGCGATTCTCCGAAGATTTCATGACAACAAAGTAAAGAAATCATGACACAGAAATTCAGAAATTTGTGATTCACTGAAGTGTACTGGGTGAAAACAACCTTTATAAACTATCCAAGATGTATCATGTTGCAAATGTTTTTAACCCTTTCAGGACAGGAATTATTTAAGGGCTAAATTGATCACATTTTGTTCTTCAAATTGGCAATAATAATATTTTTCTTTTAGTGCCACATGGTTCTAATAAGGTGTGATGTTTTTTAAAACAATTTAAATGGTTAAATATTTTGTTGAAAAGTTGAAAAATTGCCAATTTTGATGAAAAACAATGATTTTGAACCTCTCAATGTGTTGCCAATTTAAGGATTTTAAAGCTTATTCTTGTTTTAAAAATTCCTGGCATCAAACGCAATATGGTCATGAAACAAAAATACATTAGTTTGTGCAGAAATTTTTGCTCTTTCTACTCATGCATCTGGTATATTTTCTAGAGCTCTGAATCAAAAGTTACTAAGCCAAACCACAAAATGTGGTCAATTGTCTTGAAAGGGTTAATTTTACAGTAGTCCATTATATTTATACATGAAGGTCAGACTACAATAGCAACCACTTTACTCAATTCATCCCAGACTTGGCTGTTTTTTCCCCCTCGATACAGGTTTTCCCCCTAGATATCCAGGGTACTCTACATACATGTATCATAATTATTAAAAGATTAAAACCTATCAAATTTGTGATCAATCACTCTCAAATTGAAATGTTATTTCTGTAGCTCTATTGTCCTTCAGTTTTCTCTTTTCAATTGGAGAGCTAGAACACATACGTCTGAATTGATCTTAAAATAGGAATGTATTGTACAAATTGCAAGAGCTTCCTTATTACTACCCAAGGATAACCATTGACATTAACCAGTATACAAGGGAAATAAGATCTGGAAACCATGCTAATGCACTTAACCTTTTAAGAACCCATTAAAGTCCACTCACAATTCATATTGAAAATAAAGGCTAAATAAGTAATGTATGTTACATAAATTTGCAAATTTGATATTGAGAATGATGGTCTCCCAATGCTCCAAGGTTGTAATCACATCTATTATTTATCAGTAGTACATGTTCTAAATATGGAATTTAAATAACTCCATAAACATGCAGACAATCATCATCATTATTGTCTACACTGTCATCAATGCTGCCATCATGTTAAAGGGCAATCCAACCTTGGTAATAAGACGATTTGTGTGAAAGCAGAAAAATAAGAAAAACAGGATGGTGAAAGTTTGAAAGAAATCGGACAAGGACTAAGAAAGTTATGGATGTTTGAAAAATGAGATCACTACATCTATGCGAATCTCAAATTGGCAATTTTGTGAGTCAATTGTGACATTTTTGTGGACAACTCTCCCATTTGTCATACACAAAAATATCATTAATTTGCGGTTTTCTTCGAGGCGCTTTTACCCTCGGGGTAGTACTCAAAATATATTGGATATAGCATATTGTTATAGGTCCTCATGAACGAAAAGATCCCACTGAGTAATACATTTTGAAAAAAAGTGAAATTTTAGGCATTTGGTGTGTTAGAGCGAATGGGGGAGTTGTCCACAGCTACATCACAGTGACATTACCTAATCGGCCAATTTGAAATTCCCACATGCATAGTGATTACAACTTTCAAAAATTCATAACTTTCTTATTGCTTGTCCGATTTCGTTCAAACTTTCACCAATCTGCTTCTCTAATTTTTCCTCTTTCTTTCAAAGCAACTTGGTATTAAGGTTGGATTTCCCTTTAACCTTCTTAATCATAATTATTAATAACCATCCTCCTCCTCTTCTTTTTCTTCATTTTTGTCTTCTTATCCTCCTCCACCTTCACCATCTCCTCCTGTCTCCACCTCCTCTTCATCATCATGATCATCACAATCATCATCATTACCATCATTATTACCATCATTATTACCATCATTATTACCATCATCATTACCATCATTATTACCATCATTATTACCATCATCATTACCATCATCATTACCATCATCATTACCATCATCATTACCATCATTATTACCATCATTATTACCATCATTATTACCATCATCATTACCATCATCATTACCATCATCATTACCATCATCATTACCATCATTATTACCATCATTATTACCATCATTATTACCATCATTATTACCATCATCATTACCATCATTATTACCATCATCATTACCATCATCATTACCATCATCATTACCATCATCATTACCATCATCATTACCATCATTATTACCATCATTATTACCATCATTATTACCATCATTATTACCATCATTATTATCACCATCATCAATATAATCATCATCATCATCATCATCATCTTTGTCACCATCATCACCATCATTATCACCATCATCATCACCATCATCTTCATAATCATCACCATCATCATCATCATCATAATCATCAACACAACTTTCATCATCATGATCATCGTCATCATCATCATCGTCATCAACACCACTTTCATCATCATCATCATCATCATCGTCATCAACAACACTTTCATCATCATCATAATCATCAACATCACTTTCATCATCATCACATAACCATTAATACCACCAGCACAGGCAAGAACAATCTACAAATACAACTCGACTGCTTAACCATGGCAACCGAAATTACCCACAAGGAAAGCAAATCTGAACTTCATTGTTAGCCAATTTACTGTGTACACTGCAACCTACTCTGTCATAACAACAGTATTAGAATGTCATGAAATTTTCTTCATAAGAAATTTGTCCATTCCATATTCTCATTCTCTTCAGCACACATACATAAGAAACAAATAACAGAATAAGGCTATTAAATAAAAGATATATCAGCAGAGCAATATTCCAATAATCTGACAACTATTCATTACAAGAATCAAGAATCAAGATTGTAATCAACTCTTTAGAACTTCCTGTGCTACCCAACAATGGTTGGCATGATTTTATATTACATTGATTAAAAAAAACAAAAACACAAATTTTGTTTGATTTTCTTTAATTTTGGGACTAAAAATATTCATCCAAGTAAAGAGCTTTTGTATTCCAAATAATGTCTGATTATCATATCTACCAAAATAATCTGTTTCCTTTCTATAGGAGCAACATTTAGGGCAATAACTTTTGAAAATCAAATAAATCATGATTTAATTCAAATAATCTGATTTTAAAAAATCAAAATAAATCATGAATTTTTTTTTCCAACCCTGTACCAAACCATAAATCAAAGAAGTATATCAAATTTGGTATACAATAAACGAGGCACAGCCAGAGTTGGTGACTGGCACTAGAGATAAAAATTAATGTGAAACATCTTTCATATATACTGCCTTGATGTAGCTCATGAAAACAAATGCCTAAACAATAAATTGATTCTTACGCTATAAAACAATTTAATGCCTAATACACGTGATGCATGTGATGCATGTACGTGATGCGATTCGCACAAAACAATAAGCCCATTGTGATAACACTGCCTATTACATGTAAATTATAGAATTAAAGCGTGGGTCACATTTGTGTGATAACAAAAACGATAATGGTTACAAGATTTTTCATTACGGGAACCTAGAGCTGCCCTATTATTAACCCTTTCGCGACATCACTCCACATTTTGTGGTTTGGCTCAATAACTTTTGATTCAGATCCCTAAAAAATATACCAAATAGATGAGCGGAAAGAGCAAACATTTCTGCACACAATGTATCCATTTTTGTTGCATGACCATACTGCATTTGATGTCAGGAATTTTAAAAAGAAGAACAAGCTTTAAAGTCCTTAAATTGGCTACACATTGAGAGGTTCAAAATCACTGTTTCTTATCAAAATTGGCAATTTTTTCAACTTTCCAACGAAATTACTTAACATGTATATTGTTTCAAAGACATTTCAGCTCATTAGAAGCATGTAGCACTATAAGAAAAATTTTATTGTTGCCAATTTGCAGATCAAAATGTGATCAATTTAGCCCTTAAATAATTCCTGTCCTGAATGGGTTAACAGACATGAGCATACTCACACGTACACACCATGTTGTAGGGTGAACCTTTAATTGAAAATCTTGTTATCATCATAGTTACCGGAAAAATGTGACCCACCCTTTACAAAGCAATAGCCCGACTGTGTCTTGCCCACCTATGACCACAGTACATGAATATCGCCAAAGAGCATCCCTGAACAAAGTCTGGATGCACTTGGAACAATGTGTGCCAAGTTACTAGTCATGATCAAGAGAGTCTTGTGGGTAAAAACTTACATTTAAACTAACTTGATCTTTGACGTTAGCACGTGACCCTCGAAAGCACCAAAATACTAAAGGTCCCCTAAGTGCATTTCTTACCCAAGAATAGTCACAAAAGGAATAACATTTGCAAAGTTATTTCTTACAAGAGAGTCTTGCAGGTAAACTTTAACATATGACCTCAAATGACCTTTAACCTTACCATGTGACCCTCAACAGAAACATAATGTGAAGGTTCCCCAAGTGCATCTCTGATCCAAGATTGGTCACTATGAGATTAATGGTTGCAAAGTTATTTGTCACAAGAGTATCTTGCAGGTAAACTTAAACATGTGACCTCAAATGACCTTTGACCTTAGCATGTGACCCTCGACCGCACCATAATATCAAGGTCCTCCCAAGTGCATTTCTGACCCAAGTCTGGTCACAACAGTTGCAAAGTTACTTGTCACAAGAGAATCTTGCAGGTAAACTTTTACATGTATGACCTCAAATGACCTTTGACCTTAGTGTGTGACCCTCCACAGCACTATAATATGAAGGTCCCCCAAGTGCATCTCTTACCGCGTTTACACATTGATCCGACTCTCGGGTTCGACACGAGGGTCGTGTCGAACACGGCAATTTTATGATCGATGTATAAACGCGATCAGTGTGATCTGAGACTCGGGTCGAACACGCCTTTTTAGCTCCGCCAGAATAGTAGGCTTCGATCCGAGAGTCGTGTCTAACCCGAGAGGCGGATCAATGTGTAAACGAGGTATCTGATTCATATTTGGTCACAATGGGATTAAAGGTTGACAATGTTATTAAATTTATCATTTGTGATGGACAACAGACTACAGTAAGAGTCTCTCCTCCACCTTTGGTGGGCGAGACAAAAATGAGATGTCATCAAGAATTTCAAAGTACGCTATTTTCTCTGTCAGGATTGGTATATGAATGTGCGTTTCTTAAAAAAGGAAATCCAACTTTCTCCAGCAATATCTCATGAAATAAACATAACTAGATTTATTGCCATACATCATAAAAAGGGAAATTTCATCCTTTCATTTCCCTTTCTTCTTGACTTGAGCGCACACTTGCAGGGACAGACAATACGGTCATGTGGAAGGACATTGGGCTAATTTCTCATTCAAGAAATTATTGAATATCTCATTCAAGGTTATATGTCTTGAAAGATGAGAAGGAACCATCATGAAATATCCCTTAGAATCTTTGCTTTGTTTCTTTATTATTTGTTTTGTTTCTTTGCACTGCTTCACAGAATTACTAAATGCTTTACTTCCTTGCACAAACTACTTTTGACAGCACTCCCTTAAAACCTTTCAAATTCATTCACGCATGACAATATCAAAACATGTTCGGTATCTTATGAAAGAGGATGAATTAAACTTTGACATGAAATCATGAATCATAAAAATGATCAGGATATAATCATCTTCAAGTAACTGATGGGGAAATTTGGGTTTCCTGTTTTAAGAAACATATTGCATTGGGTTTTTTTTTAGTATATATTGTCTTTGTTTGTACATGCCCCCCCCCCCCAAAAAAAAAGAAGATATTTTCAAAATCTAACCATGTCATTGCCAATGTTGACAGATTTTATCTGAAAGTTAATGCAGGGTTTGACACAGACTAAATGCATACTGAAAATTAGGGTTTAAAAAATGGTACTATGGTAATAAAAAGTTATTCGCTAATTAATATACTTGTAAATCCATTATTTACATTGATGGAAAATGCAATTGTATAGATGCAAAGTATATTAGTTAAACTTACATATTAAGGGAAAAGTTACAACAGTCGTTAAACATGTAGTAAGGATGTACAGTGAAGATCCCATATATATAAACTTCTCAAGTTCTCATTAAAACTGAGAAAATAAATAGAGGTTCTGGATGTAAACTTTAATAAAAAGAATTTTTTTTTATATAACTTTGAGCATCACACATTTACAGCTTTGAAAAGCATCATTCACAGAAAGCATATCACTTACAAATAAAAAAAGATTTTTGAAAAATTACAGGGGTGATGGGTCTGTGATATCATAACAGCTCTCAAACTGAAACCCACATCAATTTTCACATTAATAGCCATCAATGAACTAAATATTCACAAGCACTCACTGCATAGCAATATGATAATTTGATTAAGATGTGTGTTAACCATACTGCAGTTTAATTTCAGTATAATGGTCAAATGGCACATATATACTTGTAAATCCATTATTTACATTGATAGAAAATGCAATTGTATACATGTAGGTGCAAAGTATACTAGTTAAACTTACATATTACAGAAAAGTTACAACAGTTCGTTAAACACAGTAAGGATGTACATGTACAGTGAAGATCCAATATATATATAAACTTCTCAAGTTCTCATTAAAACTGAGAAAATAAATAGAGGTTTTGGATGTAAACTTTAATGAAGAATTTGTTGTTTTTTAATTGGATATAACTTTGAGCAACATGCATTTACAGCTTTGAAGGGCATCATTCACAGAAAGCATATCACTTACAAATACAATAAGATTTTTGAAAAATTACAGGGGTGACGGGTCTGTGATATAACAGCTCTCAAACTGAAACCCACATCAATTTTCACATAAATAGCCATCAATGAACAAGCACTCATTGCATAGCAATATGATAATTTGATCAAGATGTGTGTTAACCATACTGCAGTTTAATTTCAATATAATGGTCAAAGGGCACATATATAAGAAGCATCATTACATCTTTAATGAAATAAAATGCTATTTCAATTTTAGATTGTAAAAGTCTTAAAAGCTAATGGCAGGCCATAAAAACTCTGGGTCATGTTGACTGAAAGGAGTTCTACTTCTATATTTACAATCCCGTGACTACAGCACTGCTCCACGTCACAATTCTGCTGGTTTGCTACAGCTAATGATTTAGCAGCAGTAAACCAGCAGTGTGATTTTGACGTGTGGAATATTGGAGAATAACTAAATTGCTCGTTTGGGACAGAAAAGTGTGAATAGAGTTCACATATCTACCTTAGTTCTATCCATTAGTAAGATATAATTTGGCACTTTAGCATGACAGTTCATCCATAAAGTAAGTCATTTGGACAATTAGATCTCAAACCATATTTTGACAATAATTACACACTCAGATATCAATTTGGGTCTAAACGGTATTGACGATGCATACATCATGCATGGGCAAGGATACAACTGACTTTTGAGTAAATTTGCTCATTATGTTATAAGAGCTAAATGAAGTGCCCATGCCTACAAAATTATTGGTGTTCACTTTTATGGAGTTCACTTTGTATCACTTGAAAACAAAATATAGCAGTCCAGCATTATTTGCTACTCACAAACAACAGGATGAAATGGAATGTCAAAAAAGGAATGGTAAGCTTGCATTAAAATAAAAAAGACATTAAGAAAGACCCATATATATATATATATATATATATATATATATATATATATTATATATATATATATATATATATATATATAAAGGGGTCAAGATAAAATAAATAAAATGAAAAATAAAATCATTAGTATGCAATTGTAAGTGCATCATCATTAGTAAGAGAGAATTTAAAAAGTTGAATTGTTAACTTGAATTAAAGTGAAAAAGTTTCAAAATGGAAATTTATTATATTTAATATTTAACAACAAATGGGAGATTTGTCCCAAATTACATCAAATTAAAGTTCCAATTTGCAAAAATTTAGAATATGCAACTTCAAACATTCATAACTGTCTTTTTATTTGACCAATTTCTTTCAAACTTTCACATCAAACTTAGGTTCCCATTTCTCTTGTTTTCATGTAGAAACGTGCACCTTCACACTTCTCTGATCATTTGACCTATTTCTTTCAAACTTTCAGCCACTTGCTACTCTGTCTTCCTTCTTTCACACAGCTCAACTTGTTACGAGGATTCATAACTGGCATTCCTAATTGGCATTCCTAATTGGCATTCATAGTATTGTGCTATAGCTTACTTTTACATCAAATTTAATGACCGACAAGGAAGGCAAATAAACTGTCTTTGGGTGAGCATGCATGTAAGTTGAGAATTCTCTATCATGCTTTCAAGCAAGATGGTTTGCAGAGGAAATTAAGCTCTCAAAGAATATTTGAGCATGTAAGCCTGTTCATGTGTTCAACCATATTTAATAATAATGATTGCCTGTCAATACAATACAGCTGATTGGACTAAAAGGTTTATCAAATTGACATTTTTTTCACGATACAATCGTCTGCATTGCTGATCACTATATTTAATTTCAGATATAGCCTATGTATGGAATTAATTTCAGAAAATCTTCAGTTAAATGAATGAATTAATTAATTTCATAACCATTTCTGAAACAAAATATGAAACATATTTACAAATGTAAAATATAATGGGAGGCCACAAAATAGCTGACATGGCTAATTAATGAATATGTGGTTCCTTGAAACATGTAAATGTGATATAAGTAAAGACTACTTCAAACATGCAATGACTTCTTAAAATATACAAATACAATAACAACTAAGGTCTTACAATAATTAGTAAGCAATATACTACATGTATACTATGATATCTATAATGTTTTGACACTTTACATATATTGGCAGCTTAAATACTTTCAAATCAAAACTAAAAGCACATAATTTCATTTAAGTGCTCATCATACCTACTAAAGTGCATGAGGAGCCCCTGCAGCACAGTAAATTTATACATGTATGCATAAATTCATATTATCATTATTTAAAGGTATTGTACAGTAGTGGGAAAGGTGGCGCTTCGGATATTTAACTACTTTGTCAGCTGGAATGGAAATTACTACATATACATGTACTGTTGTGAAATGATTAATTTCGAATGTAGTGACGTTTGTTTGAAGAAAAATGGTTTAGAATGGCTGAAATATCCCCCAAAATAAACATCGAATTACAAGCGCGGTACCGCGCTGACAGTTCACACACGTGTAAACAGTGTGTGCGAACCGCTGTGCGCCGTTGAGCCGGGAGCGTTGGGGTAGGTGGTCCTTAGCGAGGGTATAAGGTAACCGTTGATATTCGATCATTTGAATTATTTTACTGAAAATCACCGGAAATCATGAATAGAATGCCGGATTATCTCACTCATGTATCTTTTTATGCAAGCCGAACAATATGAGACTGTTTTTGAGCAGTTTCATGCCAACTTTCATTTTGCTACCACTACTGTTTAATACCTTTAATATTTGCCTGCCAATAGACTGATTAGGCTAAAAGGTGGATCAAATCTAAATCTAAAATCATGCAATTGTCTGTATCGCGGCTTGCCTACGTATAGAATTAATTTCAGAAATTACCTTGTACAGAATTAAATTCCGATAACCTTCAGTGCATTGTCTGCCGATACAGCTGATTGGACTAAAAGGTTGATCAAATCTACCTTTTATACGATGATGAAGAAATTGATAAACCTGCATTGCCTGACTTATTAAGTGAGCATGAGGGGCAAATGATGTCAGCAGCTTGTGATGAATAAAGGTCTGTTCAGCAGAGAGCAAACATTTTCTTGAGATGACATTACTAAGTTGCTGACAAGTAGCCCCCCTTTACAAAAACCTAGATCTACCAAAGTGCATATAACTATCACTTAATTAAAACAAACATACTGCAAAATATAAATACAATGCATTTTTTTTTAATGTCATATTTAGATCAAACAGTGGTTCAGTTCAATTCAAGGTTTATTTGAAAATTTGAATTTTGAGAGCAATCTCAAGAATTGATGACCTCCCCCCCCCCCCCCTGTTGTAACAAAATTAGGAAACTGTCCGCAAAGTTAAAAATCCGACAACCAGTTTTTACCCTAGTTTGCACATATATTTTTCAACACCCCCCCCCCCATTCAAAAGAGCCTGATGATGCTTTTATCACAGAAATGCGCAGATATTGTTTGACTAGGCTGCTCCATTATACCTAGGGCAGTGGTTGTAATGATGTTAAGGATAACTTAGACCAAATATTCTAAATGAAGATCACTTCCATCTCTCAAATGAAAAAGGAAAGGTAAATACTTAAAGCTCATAGACAGTCTCGTAGCAAAAATCATACTGGCAAGAAACTTATCTAACATAGTCACATACTATTCTCCTTTTATCATAAGACACATGTATGAGAGTATTTAACATTCCATTCACGATTTCGAACAAATTTTAGTGTAAATATCTGTAAGAAACGCTTGGTAACGGCTTTTCATTGCCTTACGCTAAGACCATATCCACCCGAAGGTTCCCCACTAGTGAAAAAAATAAGTGGGGGCTAAGGGCGATTACCCCCGAAACTCTTCAAAAAGCCACTGTAAATGAAAAAAGAGCCACCGTCAAATAATATTTCTGCCCACGGGTTGTAGTGCATTAAAATCTTTGAACACAAAAAGTGGACTTTGAAGTAGCCCTCGCGAATTTTTAAAAAATTTTTACAAGTTGTTCCCCACACAAAAAACCCTGTGCTTCGCACTATGTGTAGCATATTCTATAACACACAGCAATCCTCATGTGAATAATGTGTGTGGCCGTTGTTTGAATTTACATCGCCTCTTTTTGGGGCCAGGGATTTTTATTACTTTTCACCTCTCATTCGATAAATATTTCACTTGAGGAGGAAAAAACTTCACAGCATCTTAGTTATGTTAGTACCCAGCTATTTATTAAGTAAAATCAAAGAAAAGTTTTTGAAGGCTTCCCAAAACTATCTATTACCTTTAAGCAACTTGAATTCAAAGACTAATATAAATGTATTGATTTTCTAAGATATGCATCTCCTATTACGTTTTTAAATGCTTGAGCTCTGGTTTACAATGTTAATATTTCTTTAGTATTTACTATTTTTTGTAAAGGATTGTCATGCCGTCAAGCATTGCCAATGTGACAATCCTTCTTATGATTCATTTATGTTAATGATACATTTACGTTAACTATACAATGTAATTACTTTATTTGATAATGTATTAATATTTGTTTATTATGTTGTAATCACTTTGTAAAATATGTTTGAAGAAAAAAAAAGGATCATAAAGATAAATTTTTTAAAAATATATATATATATATATATACACTGTTGTACATTACAATTTTACTGTCAGTTTTATGACCTCTGAGAAGACCACAATATTAACTTTTTACTGATTACCATAGGCTTGGTTCAAATGAATTGTGTTAACAACAGCAGTTGAGTGGTTAATAAGCCTTACGAGTCTGTTGTTCTTAAAACAGACATTGAGAATACTCTGATAAGCTGACCTGTAATGTCTGTTCATCCATGCATACAGGAAGGGATTGATGGTAGAATTTGCAAACAAGAGAACCTGCAGAGGGCGGTAGGCGTGGACTGCCGAAGGAACAACGATCTGAAGGATGTGACTTATACAAACAGGTAACCACGTTACCATGACGGCAATCGTCACCAACAAGGATATTTTGGTGATGCGCAGCTCATTCTTACTGATGGCAGGGCTATTGTTATTGTTATTCACAGGACGTGAGCTGTCTTCAACCCACTGCTCCATCTGTCTCCGGGCATCCCGTACCTTCTTGAAGATTAGATAATACGCGGCTGGGACAGGTATCAGGTACATCAATGCAACGCTCATGAGAATCGTCATGTACAGCCAGGAATTAAAGTCCTTTGGATCCCAGGAACACAGTGAAAAAATTGGGATGTATGATATCTGACCAAATCCAAACTCTGGCATGACTGTCAGTGGGATTCCTATGACCCAAATTTGCATCAGATGAATATACACCTTGTAACCACCAAAAATCTTCTCATATGCAGCTGAAGATTTGGTTATCTTTACGAAACGCTGCAAGGTCAAAAAGGTGACAGTGGTTAGAGAATTTCCAGAGAAGAAAACAAGAATGTAGTTGAATGCTTTGCAGGAGGCATGGTTAAAAGGCCAGTTTTCATAATAGGCCTGAACCATGACCAGAGGTTCGACAATACCAGTCACCAAGATGTCCATACAGGTCATGCTGATCAAGAATACGTTGTTGTGTTTCCGAAGGACTGGAGATTTGGCTATAGCGATGAGCGAGCACACGTTGCCAAACATGCCAGTCACACTCATGATAAAGAAGACAGCAAAATAGACTTCCCCTGCAGTACTTTGAAACATGCTTGCATCTACATATGCCAAATCTTCTACCTTTATTAGGTCAGCCTTAGAGAATCTTACTCTTCCTCTAGTCATAAAACATGTGTTTTTTTTCTGATTTTTTAGTAATGAAACATGGTTTTTCTCTAATATTTTAATAGGAAGTCTCCTTGTTGATTGACAGACAATCTGTGAAGGTCCATCCAAAGCTGTCAAACGGCCTTTTCAAGTGTTTTTCAACATTCTTGGTAGGTCAATGGGGCTTCAACTTGGTCAACACTTTTAACTAAGGTAGTACCCTACCACTTATGAAGCAGGTACACACATGTTCTCTCTGTCAGTTCAACCCAGTTGTCTTAGATCTATTCCAAGGTCAAGATGAATATGTCATAGACAGTCAGCAAACACAGAAATAAAGCAATGCTAGTGAAGCACCGCGATCTAATATTGTTTCCAAATGCCATAAAATTGGTCAAAACAGGGTACCGATTCTCAAATGGATACCCACTATCTGCTTTCAAGATGCAATGTAAATTTTATTTTTCTTGAATGTTTCAAGACTCATTTCATATCTTCATTAGACAGCTCCTATACAATAAAATACCTTTGGCAACGGACATAAATTTCTTATGTACCTTAGTCGTTTCTTTAATGGATCACATGATTTATAATGCATAATTATTAAAAATACATTCACAAGACCCCTTGAAAATTCTTTCTTTTTTTAGATTTAAAAAATATACTTTCGGCAGCAGTCATGTGTTTACCAAGTACTTCAGGCCCTTCTTTAATAGGGAACATGAATCACTGAGCATGATCATCTAAAAACACACATCTTGCAAGACTCCTTGAAAATTAGATGCTGCTCCTTTTCTAGATGTATATAACCCAAAATAGGACGTATGTCACCAAACTTTACAAACAAGTGGAGTGCATGGTCTTTTCTCTAGAAAAATATCCATGTCCACCTGCTTCAGCTACGGCATAATGTCATCTTTCTGAGGAGTTAAAACAAACACTTTCAGCAATCAGTCACAGGAATCTAAATCCCAAATATTGACTATCTTGTCGGCCCCTGTCTCGATGATAAATATTACCCTCCTGCTTGCATCTCCATTCAGCATCCAATAATCCCGTCATTCCTTTTCTCGTCGCAAACAAAAAGCTCAAGCTCACAGGAACTGAGGCTTCTGGTGTTTCTGTGTTTAACACAATTAGCGTTATGAAAAAGGAGTGATTACATGCACCATTCAGAGAGTTGAAGACTAAATAAAGCTCTTCTTCAAATCATGTTAATCCCACTGGATCATTAAATCTAAAAAGTTTCTTACCAGCTAATGTAGGTATATTGTACATCATAATGAAAGACAGATAGAAACAATTTATCTTAAACAGTGCTTAACTCTTGATTATAGTTTAGATATTGGGGATACAGAAACAGATCTTCCATATATCTTTCCCATATCCTGTTCTTGGCTACAATTGCTGCTGCAGAATAAAACAGCTTCTCTGACAAATGATGCAAAAAAGAAACAGAACCACTAAAAACCTGCCTATAGGTTCACAATGTCACTTTCCAATGGATACATTCTGATGCATGTTAAAGCCTTGAAAATTAAAACAGGTCAATAAATTCTATTCGAAGAAGTAAAATACTTTCAGCAATCAGTCACCAGAGTCTCCACCCCAAATATTGACTTTAACATCAGACAGTTTTTCCCATAAATGTTTCACATATGTTCACATCTCTACTCAGCATCCAATGCAATTATCACTCCTTTTTCCATCAGCAAAAGAGGATTTGAGTCCGCAGGCAAACTGGGTTTTGTTCTTTCTGTGCGAAACATGATCATTCCTCCAAATGAAAGCTAATCAAAATTTGACAGTCACTATGTTGACGTCTAAATGAAGTTCCCGTTCAGGATTTACTTTCGTTTGCGACTGGATTTTAGCAATCTGGAAGTGTTTTTGTCAGGTGTCCAAATAACTGTATATCATACTATGAAGTATTGATTTAAATGGAATAAATATTCAATACCTTGCATCCCTTAATGCTCTCTGCTACAATCACTGCTGAAGAGTCAAAAAATCTTTTCTTCAGAAAGAAGAAATGAAGAAAGAAGAATTGAAGAAATGGAACAATTGATATATGCCACAATAGTTTGCAATGTCAAGTTTTATTTGCCAGACTGATTTATTGCAAGTCAAAGACTCAAAAATGTTCCTTGACTGGTCATCATAATCTCTTTGACAAGTTAAAAGGATGCCATACTTTGCCGTAGCTTGCTATATCACTTATAAAAAAAAAAACATTTGAAAGGCTGCCAAAGTTTGCTGCAGCTTAACATTTCATTTGATATCCAAGAAGTAGATTCTGATAAAGTCTCAAAAGCATTCACGAATAGGTCCATGAGAAATTCAAACAAATACTTTCAGCAAACAAGCCCCAGCGTCCCTATAAAAATATTGAATAGCTTATCAGAAGTCTTTCTATGATGGTGAACTTATTATCCGCAACTTCATTCAGCAAGAAAGTCGGTATATGCCATGATTTACACAGTTCAATAAACAAGAGTATAATTAAACTCTCCCAGAGCAATACAGTTGGGGAATTAGGCAAGCAGCATATTCCCTGGAGGTTCTCTCAAAAGTGAAGCATTTTCTCGCACTACCAAGGTCTTCAATGAAAATTAATCCATGAATGAATCAAAACAAACTGCACATCAAAGCTGGACTGCCTTTGTCTCTTCAGATTACAGAAAGGGAGTGGAGAAATGAATGTGTGTTGAGTTCTTTGAATGAATTATGATCCATCAACAATTCAATAAATGCTGGATTGAAGTACAAAACTCCTCAAAGTGCGAAAAGATGATGAAGTATTATTCACTGAATTGTCAAAATTCCAAGGGTGATATATCTTTCCAAACATTCTTGTCAGATGGCATTATGATCTTCCATCCCATGAAATGGTGAAATGGGAGTCATGAAAAGAAACAACAATATTTTCAGCAATTACATTCCATCACAATTTCATAAACACCAGCTGGAGTATAAAGCAACAGATAAACAGATATTACTTTCTAATGGCGAAATACTGTTCATTAAGTTGACAAAAAATCCAATTACAACTCCACTCTGATCAGGTCAGACTGCATGGCAACAATGTATGAGAAAATGGAAACCAAGCTGCCTTTAATCAAGCCAAAGAAACAACTTTGGGACATCTCTCTCCTTGAGCTGGCCTCTATCCATACAGAAAATGAGGCATGAGGCAGTGAAAGAGATGGGAAATTCTAACAGGTTTTTTTTTTCCTTCCTTTTGCTTAATTTTCTCCTGATGAATGTACGGTAATAGTTTGTGGTCACATCTCGGGAAAATTGGTTCCAACCACGTAGCGACACAAATAAATGCATTACAAGTGGTAGTACATTTCACTGTTAGCTCATAGGTGTCCCATTCACATGCACGGCAGTTAACGGTCTAGATCAAACCTGTGCATCTAATTAATGGTAGTTTTCTTCACTATGGGAAGCTGGTGGTGACAATCTATCACTCACATGTTCACTACTTCTAAAGGTATGAGGCCCATTTCACATGACAGGAATGAGCTAGTTTTAAAAAGTCACATGTTTATTAGTTGATGGAATAATTTTAATAATGGATCAAGGATTCTTTGACCAGGGGGTGGGGGTGCAATGTGTCTTTAACATAAGTGTAAGGTCATTTGGGGGTTCATTCCATGAGGTTGGGGCAAAGATTATGATGTTGTCCATGTAACGCTGGTATGAGATCTTCTACATGTATTACACATGGAAGATGAAATCATCTTTTAAAGATTTTTATGCAAGGAATATGTAAAGTAGTGCCCAACCAGAATCATTCCTCTTTCGGTTGGTATTCTTTCAAAGGTAAATGCTTAAAATGCATTTCCTTTCAACCTAAGTGGCTATGCTTTTTACGCTGAACTTGATTTAAGCAAAGATTGTTAGTGTTGATAGGAGACATATATTTAGTTCCTCACTTCTGGTGTGTCACAAAAAAATTGCCCCAACCCCATGGAATGACCCTTTGGCTGGGGGAGGGCATATATACACCAGTGACTCTGAATCCGTGAGGAGCATTCTCGACCACTCCTGAAATTTGCGAAAGTTTCATGCACACAAAATTTTTTGGTGTTACAGTACCTTTAACTAACTTTGAAGCTTCTGTCTGAATTAAGAGATTGCTTTTACTGCATTCACATACTCTGTTTGCTTGTCTGGGATCAAACTACATGTAGATAGCAAAAAGTATGAACAGGTCTGTATTCTCTACTGAAGGAGAGCTTCAAGGCAAGAGCAGCTCACTCTAAGCATCCGTACACCCTGAAACACAAAGATACTACAATCTGTGACCTAATTTATTCTTTATGGAATGGAGTAACTGAGAAGTTGCTTGATTAAACTGGCATATCTATTATGTGTTCCTTCTTTTGTTCATGGGACACAAGCCGTGACCATACAATCAAAGATTCCATAGGTGCAACATATGGAAAGTTAATCCAATATACATGTACCATGTCCATGGTCATGCATGATCATATTAATTTATTTTTCAAAAATATCTCAGTGAGTATTAAATTTCCATCTAAATATCAATTTGTTCATTTGAAGTATTATGCAGAGGTGGTCAAGGTGAGGTGACCCGACATTTGCTCCTGCGACATTTGCTCCTCCGTCCATATCTCGAAAGGTCAAAGGTTAAGGTCAAGTTCACGATTTGGTTTTTTGTCCAGGACAATGTGAAAAGCAGGATTAGGGTTAGGGTTAGGGTTAGGGTTAGGTTTAGGATTATCATGGCAAAGTTGGACCAGAGCAATTGTCGCAGGAGCAAATGTCATGGAACCCAAGGTGATGTAATTGGTTAAAATGCGGTTTTCTTCAGGCATCTCACTGGTCTAAATCAAACCAAAGCCATTTTCCTTCATATAGCCTTAAAAGCTACGTATACAACAGGACATAATTATAAAGAAACAATGTGTATGTATCAAGCACTAAATAAATATCATATATTGTTATTGTTGTTTTTGTTCTTGTTGTTACTAGTGTTGTTGTTATCATCATGATTATAATTAAGTTGGCAGTATCTGATTGGCTGGAGAAATATGACCTCTTTTTTAAATTAGTGTTTGTTCTACGGAAATTCAGTTATTTTCTATTCGTACAGAGCCCATCTGAAAAATGTTTGGCCCATCTCAAGGTGGCTGCACGGCCATGGTGCAGGAGCTGTGGGGTTGCCACAGGATGACTGCTAATGTCACAGGTACTGCACGGGCAGTGAGCAGCAACCTTGCGACAGCTGTGCAATGTGTGAATGTCCTACGGGCCTACAGTCTCTGTACGATTTTTTTTGCCCCCATGTTCACCGAAAAATCGTGCATTTGCTGCACGATCAGAGCAAGGCCTCAACGCGATGCCCATAGGGGGATTGTGCAATGCTACCAACGACACGTCTATGGGCTACGGGTTTACGACTTTTTCAAATCTGTAAAACCTCTCGCAAAACAAAATCAAAGAGGCCTTGGACCTTTGACCTTGGACTAACTAAACCTAAAATCTAATCACTTTATTTTACTATGGTGATGCATACTAGTACCAAGTTTGAAGTTCACAGCTATAATAGATGAGATATGGTGATTTAACAAACTAAAAAGAAAGACCTATAATAATATGCCATCTACAATATATTTTGAGTACTGCCCCAAGGGAAAAAGCACATAGGAGATAGCTGGAATTCAGTGACATTTTGGTGTATGAAAAATGGGTGAGTTGAACGTGAATACATCACAGTCGATTCACCAAACTGCCGATATGAGATTCACATTGATGTAGTGATCTCATTTTCAAACATTCATATTCTTCATCTGATTTCTTTGAAACTTTCACCATCCTGTTTCTCTTATTTTTCTACTTTCACACAAATCAGCTTATTACAAAGGTTGGATTTGCCCTTTAAAGATAAAAATCAAATGTACATCTTACAAAGAGAGCAGTTTCTCTTACACAGCTCCTATGTACACTTTCAGAGGTTGTTACATAAACCCACAAATGTTTTAATTATGAAATTTCCTAATTTTTTCCAAATTATATTTTTTCAAAACCTGTGCTGCAATAGCTAAAATTTAAAAACCATAATTGCAACAATCTTTAAAGGGATTGATTAACTTTGTGAAAAATTGTGATATCAGCTCAAATGCCAGTGAATTGTATGCAGTCCTCTAACTACATATATAATTAAGGATATATGAAAGTATGAGAGAAAAAAAACATTGGAACCGTTCACTATCCTAAAAAAGAGAAAAAGATAGCTAGGCGAAAGGTATCGCGATCGATCGTTAGCGGTCGCTCGGCTTCTTCACTTCACAAAAACCAAGCACAAGCGCTTGGCGATTTCAAAGCGGGTTTCCAGCCCGTGAAGAAATAGGGATTCGTTCACTGTATGGTATTCTGTGATAGAACCGGAAGAGTCCTTTAGGGTTCGGTGGTATTCTATCCCGACATCAATGTTCCAAGATCGCAAATATCTTGATATATAAACAAGCGATCAGCTTATAAAACTCAGGTGATTCCTGTCTGACCTCAAGGTTTGCAATTATGATCAGCATTAGCTGGAACAGTAATTTTTTTTTCAATCCTGGGCAAAGTTAATCAATCCCCTTAAGCTTTTAAGTTGCTGAGCTTACGTACATTAAAAATAAAAGTTTAAAAAGGCAAGACAAATGTCTACAATCATGTTTATCGGTTTGTAAAAGATGCTTCATGTAGCCTGTCAGAAATTAGGAATGAGGAAGTGAAGGCAAAACAGTTTATCCCAAACTTTTATGGAAGACAATGCAGTCCCTAGAAACAAGGAATGCTAAATATACGGGACCAATATTGACAGAGAGGTCTCATAAACCACTCGGAGTCTTATCTCAAAATGAAATGTTCAGTTTATAGGTGTCACCTGCACACTAAACTAACCATTGAAAAAACACCACACACTTTGCATCAATTGCCCTATATTTGTCTACTGACACAATTAGAGTCGTCACGATAAATAAAATCTTTGCTAAAAAGACATGCAAATGCAAATCAGCAATTTTGTGAAAATGCAAGCTTGCCATTAGTTTAATGCATACTTTCTGAACTTGAACAAATGTGTTTTTCCCAAGGGTTGGAAAAATATCAAAATAATTGAGATTTATTTGATTTAAATTGTACTTTCTTTGATTTAAATCAATTTGTCTGATTTGTTAAAAAGTTGTTGACCTAAATAATGCTCCTATAGAAAAGAAACAGATTATTTTAGTATATGTATATCTAATATTTTTATTAGACATTATTTGGAATACAAAAAAAATCTCACTTGGATGAATTTTTAGTCAAAAAATAAAAAGAATCAAAAAATGATTTTTGAGTTATTGATTTCTTGCATCAACAATTTCAACAAAATTTCTAAAGTATTTCTTATTTAAATTAGAGATTTAAATTGTGCCAACCATGGTTTGTCCATGAGACAATTTAAGTTCACCCATTTCTCTCCTTTAACTTCATTAATACATGTACCTTCTTGTTTACCTTCGAATGTCTTTTTAAAATAGTAACACGACCGCAAAGACCATGAAATTTTGAACAAATCAACCAATAGGCAATTGCAATAGACTTGTGTGTCACCTATACAAATGCATGAATGTTACCAATGACATATAATTTATACATGATTTGTACAGGCAATACAATAAGAGTATTGAAAATCCCAGAGAGTTGATTTCCTGAAAATCTGAGATCGTGTTTAATCTATCCCTAAATATAGATAATCTTAAGATGAACCCCAGAAAATTTAGGCCATGCATGCTTTCTCTCCCAGTTGGTTCTCTAACATCAATCATAAATCATGTTAACCCTTTCAGGACAGGGATTATTTAAGGGCTAAATTGATCACATTTTGTTCTTCAAATTGGCAACAGTAATATTTTTCTTTTAGTGCTACATGGTTCAAATAAGGTGTAATGTCTTTGAGAACAATAAATATGGTTAAAATTTTGTCGAAAAGTTGAAAAAATTGCCAATTTTGATGAAAATCAATGATTTTGAACCTCTCAATGTGTTGCCAATTTAAGGATTTCAAAACTTATTCTCATTTTTAAAATTCCTGGCATCAAACGCAATATGGTCATGGAACAAAAATGGACATAGTATGTGCAGAAATGTTTGCTCTTTCTACTCATGCATCTGGTATATTTTTCAGAGTTCTGAATCAAAAGTTATCGAGCCAAACCACAAAATGTAGTCCCTTGTCTCGAAAGGGTTAAATGTTCTGTACTGCATGGCTCTTTAAAAAAAAAAAAAAATCGCCATTTTGGGATTTTATGGTTCAATCATATTCATCTAAAAAACTCTTTTTTTAATGGAAAAGAAGATTGAAAATGCATGAAATGTAAACTAATGTATGTCTCACAGTCTGTACTATCCCACACTGGACATTGATGGGTGTGTACATGTGCATGTGTGTATGTGTGTGCAGGGGGGGGGGGGCAACATGATACATATATGTACCTCCTGATATAGATGTAAACTATCAATCATTTACAACTACCATCAGAGTCAAACTCTAACACCCTCCTCATTTGTCAAAGTCTGTGATTGTTATTGGAAAATAGATCATCAAAGAATGGCTTAATCATTCTAATTAGTGACAACTATCTAGTACTACAACTATCCCGTCTATTAATCTCTCAAAACACATCCAAGGATAAATAGGTCCAGTCAAGACCAATTGATCTCAGTACAAACAAATTTCATCTCTTAAAAGCAATGTCTTATATTGTTTTGTCTAAACACAGACAACTACTACATGTAACAAAGTCTTCCAATTACCTCATGTAAACCAGGAAATTAAATCAATGGACATTCCAGCTGATAATTTGGTAAATAAAGAGTACAAAATCAAATCACCAGATTCTGTCAAGAAAAACAAAAAGTACTTTTAACACAATGATTGTTTTCAGTATTTTTCTGACAGAATTATCCTGTTGCTGGGCAATACAGCGTGTTAGAAAGAATCAATTAAAGTGACATCATGTTGACAAGACAAGGGCTGGACAAACATAGGTTCTTTAATCAAAGACCACTCAAGATACTGTCTGCTAAGAAGCAGAAGGGCATTGGCTCTACGCTAATAAAGAGCAATTACTTAAAGATTTAGTTGAGTTCTGGTCCTGCAATTGCATTTTGAAAGAAAACCGTCTTAAAGTTATTCGGAAAGGTACGTGGAGAAAATAGCAAATGAGAAGAATTGTGTATTTTGAGGTTTCGGAATTAATTGTGAAATTGACTCAATCTTGCTCAATATCAAAATCCATGAAAAGCACTGCACACATACATGTATGTGGGCATATGGGACTACACCCATCTACAATGTATGGCATCAAAATCTGGTTCAAATTTCCAGTTATATTTGGAACAGAAGAGCATTTCAAGGGCAATCCTTTTCATGGGACATTGTTATTAGGATATTCCTCTACACAGAAATCAAACAGAATTAGAAAGCTCAAAAATTATTTTTCACCTTTTCCCAGAACTCAACCGTCTCTTTAACGCTCTTCTGGCTCTCGATCAACAGGCGATGTAGGGAATGAAGAGGAGGAAATTAGGAAACAAACTGTTTACTACTCAGTGGAGCTCTTGAGAGATGAAATCGCCGGTCAATTCTGGCTAATCATTCAACTCTACCATCTAATCATTCAACTTAGCAGTCCTGTTTTGCGCTGGTAATGAAGGTTTAACATTAAGTCGCAAAGATAGTGCATGGATGGGAAACCTTGCCCTTTGCTTCTCTTCAAAGCTTTATGCTTTTTTCTTTAACTGTCAGTGAAGATTCTGAGTTTATCTGATTGAGATGTCAACATACATGTATAACAGATGCTTTGAGGAGTTACGCTTAGGCAACTGAAAGAGGAACATTATGGAACTTGAACAAGAAGAGCAATGATGAGGAAACGTGGAGCACCATGTGCAAGTAGTTAATGAGACATTGGACAAAAGCCGCCTTTTTATGGTGCTCACCGAACGACAGTCATACAGGATTTTATTGCTTTTTTTTAGATGAAATGAAACTTCACATCTCTGATTATCATCAAAGTTTTACAGAACAGGAAATGATGGTATGGCGTTTGAAACAATTTAAATCTGCTTCAATTTATGCAAAGCAAAGAAAAGAAGATGCAAGAAGCATTCGGTATTGTTTTTGCAGTTCAAAAAAAAAAAATAGTTCTCAGATAAAGAGAGTGGAAAGTTCACTACAGTGGATTCAGAAAGGAATATAATACTCTGAAACTGGCAGAAGGTCCTTATGAATTAATGACCATAAAGTCAGCAAACATAGATGACAAATGCTGCCAGATTTATTTGCCCCTACAAGACGAATGAGCTATTTGCAGAGGACTATCAATAACTACCTGCTGTGGTCTTAATTTGGCTTTCATATCCTACTGAAAATGAAGCGATATTGCTATTATTAATCACTGGAGAGAGCTCATTAGGACATAGAGTGGTTATGACTAAAGCCCGCTATAAATGATGTTTTATGTATAAGTATCCCATAAAACGAGAATGTCTCCATGACACGCAGATAAATAACTCATTGCAGGGGAAAGTTTATGACCCATTAAGGAAGTCTTCTGTTTTTTTCCAAGTCTGCATCACCTTCTCATATTGGATCTTGTCTAGGGCATGGTGACATACGTGTAATCATGGAAGAAGCATTCTTAGGTGGTGATGATTGTTATTCATGTTCCTGCTGAATAAATGCACGCACAGGAAAAATATTCTTTCGCTAATTGCTTTAATGCACTTTGGGGAAGCAACATGTGCACACAACATTCTTTGGATATATACACATGCAGATTACTTCTGATTTGGATTACGTGTACATTTAGTTGCTCTATGACTTTAATATAGCCCCTCTTCAGGAGCACTAATGGTGTGGACAAGATGCCTTCCACTTCTGTAGCCACACATAGGATTATGGTTGAATCAATGAACACCTCTGTCCTTCCCATAACCACCCAATCACCACCAAAGCCTAATGAGGTCCTTTTGAATCTTCAGCTGGTATACCTTGGATTAATATGTTTTGCGGGAGCCTTCGGTAACATCATGGTGCTTGCTGCATCTATCGCTCAAAAGGAATTGAGATCACCTGCTAATATGTTCCTCATCAACCTGGGATTTGTAGACTTGGTGACCAACGTCATGTCTATACCCGTCCTCATGGTATCATTGAAATACGACGAGTGGATTTTCAGTGAAGGCTTGTGCCATGCAACAGCGTACATCTCCATTATATGCCTTGGACAGTCTGTACAGACCTTGGCGCATATAGCCGGTGCCCGATACCTGCTGATCACAAAACCACGGCGAGTTTACCAACGCTTCTGCTCTTGGAAGGCTGTTTTCATCAACATCACTTTCATTTGGTGTTCCACCATAGTCATTGTTATCATGCCAGAGTATGGTTTAGGAGAGATCATATACAATCCAGCATTTGGTATTTGTAGTATTGACCCACAGAGTAACTACTCCTGGATCTACACAACTGTTCTCGTCTCTCACGCAATCCTCAGCACACTGTTTCTCATCCCTTGTTTTTACTTCCTAACCTGCTACAAAGTCATGTCCAGTCGTAAGCGCATCCACCAGCGCACAGCATTCCAGCGCAACATGAGCCGCATCGAGGAAAACTTTGATTTCTGGAAGCGCGAGATTGGCCTTTCCAAAGTCCTCATAGTGACACTCCTTGCTTACATCATTTGCTGGGTGCCGTTTGCCGTAATCCATTTTTTCAACTTTAACAATGAAATATCCAATACAGCCCATAGAATCTCGGTTCTTTTGCTTGTGACAAACTCATGTGTAAATCCCTATATCTATGCCCTCCTCAATCGCAAATTCAGAAAGGCCTACGTGGACATCTTCTCTGGCCTGTGGTACAAGGTCAGGCCATCCAGTACTTCTGAGAGTAATACTGTTCCAGCAGCCCAAGAAAATGAACAGAGTAACATCAATGTGGGTGTGTTGTTTCTTCAACAGCAAACAGATACGGCAAGTTCATCTCACGACAATCAAGTATTTCAGGTTACTGGCTCAGATGCTTGAATTTATCATTTCTTTTATTACATGTACATGTATGTATTAAACAAAAAATATTTATCTTTGATGATGTAATATAAGATGTAAAATTTCTTTCTTGACAATGAAATATTTCTATATATTTCCAATAAGGAAGAATAACAATATTTTTTTGCAAAACTACTCAACACACCAATCTGCCAAATTACTTTCTTAAAAGTAATGTATAGATGTAAAATTTCTTTCTTGACAATGAAATATAGTATAGTTCTGGTAAGCCCTCAAAAACTTTTCGTCAGATTTCTCAGATTTTTGTTGATAAATACATGTAGCAAGATAATAGCTAATACTAAGATGCTGTGAAGATTTTGCCTCATAAATTGGAATATTAAAAAAATGAGAGGCAAAAAATAATCTAGATACCGGGCCAGAGATATAAACTCCCAACGACTGCAGTGTGCACTGTACACTATACATGAGTGCAAAACCTACGAGGATCGTGTGTACCTATACTACACTGACAAACACGCTATCTCCATGCGAAACCCCAAGATTGTAGTGCGGGGAAATGTGGGGTGGAAAGGTCCTAGCATAGGGCAGTATATTGCCATGATCTAGCATTCCTTACAGATATTTACACCAACATTCACCGGAAATTATGGATGGAATACCAAATTATCTCGTACAATCATTTTTTTATACAAAGAAAACAACATGCGACTCTATGTTTCTTTCCAATGTCCTTTTTGCTACTAAAACTGTACTTGAGTTTTCAATTAAATTGTATGAATACAACTCAAATGTGATGAAAAACAGGAAAATGTGAATGAAGAAAGAACACAAATACAATTTTAAGATAAGTTTTAATGATAAGTTAACTGACTCTAGTGCAATTTCAATACCATATGCTACTGACTTAAAAATTATGTTAGAATTACATGTAGATGTTATTGTATGGATCACACCATTCCCATAGGTGATTCACTGGGCTTTTGAAATTGCCCTAGAGTTTATTGTTTTACAGTTTTGCTATAATTGTATTGGTAGATTCTACAAGTATGAACACTGGTTGGGCACTTTTGTCATTTGGTTGAAAAATCAAGACAAATAAAAAATATAAATAAAAATGATTGATATTGTAGCATCTACTATTACTGATTGGCTTAATGGCAGGTGTAAGATTTACCAAAATCTTTAGAAACTAAAATGAAGACTAGAAATTTAATTCGTCACTGAAGACGAATTAGGTGGTCTGTCTGTAATTTTGATAACGGTCAATGACCCTATTCCATGTTGAAATTGATGTATCTGAATGGGGTAAGCACATTTCATCAGATTTCACATGTTTAAACCACCACACTGCCATTTTATGGCCATCGTTACTTTCAAATTTACCCTTGTAGAATGTCAGTGCATAATCATGACATGCTTTATGCATATATGTGCGTGTGTGTAGGTGTGTGTGCGTATGTATGTAGCACAGAGACTCAGCTATCACATACTGAAATTTGGGGGAAAATAGAGCAAAAATGCAGAGATTCGGCTCAAAAAAGACTGGCATGCAGAATCATGATTTGAGAAAAGTCATCTCCCATAGAGAATACACGCAAAATGTGAAAAATTGACATGCCTCCTTTCATAGCAAAAATACGCCATGATGCCTTTGTCAAAATGAAAAATGGTGAATACTGATCTTGTAGAGAATTGTCTCCCCTACAACATATCGAAATTTGAAAGAAAATTGACCAAGTATGAGTGAAATATTGTCAAATGAATAGAAAATTTATGACTTCATTTTTTCAAAATTGAATTTTTGAGTTTATATGCAAATATGATGACGTCACAACATACATGTGGAGGATTTTATTCATGAATTCTGATTTACAACTTACAGGCTTTCAGAAAATGTACAAAAAATGGGGGGTCTCCAGGCTTTCTAACGAGCTATGGCATGTTTTTACAACTTTTTACATTATTTTGCCTATTGACGCACGCACGAATTTTAAAGTTCATTGCGCCCTTATGGCATTATGAAAGGTCGAGAATTAGTGTAAATAGTTGAAAATGGTCAAGAATGGTGTCAAGAAGACAAACCATGCGAAAAACGGCAATTTTACGTTGCGTACTGGCGTAACGCACAAAAACGCGCGCAAACGTGCGCGCGCACAAATTTTTGAAATGCTTAAAATGACCTGAAACGTACTCTGGTTTGGTCCCTGGGTGATTCTGATCAATTTTAAAATTTGACGCGCGCGTACGTGCGCGTCATGATGCGCGCGCGCGTTTTGATGAGATGTGATGTTGACCCTTGACCTGAAGTTCATGTGTACCAAATATAGTTCATTTTTGATGACTTGTAATGAAGATATGATCAATAATGTGATTTTACAAAATGGCGCCTGGATGACGTCATGATGACCTGATGACTTTGAAAAGTTTCGTGTGACATCTTCGTTATGGGCTTTATAACTGGTATGAAAATCACGGAAATTGATCTTGTCAATTTTGAGATATCGTGCGCACAAAATTTTGAGGATAAAAATAATAAATAATAAATAATAATAAAAATAAAGAAAATTCTGACGAAATTAATAGGTGATCTGTCTACGACAGACCACCTAAAAAGACATCTCCTGTAACAGATAAATGTGAGGTACAATGTATCTCCTTCAAATATGGACTGAGAAATTTGGTAAGTTGGCAACATTTTGGCAATAACAATAAACCACCTCTAATGAGTGACTTTACATCCCTTACTGTAATTCTACAGAATCTATTTTGTAGAAATTCCAGAGAGTTGACACATTAAGAATCCAAATTTCAAATGGATAAAGTTTGATTTCAGATATTCACATATATATGATTTACCGACTGAAAACCCCATGTCCTTTCTGTTAAAATTGATTCACTTTGAGTAAAGATATACAGTATATATTTAAGTGAAACCACAAACATGATGAGTTTCTTTCCATGTCTGCCATCTTGCTTAAGATGCTGGTCAAAATTTTCACTCCTTTGGTGACAGATTATGAGAAACATACATGTACATGTATGCAAGATACAAAAAGAGCAGAACAGAGAAGGGTAAAGGGAGAGATAGACAGAGAGAGTGGGATGTGTGTGTGAGTGTGGGAGTGTGTGAGTGTGTGTGTGTCAGGTGGAGAGAGAGGGGGGGGTAAAGAGTCAAAGGTAGATAGAGAGTGAGAAGAGGTAAAGAGTCACAGAGAGACAGAGAGAAGGGTCACAGAGAGAAAAAAGTCAAAGAGAGAGAGAAAAGAGTCAAAGAGAGAGAGAGAGAGAGAGGTAAAACAGGGAGAGTGAGGGGGGGGGAGAGAGAGAGGGGGGGGGTTAAAGAAGCCAGAGAGAGCAGGTGAAAAATATGCACAATGAGAACAAGACTGAAATGGAAATAAAAAGGAAATTCCAAACTAGGACTGAATTGTATCATCTCCTTGTCAAGAAAACTTTTTTTAGTTACTCCTTGTGGTCTTTACAGACAATGGTTTTTCAATACAGGCAGTGGCCTATGTAGGGATTATGGAGACCTGAAGACTTTTAACCCTAAAAAAAAAAAAGAAAACAATTTCTTTTGCAATTGACCACTGCAATTGTGCGGCGCAGAAGTTCAAACTTTGTACATTGATAAACGGTTTTCTATTCACTTCATTTTCAAATTGGGCGCAAAATTGATAAAAACCCTTGAGAAATAGTTAAAATTTAGCACGGCAACCAAAAGTTGAGATTGTTTTATACATTGTATTCTATATTGGGGGTGCATGATGAAAATTACAGGATAGCGAGCAAAGCGATGAGAATTAACATTTTCATTTTTAGATTTTGAACCCTTTAGAAAAGATAAATAAAAACTAGATAGTACAAGATCTAGAAGCAACGTAATTATGTGGGGGAGCAAAGCGACCAAGCTTTAGAAAATTTTCACATTGTAAACCCTCAAAAACTGTATTTCTAAAGCATTTACCCTGCGGATAAGGGGCATATAACTCATAAGGATCATAATTTTTGTTTGATCCCCTTTTCTTTCTCTCTTTTCCATTTTTTGCACCGCCTTCAAGAATAAATTTTAAGTTTAGCAATCTCGTTAACGATGACCTCTCTGTTCATGTTAAATGACAATCGCTTGACATGCAGTCTCAAAACAACAAGTGTTGTTGTTTCGGGCCTGTGTGAACCCTCATTGTTGTTAGTGAGCCATTGCTTTGTTAACTTTAAGTTTCGCTAACTTAAAGTTTTGAAACTACAAGTCCCATAAGAACGAAGCCAATGATATGGAGTTCCTCTGAAATGACTCCTCTGGTGGGCGATTCCCTGCAATGTGTCCTTTACAACGTATGTCTTTTTTCCACATACTTCATCTAAAAATGGAGAATCTTTTGAAACGAGCACTGAATAATGGTGCTTTCTGGTATCACTACCATTAGTCATAGCCATATCAAAGAGATTTTCATTATATGTCATATGTTGTACAGGACACATTGCAGGGAATCGTCCTGGTTAAAGTGATATCTACGATGTTACAATATCTGTACAGGGCCCTCTTGCATAAAAAGTTGCGATTAAACGCAACTCACAAAATTAAATGCAAGTCCCTAATACGCAATCCTGATTGGTTGAAAATCGAGTTGCGTTTAATTTTTTGACTTGCGTTTAATCGCAACGTTTTATGCAAGAAGGCCCTGGAGTAAGAACACAACTCTTAATGAAAAAAAAAGAAATTTTCTCTTTTGTCATTACTCAATGTTGATCACTGTTCTTAAACCTTTCAAAGATGTGTTTTCTTATACCAAAATTAAAGACCAATCAAAGAACAATCCAACTACTTTCATAACCAAGCCAAAGTGTTAATTAGTACAGTTATCCCTTTGAGTGCCACAGGCTTTTTAACCACAGAAACATCAATATATAATCCAATCTGACCAGGGAAAAACTTTTTCTTGTTATTCAAAATTTTTAATGATTTATCACGTTTGATATTAATTATAGAAATCAAGAAACCCATTTTCTATCATGGTTTGTCTTTGACAATGAACATTTCGTACATGTAGATTCTATTTTTAATAAGCAACCATGGCAACCAAATGTTATCAACTTTCAACACCTTTAGTGATGCCCTTCACAATAAAACAAAAATAGCATACCACAAACTTTAAACTCTTCTCTAATGTGGTTCTTTGACTAATCAATCAGTCCCTAATAGAAACAATTTTCCAAAATTCCACAATCAAAAACTTGCTTCACTAAATCCAATTAAAGGAACATGTATGAAGGTACAGTAAGGGTTAAGGTCTCAAAAAGCAATAAAGGAAATAAGGAAATAATGTATTATTAACGTTTTTGGGGGTAAAAAGTGAAGAGTTTGGAGAGGGCACAGAAGTGCCCTTCTGAATCCATCCTAGAGCATGCATATTCTTTAATGACTGGTAATAATGAAGACCTGAGATCTGATCATTACCGTCATCCCTTAAACCTGGTTATCTATTAACTCTAAGGATAGAGGTGATCAATTAAAATAGAGAATTTGCTTTGGAGGTGCTCAGTAATACACACGCTTTCCGTGGGCATTGTCATGACTGATCCTAAATTAAACATCCAGATAGATCGAATTGACAACAAACAGATCAAGTAACAGAAGCAGAGCCAACACAAACATTACTAGATCATTGGCATACATGCATCTATTTATCCAATGATTCCAATCTAGTTCAATAAAATTTTCCTGAAAACAGAAATTGCAAAGAAATGCTACTTCTTACTACTGACGAATTTACAACAAACAGATCAAGTAACAGTAGCAGAGTCAACGCAAACATGTGCCTAGTAATACACACATGTATGCTTTCAGTGGGCATTGACATGACTGATCCTAAATTAAACATCTAGATGGATCGAAGTTACAACAAACAGATCAAGTAACAGTTAGCAGAGCCGAAGCGAACATCATTAGATCATTGGCACATCTATTTATCCAATCTAGTTCAATTAAATTTTCCTGAAAACAGAAACTGCCAAGAAATGCTACTTCTTATTACAGATGAATTCATAATGTACAGATCAAATAACAGTAGCAGGGTCAACACAAACACAATTAGATTATTGGCACATCTATTTATCCTTTGGAATTTAATTCACTTAAAAATTTTCTGAAAACAGAAACTGCCACTTAGCAGTGCTATTTCTACCTGATTTCCACTAAATATGAATTCATGTTACTCTACATTGAATGAATATTTTGATGTCCTTCCGTTACCGACCTCATTAATTTGCAAATTTCATTACTGCTTGGCAATAACAGAATTTTTATTTTGAAAATTGAAGGCAGTTAATCAAATCTTACATCTCTGATGTTTGAAATGTTCTACCATTACAAAACAAATATATAGTTATGGTTTGAAGTTGGTAAAGTGTGTCTGAATGTCCTTCCGTTACTGTGGAATTGCCCATTGAATGAATCTTGTATGTAACTTACACATTCCTTTTCACCATACTACATGTATTTGCTGAGGTAGGATCAAACATTAAGACATTTAAGACTCTATATAAATATTTCAAAATATAAAATGTCTATTCACATTGATCACAAAAATATTTTAAGACCTGAAAGTGTACACAAAATTTGAAACTAGATGTAGGACACGAGTGTCATCAGCACTGCTCAACAGAACATGAAATGAGAAAAAGTTGATAGTTACTTACATTTATACTGAACAGACTACCAGCTAAAGGCAGTGAGCCCTAGTAGATTAAGAATTAATTTGTTGACTCTTATTTTCAGCATTGATGCAGTATCATGTTCTTTCTCGAGAAAAGTAACTGGTTATAAAATACAAATAATGCTAGTACCCAAATTTTGCAATACACATACATGTATGTAATTACATGTACATGAAATGATCAAATTATGCATGTAGATTAATCATTGACTATGTAGGATGAGAAAGTCAACATAGTAAATCGGATATATACTACAGAAATTTGTAATGTGTGGGATTTTGAGCAAATAAATTGCCAATTTTCTTTGAAGGAAGTGTTAAGAGAGTTTAACCAGAAAATCTGAAGTATTCTTCTATGATCTTTGTACCATACGTACATGTATGTAAACAGAAATTATTTGACAAGACATGTCTCATTTCAAGTATACTGATGATGTTCACAATACATTAGAGAGATCAAGAGGGAAATAAAAACGACAGCACTCAGATTTACTTCTTTATTCTCTTATTAAAGCTAAAAAGTCATGATACAAAGTTGTTAGAACTAGATCAGTGTAACCAAATATTGTTTTAACCAATATTATCCAAAACTGATAACAAAAGAGAAATTACAAAAATGGTGCCATTTTACAGATTACTAAGGAAAATATCAGTTGCTTCAGCACAAATTTGCATTATTTTTTGCTTAACATTATTCTAGTCATGATATTAGTCGGTGATGTAAATCAAATTAGTATACTGATTTAAATCACTGGTTTGGTACACCCCAAAACAATCAGCATTTTGAATACAAACGTAAATTTAAAAAGTGATTTTCAGAAACTTTGGTCCAAAGTTTCACCACCTCCACTCTATATGCCAGTGTATTTGAGGTGTATGTGTCCTAACATACTGTACAAACAGAGAGTGGTGTGGGGTGATAAGTGTATGTCCTGGCTCAGGAAACATTTTCAAATGACCCCTTCAAAGATAAAGTTGAGTTCTGGTCATGAGTTTAAATTGTAAATTAAAGAAATTGTCTCAAAGTAATTGGGAAAAGTTGATTATTCAGCACATAAGAATTGGTGTATGTTGTAAGGTTTTGGGATCACCAAAACGATAAGAAATTGACTCATTCCTGCTGAGAGTCACTTGCACTGCACACAGCAATGTGTATATGGGACTACACTCCAATGTTTGGCCCGAACATTTCAGCTGTTTCTTGGCATATTTTGAACATGAGGGCATTTGAAGAGCAATCCTTTTCTGGAGACATTTCTGCTATGATAATCTTCCAAACTAACATAAAAAGAATGAGAAAGCTCACAAATTACCGGTATTGTTTACCTTTCATAGAACCAAACCTTCTCTTTAAGATTCAAATTTACACTTCGTCTGCTGAGAACCAGAAGGGCAATCACCAATATACTTTGATATAGAGTTAACGCCCTTCTTTCTCTCAGCAGACTTATTTTCTCAAAAACCATATCATATGTGGCCATAATGTAAGACTATTTTGTGCATCGCTGTTTACATTGCTACGAATTTACGAAAGAAAGAATGTATTCATCAAGCATCTTTCCAACAGGCCATTTTCATAATGCATTCAAATTTGATGCTTACTTCTTTGTCAAACTCCTAGTAACGAACTATTACATCCACCTGTTACAAGTCATTGTATTTCAATAGTCAGAATGCAGATTGCATACATTACGGGTTGCTAGGTAGGGCAAGCCAAAATGTTTGTCCAACCTAACAATGCCTAATACATGCAATTCACATTCTGACTATTGAAAAAGAAAATGTTTTTACAGGTGAATGTACATGTAATAGTCTGTCACTAGGCAAACGTGTATAAATTTGAATACATTGGATATGAAAATGGCCTATTTGATTTTCATTACCAGAACTCAACCTACTCCTAAACTCGGAGATCCACATTGGAAACCAAATAAATGTGAGTGTGCCCTTCGGTAATACAATATCCCTCAATCACCAGGTCCCTTGAATTGCACTTAAAGACAAAGGTCTCCTGTAGCTTACCTACAAGCAGTTTGCTTTCTTAGCAGTATAGTAAAAGAAAAAGAATCAGTATAATCAGCATCACGATTATCATCATCGTCATTGTCAAAATCATCGTCATTATCATCAACTTCATCATCATCCTCATCATTGTCATCCTTATAACAATCATCGTCATCACCATTATCATCCTCATGATCACCATTATCAATGTCATCATTATCATCATCATTACATAAAATATAACACAAATATATTGCATGCATACATGTACATGTATATGGTCATTCATGAATGATACCTGAAATATTCAAATGCTATCTAAAGACAAACATCATCTTCTCATGTGCCCAGCAGAAAGGAGTGAACCCAATTTTCTTCACAAAATTTATAAACTTTTTAGTTTTACATGCTAAAGTAATAAGATTACTGTAAGCAATTTAAACAATATACGGACTGAAATGTGTTGTGTAAATTGTAGCAAAAGACCAGTCAAAACTTTCAAATATGATTTTCTTGAAATGTACTGTACATTCACAGTCTGCACATCCATTTGCGCCGTTCTGCTGGGCATATGACGATAAGTTTGAAACGCTTACCTGTTAGGACACCTTCCGTTGTGTTTGGATCCAAGATTTCAGGATTTATCACTTCCCATGGTCTGCCAGCTAACCCTTCCTTCTGTCCACCCTCATGAGTGCCTGCATGGGGTCAAAAACATTCCATGAACTGTAACTAATGTGTTCTAAAAATATGTTTTGGTCAAAGTACATTCATGTAACTCCTTATGAATAACTCCTTATAGGTTCTACTTGACTGCTGAAAATTCATGTTTATAAGTACACTCAACCAATTGTGTAACCATCCATCACTTGGTATCATTCACAAGTTAACTACAGCTGGTGTCTTTATCATTGTATTGAAAGAAAATCAATTTTTTTCCCACAAGTCATTCTCTTACTTTCTTATTCTGAGGGCTGCATGCAAATCCAGCTACCTGCTTATGCTGTAGCCCTCCTTGATTATTCATGATTTTCAGCAAGGTTGACTAAATTTGATAAAATTATCCTTTCAAAACGTCAGTATACAATGATCATTTCTATTTACTACGTAGTCAACCTTTTAGAACAGTTTCTTTCACAAAACAATGGCATCACCGCTACTTAACGTCATATTTGAGAAGAAAACTTTTCAAGACTGTTCATTCATTTAGTCCATAAAACATGCAATCATTCTTACCTGAACTTGCAAAATGACAAACATGTAAAAATAAAATAAACAATATCAAATTAAAATACTCATGCATAAATTGGCATTGCAGGATGACATCAAAGACACCTCTAATATGACATAAAGGCAGCTAAATCTATCTCTATCACTAGTCACATTCTACACTAATATGAAAGTGAAAAAATCTGATAGAAGTTAATCACAATGGCCCGAATTCACAAAGGAGGTTTGGTTTAAACCATGGTTTAAACCATGGTTTAAACCCCCTCCTGGGTTTTTTAAGCGTACATGCGCACGGAATCTGATCCAATCATATATTTTCTTTGAACGCGCGCATGGGCAATGTGCGCTCATTTACGCTAATTTTAGTACGCTTACGGAGGTTTAAACCTTACCCATGGTTTAAACCTTCCTTGTGAATTCGGGCCAATAAGTCAAATTAGATGGGTAGGAAGCCACAACCACATGCAGGACCTAGGGAGAGAGACAGGAGAGAGAAGACATTCCTAGACTGCAACTGTCAGGCAGTGAAAGACTACTTTCTAAATCTACAAGCAGGAAAAAAATAGAGAAATGAACACTTAGGTCACAAAGGGGAAGTAAGTATGGTATGCATGGGAATAAGAAATTATGGTATGCGTGGGAATAAGAATAAAACAGCTTCACAGCAAGCACCAGGGATGCACTAAAATGGAGAGGAAACATGAGAGAGAAATTGTAGGAATCATGCCAGGTCACAAAATTAGATCCAATCACCAAACGAGAGAAAAAACTTGTGCAGGGAGAGGTGCTTTCCTTTGCAGGCAAACCACTATGTGTCATGAAAAAGACAAAGACAGCAGACCTGTTCACAAACATACATTTGATGCTTGAAAAACATGATTTATGTATCATTAGACAACCATTTCCCATATCTACCAAAGGTTGCAGCATAATGCAAATTACTAGAAACATGAAACCATGATGTGAGCATAACCATGAAATACTTTCCTAAGGATGTTTTTCACCTATGATAATCCTAAATACCAACACCTTAGGTTTGCGAACAGGGTTATGGAATCTTATTAGTGGAAGCGCCCATGACAAAGAACTTTCTTTTAATCACACACACTGCACACACAAAAAAAATGACAGTTCTGCGACACATGCTCGGCCGACAATTGCTCTGTGGTCAATATCCTACACTAATACTGACTACCCAAATTCTTCATCCTGGACAAAACACCATACCTAATCCTAACCCTTGCCATAATCTATCGGTTCAACTGGTCTTTTTGAAGCGTTTTATCATTGTTTAAGTGGCCATCATACAACTTTATGGAGCAAATTGTGAAACGTTTCGAAACTGCAAGGAAAAACCCCTACACAAAATCTTCTTCTTCTTTAAGTGCCTTGCCAGAGCCTGTCGCAGACGACGATACGTTTAAAACCTTTCTCATTTCTCAATTGTGGATTAGATTGGATTAACCTAAATCCCTAACCCTAACCCTAAAACTAACCCTACATGTATATTTCTCACAAAATAAAGCCCAGAGCAATTGTCGCTGGAGCAAATGCTAGAGCAACAACAAAACATCAAAAGGACCTGTATCTAACTCCAGTTTGAAGGTCGGTATAGGGGAGGAATTGTATTTTTGACGAGAGGGGTTGCTGCCATCTTGCTCCTCTGCTGGAAGGTCCATCGAAGATAAAGGATCATGAAGGGTGATGGTGACTGCTTCACTTGTTGATTTGCGGTCTAAGGTTAGAAATGGGGGCATGAAAGCATTGAGAGGTATTATAATTATCTGCACAGAAGCGTATTGTAAAGTGGGTGAAATTAAAGGGTACCAATCACAAAAAAATATTTTACTCTGTATGTTAGAGGTTCCATGTTATTCTACAATATTCTACATATGGGCTTCAAATATCACTTCTATAAAGAGATATTACAATTTTAATTATACTCTCTATAAGCATCAAAGCGATTCGTGATTAGACTACTCAATGCACTCGCCAAGATAAGGGCTCGCGCGGAACCCAACTCGGAGGTTCGGTTCTGTGCGAGCACCTTCATGTTATCCTTTATTTCCTTCATACTCCTAAACTGTTGACCTATAGAATTTCAGATAAAGTTCTTTGAGGTTAATTTTATACTTCCTAGCGGTATACAAATTCTTTTTTCAGGTGGTTGGTACACTTTAAAGGAAAGTCCCAGCAAGGGTGAAAAATAATTTGTGAACTTTCTAATCCCGTTTATTCCTACATGTAGGTGGAAGAACATCAAAAAGATTGATATTAAATGCTATCTGATTTTAAATATGACTCGAAATAATGTACAAATTAGGACCAAATTCTGATGCCCCATGTTTGCGCAGTCCTACATATACACTAATACAAAGGACAGGATAATTTTCAAAATTCTAACCCTTGCATTTAGATGTAAAAATGGCACTGCCCTTAAATACCTACAGGAGGAGCTCATTCATACGTACCACCCTACTAGGAATTTTCATTCAGTGGTTAAAGGTCTCTAAGTTCCTAGTATAAAATATTCAACAAAGGGATATGAACAAAGAACTTTCCAGCACGCAGTACCAGAACTCTGGAATAAACCTCAAAATCATATAAAAGAAGCACCCATATTAGAGCAATTTAAGGGCATTTTAAAAACATATATCTTTTAAACGTAAGTTACACTCATAGTAAACAGACTTTTTTTTATTATCTAAAATCTGTTCCATGTTTTTTCTTTCTTTCTTTTCATTAAAGCATGTAGAGACATAATGATTTGTGATATGTGGTATATAAGAAATGCTTTACATTGTTCTTGATTTTCAGCAAGATTCATTTGATGTGTTACAAGTTAAAACCCTCAAATGTAAAAAAAAAAAAAAAAAATCCATTCCTATTAATGACATCAGGGCAGGGCCTCGTTTCATGAAACTTGCTTTCACTGACAATTTATAAAAACTGTTATAAGCTACTGAAATCTTTGCATCCGATTGGCTGATAGCAAATTTGTCAGTAAAATCACTGACATGACACTTGATGAAACGCTCCCCTGATCAATAAGGGTAGGACAAGTTAAGAGTTAAATGTAGAGAGGAACAAAAAGCCGCAGAAGGCAAAAAAAGCATGGCCAAAAATGGCTATTTTGAAAGGGGAAATGTAACGTTGTTATGAGAAAGGCATTACAGCAAAATGCTGTGTAGCCTCAAGAAACATCACAATCATTTTTTTTTTTCAATTTAGCGAGGATGATACAAACCATCATACCAAATATCTAATTGGTTTGAAATAAACATATATTTGGTTTTAAATGAACATCTTTGAATAGACAATTTCATGCACCAAATTATCTATATTAGTATCTTTTCACTATGATGGACACTGTGATTACAATGTTGATGAAAAAATCAAATCAAATTACTACTTAGCATAAGAGGAAATAAAACTTGAGCTGAAGCATGATGTATATTGAAGTGAATTACTTTATTGCTCAAGCTTGATCTCATACTGCTTTTACAAACCCATGTTTCTATTATGAGCACTATAATCTGAAATGTTTACTACTCAATTAAAGTTCTTCAAACTGCATCTCAGAATGTCTTCATGCAATGTACATGAATAATGTCCAATACTTGGTTGGGAAGGGTTTCTTTAAAAATCTTCCTGAACATCGTCATAGAATCTGTCATAGATTTCTCTGTAATACTGTATAAAGGCAATTCCAGCATAACAGACATGACATTCAGACCTAGTATTGGTTATTCAAGATATTTTTAATCAAAATCACAAGTCCCGAGACATATTTCAGTAGGTTAATCAGACACATTTCACTATCAGAGACATACACAGCAAATTTAGCAGTATTCCACTGAATAGGTGAATAGAATATGGCCTCTTTGTAACTATAACAGACATGACACAAAGTGGACAAAGATTTTTCACTCTTGTGAATAATTTGAAAAATCTGGGAGTTTTGCGATACGATATATCTAATTTAGGTATTAACAGATGCTTATAATCAAACTCTAAACATGAATATAGTTTGTGAAACGATTAGGCTGCACATTCCCTTGTCAGAGCTAAAAAGTGGGGAAACAGACATGACAATGTTGTCCGCTTTTTAAAAACCCTGATAACTTTGCTTTAGAATATTCAATGGCTCATGCAAACCTCGTATCATTGATCTTTGCTCCATTCACATCAATTTAGAACAAATAAAAAAACATCTCTGAAATGCTTGTGGTGTGAAATAAAGAAACCTGGAGATGTCAATGTTTTGACCAAAACTGACACCACATTTTGTCCCCAAAGGGAGTTTTTAAAAGAAAATCATACTAAATTGTACTTGAATCCTATTGATATACCAATCAAATTAAAGGCCTTGATAAGCTCTTCTGTTTGGTAATCTTATGATGTTTGGCAAGTGAACATTTTCTGTGAAATTGCCCATAAGTCAATATTCTTGCATATAAAATTTGCAAGGGATTATGTTTAAGATAGACAGACCTCAAGGATAATATTTGTGAAATTATCATTCCACTCCTATCATGTGACATCAGATCAGTGGAATCAAGTGGGCAGCGTCCACTTTGTTTCATTAACAGAAGCCCAAACTATTTTTTTTTTAAAGTTGGCAAAGTCATTCAAGTCAGACCACTCTCATGGTTACAGTTACTGCTACATTATGTACATGTATGCATGAAGTTTATTGTCATCATTACTATTCACATCTCACCAGCCACTAAACCATCACGATTGTCAGAGTCCTAACATAGCTGAACCTACCTAGAAGATCGTCTTCTGAGTTGAGGTCATCATCCTGATGGATTTCTCTGAACCATACTGGCTCCATGAACTCTCCAAATGCAGGGTTCTCTTCCCCATGGTCTAGAGGCGCTGGTAAGTTCTGATTTTCTGCTACCTGAGGGAGAAAAATACAAACAAAGATGATGATAACGATGACTTACAGCATTTATATGGCACCATATTTCTTTAAGAATACATTCAAAGGTGAAGGCTCCTCCAAGGAAGTCAGTATTTACAGATCTGCTGAAGTAGGCCTGTTTAGAGGCATGATACAAAGTGTTCTAGACTGTCGATTTCACGAAGGATGGGAGCGAGTTCCACAAGCAAGAAGCAATAGATGAAAAGATGCAGTCTCTATATCCCTATACATGTTATGGGTACCTGGAGAGTGAGACCCAATGAGCACAAGCCAGGACAAAGATGACCCTCCGTCCTGTTAAAGAGAAGAGAAGGAACAGAGAGACGTAGTGAAACTGAGAATCAACAGACACAGAGAAACAAAGATTCAGCAAAATATACCAAACAGAACATACCGAGATACGATGAGAAACAGAGAATGAATGAAAAGACATGGTGTCTGTATCCCTATATGTGTTATGAGTACCTGGAGAGCGAGAAGAAATGAGTGCAAGCCAAGACGAAGATGACCCTTTCTCCTGTTAATGAGGAGAGAAGGAACAGAGACATGTAGTGAAACAGAGAACCAACAGACACAAAGAAACAAAGATACAGCAAAATAGAGTGAAAAGGGGAAACACAGAGTATGATCGCAGGGCTCTCAGGGAGAAAAGTATATAATACTGATGAGGCTATCCTGGTTAAACAAGACATATTATTATCATTATTACAGAGACATACAGAGATACAAAGAAAAACAGAGAAATAAAGACACAAAGATTTACAGTATAACCCAGGAAACAAGAGGTACTCAAAGGTACTCAAGAATTATATTAAAACAGAAAAAATGAGACACAGGCAAAGTGAAACAGAAACATTCAGAGAGACAAAGATAAACAGAGAAATAAAGACACAAAATTCGCAGTGAGACCCAGGAAACAAAGGGTACTCAAGAATGACATTAAACAGAAAATATAAAACACAGGCAAAGTGAAACAAAGACAATGGGAGAAACAAGAGAAACAGAGAAATAAACATACAAAGATTCAAGAGTTTAAACCAGGGAAACAAAGGGTACTCAAGAATATCAAAATGAAAAACAGAAACAGAGACACAGTGAAACAGAAACACAAAGTAGAAATGTAGAGAAATAGAGAAATAAGACACTAAGGTAAACAGTGAAACCTGGGAAACATATTTTCTTTTGCTGGAGAACAATGAATCGTTTTGGCTTAACTGGACTTGGGGAAGTGATATATTATATTATATAGGTACTAGCTGAAGCAGCCAGTGGACATATCATCCACGGGCGCTAGCTGTGTTTATGATTAATCACAGTACCGTATATTTGTAACAATAATCAAGTGAATAAAGAAAAAAGTCGGGTAATGTGTTATTTTTTTACCAAGAAGTATTTACAACATGTGAGTATGTGTTATTCATCCAAATCTTGCATGAGTTCTGAAGAAAATACATTTTCATCTTGATGAAGACTAATTGACAATTGTTTTACTTTATGAATGACTGAATAATGATATTTATTTATGTTACGTCGGCCCTGTGGCCTGTGGATGACACACGATCTCATTTACACCTGGGCGGGATACTCGCACACAGAGCATGGATATAATTATGTTTGAATAGTATATCCATGAATAGAGCTAGAGTGAGCGATTTGATCTTGCCATGTTTCTGTGGTTTAATACTCAGAGAAATTAAGGCCATAAAAACATAACATGCATAATTAGCGGTACGTCCCTTGTAAAGGATGCAAAAATTAGGAAAAAAAATGAATTTATTGTCATATTCTTTTCAGGGGGATTATGGCCCCCTTATAAGTCTTAAGAGGACCGACGGATAGACCTTTCCCTACCATACCCCCTCCCCCACCCCATCGGCCTCCCGTCACCCCCAGCGCAAGGGTTAGTATCCTATACGTATTCATATCATAATGGAAATATTTTCGAGGAAATTTTGGTGGGGGGGGGGCTCCTTCATTACACCGTGGCAACCGATATTCCTAAGTGAAATAAAGAGTCCTAAAATATGAAGTGGCCGAAATCCCCCCCCCCCTCCCTTTTTTTTTTTTTTACATCTAACAGTTACATGTTCCTCCCGGCTTCACACTGTCTCATTGAACATCAACCCCAACAAAAAAAACAAAAAAAAACAAACAAACAAAACAATTGTATCACTGAAAGGTTAAGGGCACCTGAATCGATCGCGACGACTGCCCCCCCCCCCCCCCCGATGTTTCATTGAGGCCTGTACATCATCCGCGTAATACATCTAACAGTTACACGTTCCTCCCGGCTTCACCCTGTCTCATCGAACATCAACCCCCACAAAAAAAAAAAAACAAACAAAACAATTGTATCACAGAAAATTAAGTTCAACTAAGAAACAGCCGCCCCCCCCAAAAAAAAAACAACAACAAACTAATAAACAAAAAAAAACTGTTGAAAGTTCAATTTATAACGTAATGGATTGCTTACATAAATCAAACTTCCAAAGGAGCCAAATTTTCACAAATAAAAGGCAGAAAAGTTTACGGGCACCAGAATCGATCCGAATCGATCGCGACGACATCGCCCCCCCCCCCACCCCCCCCCCGGATGTCTCATTGAGACCTGTACATCATCCACGTAAATCAGTTGCTGAATTAAAAAGCAGATTGCAGTAGGAGCAGATTTTGATACTCTAAACAGGGAAACCCGTCCATCTCTGATTTTTATACCATTATTAACGGCGATTTTATATCTTGCTTAAGTTATTTTACATCCTATTTGAGGATTACATAATCATCATAGACCTCTTTTTAGCCAAAAAGGAACCGTAAAAGAAATTTAACCTACTTTGGAACACACTACCGAACTATACCCCCCCTCCCCTTCCGCGGATCTATCATCTTTGAATTTGCTACCCTTTTTCTTGATTTTTGCTTTTTTTGATACCCTAAACGCGTAATCCGGGTTATGCGCTTATTGTTGAAAAGGTACCCTTTTTATCTGTTTTCATGTACGTGTACTGGCTTCCATGAGACATGTCCCCACCCCCCTCCCCCCCCCCCCCGCCGTGAAACCATAGAGTTACACACGCACTAAACTGTTATGTAACCATGAAGCTACAAATAGTACATGGAGCAGTACATATACATGTACATGTGCGAACAAATAACACGTATGTTGTATACACTGAAGCCAATGGCCTTGGAGAATACGTCACGTTGTTCTTTGGCAATACACCAATAAAGTTTCTCCCCTTCACAGGTAATCGGTATGGGTTGGGGGCATAACAGAAGGTACTTTTCCGTGCTTCGACAGTGAGCTGTTCCATCAACAGAAATATTACTCCCTCCGGAAATTCAATGTTTAAAAATGAATTTATGAAATATGGACGGCACTTCAGCACTTAAAAAGTGCCACCCAACCATCCGGGGACTATTCCCCGCCCGTGGGTAACAAAAGGTGGGGACCTAAAGAGCCAGGGGAGGCGCCTATTCAAACAAAAGAAAAGGCCCCAAATCCTTAGCGTAATATATATAAAGATATTGTTTAAGTGGCCCAAACATATTGAGCAACGTGTGCAGCGCTTTGTAACCAAAAGGAAAAGGTGCTATATCAAATAACTTTTGGATTGGATTGGACTGGATTGGAAACAAAGGGGTGCTTGAAATAGAAAAACAAGATACAAAGAGACACAATCATGGATGAAAATCTCATAGCGACAGAGTGAGAAAGAGAGGGGGAGAGAGGGGGAGAGAGAGAGAGAGAGAAAGAGAGACTACTATTACTACATGAATACATGCAAACTTTCCTTCAGGATACAGATATAAAATATTCACAATTTCACATACATGTACTTCATTATACACTCAGGAAAGAAAGAAAGTGGACACTCTTTATTGTTCAAAATTTTCATATAAACTTGTCAGTAAAATATAACAGAATATACATGTACATCAAATTAAAGAAAAGTTAATACTCTACACATTTATGTTTATTTTGATATTTAAAAGATAAGTTTATATTAAATATTTATTTGAAAATCTTAACTATAAATAGTGTCCACTTTCTTTTTCTTTTCTTTTTTGCTGAGTATATAATATATCACTCTTCAACCTATGGAAGATAGTTGTACACAAAGAAACTACAAAATATTTACAGACCTATTCTCAACATTCCATAAAATCTTAAGAATGTATGCATCATTACCTCTCCCTGACTGTAGAGGGCGTACTCATCAAGAAAGACCTGGTAGGATGATGTCACACACTTGATCCATTTGGCATCCAATAAGGCCTGGCCAATGACTACAGCCTGCACTCTGACAAATCAAAGTAGAAACAATATAGTCTAACTATTTACAGTGCTCATATGTCTGCAGTAAAAAAAAAAAAAAAACATTACATGCAGAATTACATAGTTTTTTGTTTTATTTAACTGCCTTTCATTATCATGGTTAATTGACAAAATAACAACTTATTTGCACAAGACCATGATTTTGCATGATTTCAGGAATCTCGCTAACATTCTCCTGTAAAAACTTACCAGAAAATCATTTTCCTTAAAATAACTTTCAAGCAAGCATGCCGCCAGCCCTCCCCAGGTCCACAAGGGATGCTTCAGGATTTTTTCCCACAGGAATGTAACAAATTTTAGTCCTAAAAAGCTTTTTCTTATCTAAATAGGGGGCCAAAAGAATTTTGGTACCCCCTCCCTCCATATCATTGATCCAGTGATCCGACAAGTGCTCCGGCGACATTTGTGCAGGGCCCTGTTTCATAAAACTTATCATCAATGACAAGTTGTAATAACTGTTATAAGCTACTGAAATCCTTGCATCTGATTGGCTGAGAGAAAATTTGTCGGTAGAAATTACCGACAAGACATTTGATAAAACGCCCCCCCCCCAGGTCTTTTATTGCATCAAAAAAGGTTTAGGGTTAGGGTTAGGTACAGTGAAAGGTCTAGAGTTGAAGTTAGCACTTTGGTTCGTGTTAGAAATCCATTGCAGAGCATGTGTTTCAGGACTCTGGACCCGCTGAGGAACGGAATCTAACCTCTGAGCCGCCTTGTCTTTCTGAATGAGCCAGTCCACAAGCTCGCTTCCAATGATGCACTCAGGGTAGGTGCGTAGGCGATAGCGATGATTCTGAAACATGATGCCATTGTTGGGATTCTTGATCAGGACCCAGAGATCTCGAAGCTGGGCTGAATTCTGAACATCAAAAATAAACAATAAAAAGGAGAGACAGACATGAAAATATCAATTGTCAAAGAAAGGGATCAAGAAAATTCATCAGAATCATCAAGATAGCATTGGTTCTGGAACATGATTCCATTATTAGGACTCTCCATCAGGTCGCAGAGATCTCCAAGTTGGGCTGAATTCTAAACCTCAAAAGAGATGAAAGACAGTAAAATGTTGATCGTCCACATGTTAAGAAAATTACAGTGAATGTAATCCAGCAGTAAACTATGGTCTGGGTTGTGGTCAGCTTTCTCACAATCTTGAAAGAAAAATACTTAGAGTAGGTCACCTATTCACTGTGTGTAAATTCACAGTGTCATTGTCAGCATAAGTCTACAGGTGCTTACTTTTGGTGTCCAAACTCATAATATACTTCTATATGCAGATGTTGCAGATGCATAAAAACTTTGCTATGAGTCCTGCTGTAACCAAACTACGAAACCAAACAGAAGTTTGCTGAAATAGCACTGAGTCTCTTGAACAGAAATGAACTGAACATAATCAGCTCATTTGGTAGTTCCATAAAACAGATGGAAACAAAAGTCCACAAAATGCGTGATTGTGAAAATGAATTTTATTAGATAGAGAAATGATTCGCTGTTTTCTTCAACTTAACCTCCATTTCATTTGCTTTTCAAAAGTGAAATAAAAACCAAAGAACAAAGGAGGACTTACCAATAGCTTTTTCTCTTGAACAATGGAAACTTGTGTTTCTGTTGAGTTTGTTAGACCTGGGACAACTTCAAAGAGATTAGAGGATGCCAGAGCATCTACACTCCCTACACTCATAGCCCGACTGAAGGTGATAAGAGAGAGAAATAGACAAGATTACAAACATCCAGGCCCTTCAAAAGAGAATGTAAAAGAGGACTGACAAAACAAATTAGTTACAATAATTACATAATTATTGAACAATAATAGAATTATTCAGGATTTTTGTGAAATGGTTGAAAACAGCAAAAATCTATATTTTCACAAGCTGTCTTTCATGAACACTGCATAACTTCAATGACCCTTATTAATTTCAGAAAATAACTAAAGAAATAGATATTCTAAGAGTGAGCTTTGACTGGTGCTAGTTATACTTGAAAATACCTATTTACATAACAACATGAGTATAATTAAAGAGTTGCCTTTTCTATGATAGGGGCTTATGGTAAATAAAGCAAATTATCAATTTAAATAGAGACTGTTAAATTACTTAACTTAGTTGAAGAAAAGGGAACAGAGCAGTAACTGAAACACAGATCCAAATTATATACATGTGTATTCTATCAACTATCCAACTCAGTGCATCACTGCTTAGTATCTTATTTCTGTTCTCGTAAACTATGTCAGAGCTTTTTTATTTGTATGTGAGCAAAACAATTATCCATGTCAGATTGACTTTGGACATATAAATAAAATGAATGAATGAAGTAATGGATGAATGAATGAATGAAAAGATGATAACCTTGTTCTCCTCATATCATCGTCCATAAATCCTAGAAACTTCTTCCTTGGCGTTAGCACGCTGTCCTCCGTACTGGGTGTGGCCGCCTCAGTAACAGTCATCAGGTCCTCTTGGAGTGCCTTAAAATCACCGGTATAAGCCGACTGGGCGTAGCTAAGAACAACTTTGCAGCAGTATGTACATACCCGTAGGTTTCCTGCAAGATACGACGTGTAGGAAGAAAAATCAATAGTAAAACAGCAGTGCTTAAATTCCAAGTATGAGCATGTGAGACAAGGCACTTCACAAACATTAGCAAAATGGCTGCGTTAAGAAAAAAATGAACAGAAAAACATAAAGAAGATTAAGAGGAAAAAGAAGAAGAAGAAAAGGAGAAGAAAAGACAAAGAAAAGAAAAACAAAAGAAGAACAAAAGAAAAGAAAAGAAAAGGAAGAAGAAAAGGAGAAGCAGAAGAGAAGAAGTAGAAAAGAAAAGAATAAAAAAAAGCAGATGAAGAAAAAGAAGAATTAGGAGAAGAGAATTCAACTTCACTTACCAATGAATCCTATGAATTTCCCTGAAACTTCCTGATTGCAACAGCGACTGCAGAAAATCTGTCCACACACCCGGCAATGGTGGCGACGTCTAAACGTGGTGAACTTTTCCCCACAATCATAGCACTCCTTGCACTGGCTGTCTGGCATCCAATATTGGCGGAGACTACTATCTGAATAGGTTGTAGGATCCTGTCAAAAGTTAAACACATAAGTCATCATAAGTTTATCATAAATTTAATGTTAACACAGCAAGTTAACTCTACAGCACACTATATAATCTGACTGCGATTTCAGAGAAGTTATAGTTGTATTAGATATGGCAATTTAAACAAATATAATCTTTCTGATTAAGGTTCTGAACAATGATACAAATACTCAAAATTGGTATTTATATTTGATTTTTAAGACCGCCAGTCAAGTACATGTAGTTTACTTTATATACCATTATTTCCCTGAAGATTTCTATTTTCCGGAATTTTGTGATTATTTTCAGCTTTGCGAATTTAATAACACACACAAAAATGAGCTGGCAATGCATGTGCAAGCATGTATTGCAGGTAGCCTATGTTAATAAGCCAGTTCATAATTAATTCATTGTACAAATGACCCACAAATGATCCTGAAATGACCCCAATTTGTGAGTGCACATGCATCAATTTAACATGTAAAATCCTACTGGTGCGCGCATCATGGTGCGCACAAAATGACAGCCTATAGAGGTCAATTGTACTTGGTACAAATGACCTTCATCAGCACATGCGCAAATTGTAATTACGAACTGGCTTATTAGCACAAAAACAACAACTCTCAAATATGTCTGTGTCCTTGTAATCCATGAAAATATCTGTACATTTGAATTTCAGCTTATACAGTACTTTCCTACAAACTTTACAAAATACTCTCATCCTCACCTGGCCTTTCCTCTCAATCAAACTGCTGAGATGCCTCAGGACGGTGGTCAAGCTCCTTGTGTAGTTGACCACTGGACCTGACACACTGGCCTCAAATCCTCTGTTCTTAGACATGGACTGGTCGAGATCCCGTCTTGAACCGCTGCCGACCAGGGGAGACAAACTCCTAGGCAGCAAACCTGTAAAGACAGGGTCATAATAATAAATCTGGATTTATATAATAGTGCTCAATACAAAATAATGTATCGAAGCAGTTTACTGATATTATTATCCTACATGTAGTCATCAGATTCATTCACACATGCAATATGCGCACCATCTCCACTCCATAGGGAGTATTTCTACCATAGAGTCAGCATGATTATATTGCCATCACCATCAAAAAGGCTTTCAGGGCCCTGTTTCATAAACCTTGTCATCAATGACAAGTTGCAATGACTGTTATAAGCTACTGAAATCCTTGCATCTGATTGGCTGAGAGCAAACTTGTCTGTAAAAATCACTGACAAGACACTTGATGAAACACCCCCCAGGGCTCCATTTTTCTCCTGGGTATGGCATTGAAAATGTAGATTAATGTCTTGCCAAATTACACTAGTGCCATACTGGGGATTGAACCTATACCTTTGTATTGTCAGTCAACTGCTCAAACCACTCGACTACAACATCTCTAAACTGAACAGGTTCAAGGGTACGTCCAGACCTTTTCTATCTTATCAGCACCTATTTTCTCCTGCAACATGTTATTACAATACTTTTTTGACATCAACAGTGTCTACATAAAATACTGTATTGACAAAACTTCTGATTTTGGGGGTCGATTGAATGCATCATTCAATCCATTATTATTGAAAGTGCCATAAAAAAAAAATGTCAGCCACAAAAATCATACATGATTTAAGTTTGTGGTGCATGGTAAAAAAATGCCTGTTAAAATGGCTCTATACTCCTGCATAAACTTAGGTTTCCTTGGTACATGTAAATATATCTGCAGAATGCAAAATCACCAAGTTCATTTGGATTTCTTTTTCTATACATTGGTACATGTATGATGCACTGTATATTCACTCTCTGACATCCCGGTTGGGCTTTTGAAACTCTTCCAAGACCTATTTTAAGAATTCCTCTGTCAACAAGGGAAAACGAATGATGATTAAAAGGCTGTCATCAATGGCCCCATTTGACTGAACTTTGCTTTATACCTTCAATGTAATGAAACATCATATTACAACATTCAACTTCCGCATTTACTGATCAGGGGGGTGTTTCACAAAGAGTTAAGTTGGACTTAAAGTCGCACTTAAATTCCTAGTTGCATGCTGTATATTACGCATCACTGCAATGGTCAGATCATGCTCAGGGGACGTGCACTATTGGCAAGTCTATCAATGAGATTATGTGTTAAATACCGGATGCGCATTGGCGCTTACGCACGACCTCTAAGTCCAACTCAATTCTTTGTGAAACACCTCCCAGGTATCAGGGGGCATTTCAGGTTTACTCATTCAAACACTTGCTACAATATGAATGATGCATAATTGTCATTTTTATAGTGGCAATCAGTCATTAAATGAACAAACAGTGTCATTGATTTTAAGATCATAAAATGATAGCTCAAGCAAATATTGACTACTTTGAGGAGCATGTTTGTAACCGTTGCTAACTGAACTGGTAGAATACAGGCCCACGATTATAAAATTGTTGTTCCTTTTAAACTATAGTAAATATCAAATGACACGATGTTCCAAGAACCAATACATACCTCTGCTTGGACCCTCAGGTCTGAGTCTACCATCAGATGATCTCCTCTCACTGCTAGCTGCTAACCCCTCTCTCTCAGCCTCTAGATCTTCTTCTTCTTGTCTATGTTCCAGAACAGATTTCCGGATCGGTAGGTCCGTAGGTCTCGTTTCAGCATGTTTGTCACCCGACTTGAAACCAGCCTGGGAATCTGCATTGGAAAATGATTTCAATTCATCAAATAAAGGTTTATACACATGTACAGTAATTCAGGTGGAACTGCAAGAAAATGATGCAAGATTCTGGAATTACGATCACAAGAACATCCTGTACTGCAGGATATGTACTTCCATGATACAGTGTATGGTCTGTTGAGAGCCAGAAGGGCATTAACGTCTAAACTTTAACACAGAATTTAATATGCCCTTCTGACTCTCAGCAGATGATATTGCTTTATGAGCCATCAAACAAGGATGTTCTCGTCATACCACATGTTGGAACATTTCACATAAATATATTTTTATCATATCGTATTCATATACCACAGTAATTACAATCCTAGGGACTTTTGCAAAGATTCAAACAATGAGATTTCTATCTGTAAAATTTTTGCTTTGAAAAAAAATATTCATAATCTTCAGGTAAGCAAAACATTTGCGAATGCTTTCACTTGCATCTACATTTATGATAAGGGTATTTTCCAGGATATTTCAGATTAATTTCAAAGAAAAAGATTAAACATGTTTCATTTTCTCTTTTTCTATCTTCCTCTGTCTGTTACTCTATCTCAAATCCCCCTATCTATTTTCATCTCTGTCCTTTCCTTTCTCTCTATCTCTCTCCAGCTTCCCATTCTACCATCTCCAATGTTATTCAAATATTAGAGAATTACATCAATTTCCTTTAAAGGGTACCTGAGGCCTGAAAAAATAATTTGTGTATTGTTAGCTTACACAAAATCAACCCCAGAAAACTTAACACGACATTCAACGGTGACAGGATACAGGAGATATTGATTTTTGAAAATAAAATACCCCCAAAAATTAATATAAATAAGACTTGAGCAAAGACTAGTCGATCGATCACGATAGCTCACCTAACGATATATCGATTCAGGAACGTCTTCACTTTTAATTTTCGATTCGATAAATGAATTTTGCGACTTAGTTTTAATTTATTTGTTGTTTCATTTGGTCTATAGATTCTTTGTAATTTATGCGCCAAACCAATTTTCTGTTCGATTTAAACGTTTTGCGTTGAATACTTGATTCATCTGTTGTTTTGTTTGGGTTGTAGATTCTCCATAAATTATGCGGCAACTGAATTTTCAGTTCGATAAAAACAGTTTGCGTTGTATACTTCATCCATTTGATGTTTTATTTGGGTTGTATATTATCCATTAGTTACGCGCCAAATCAACTTCCAATTAGATAACAACAACAACAACAAAATTTTTGCATTGTATACTTCATTCATTTTATGTTTTATTTGGGTTGTATATTAAGCTAACTGCCAAATCAATTTTCGATTCGATAAATGTATTTTGCGTCTTATTTCTAATTTATTTGTTGTTTCATTTGGTCTGTACTCGTCTGTAGATTCTTTGTAATTTATGCGCCGAACCAATTTTTCTATTCGATATAAACATTTTGCGTTGTATACTTCATCCATTTCATTTTTTATTTGGGTTGTATTATTCGTAAGTTAAGCGCCAAATCAATTTTTTGATTCGATAAATGTATCTTGCGTCATAGTTCCAATTTGTTTGTTTCATTTGGTCTGTAAATTCTTTGTAATTTATGCGCCAAACCAATGTTATATTCGACATAAACGTTTTGTGTTGAATACTTGATTCATTTGTTGTTTTATTTGGGATGTAGATTCTCTATAAATTACGCACTAACTTACATTTTTCATTTCGATTAAAACATTTTGCGTTGTATACTTCATTTATTTCATATTTTATTTGGGTTGTATATTATCCCTAAGTTAAGCGCCAAATCAATTTTCGATTCGATATATGTATTTTGCGTCTTATTTCTAATTTATTTGTTGTTTCTTTTGGTCTGTAGATTCTTTGTAATTTATGCGCCGAACCAATTTTCTATTCGATATGAAAATTGTGCGTTGTGTATCCATTTCATGTTTTATTTGGGTTGTATATTATCCATTAGTTACGCGCCAAATCAATTTCCAATCGATAAAAAAAACATTTTGCAATGTATACTTCATTCATTTCATGTTTTATCTGGGTTGTTATCCCTATCCCTAAGTTAAGCGCCAAATCAATTTTTGATTCGATAAATATATTTTGCGTCTTAGTTCTAATTTATTTGTTGTTTCGCTTGGTCTGTAGATTCATGGTAATTTATGCGCCGAACCAATTTTCTATTCGATAAAAACATTTTACATTGTATACTTCATCCATCTGATGTTTTATTTGGGTTGTATATACCCCTTAATTAAGCGCTAAATCAATTTTCCATTCGATGAAAAAAAAAAAAAAAAACATTTTGCGTTGTATACTTCATTCATTTCATATTTTATTTGGGTTGTATATTATTCCTAAGTTAAGCGCCAAATCAATTTTCGATTCGATAAATATATTTTGTGTCATAGTTCTAATTTATTTGTTGTTTCGCTTGGTCTGTAGATTCTTTGTAATTTATGCGCCGAACCAATTTTCTATTCGATAAAAACATTTTGCGTTGTATACTTCATCCATTTGATGTTTTATTTGGGCTGTATATTATCCCTTAATTAAGCGCTAAATCAATTTTCGATTCGATACATGTGTTTTGCGTCTTATTTCTAATTTATTTGTTGTTTCATTTGGTTTGTAGATTCTTTGTAATTTATAATTTATGCACCGAACCAATTTTATATTCGATATAAAAATTGTGCGTTGTATACTTCATCCATTTCATCTTTTATTTGGGTTGTAAATTCTTCATAAATTACGCGCCAACTTATAATTTTCATTTTGATAAAAACATTTTGTGTCGTATACTTCATTCATTTTGTTTCATTTGGATTGTATCCCTAAGTTAAGCGCCAAATCAATTTTCGATTCGATAAATATATTTTGCGTCTTGGTTCTAATTTATTTGTTGTTTCACTTGGTCTGTAGATTCTTTGTAATTTATGCGCCTAACCAATTTTCTATTCAATATAAACATTTTGCGTTGAATACTTCATCCATTTCATGTTTTATTTGGGTTGTATATTTTCCATTAGTTACTCGCCAAATCAATTTCCAATTGATAAAAAAAAAAAACTTTTTGCGTTGTATACTTCATTCATTTCATATTTTATTTGGGTTGTATATTATTCCTAAGTTAAGCACCAAATCAATTTTCGATTCAATATATGTATTTTGCGTCTTAGTTCTTATTTATTTGTTGTTTCATTTGGTCTGTAGATTCTTTGTAATTTATGCGCCGAACCAATTTTCTATTCGATATAAACATTTTGCGTTGTATACTTCATCCATTTGATGTTTTATTAGGATATCCATTAGTTACGTGCCAAACAATTTCCAATCTATAAAAAAACATTTTGGGATGTATACTTCATTCATTTCATATTTTATTTGGGTTGTATATCATCCCTAAGTTAAGCGCCAAATCAATTTTCGATTCGATAAATGTATTTTGTGTCTTAGTTCTAATTTATTTGTTGTTTCATTTGGTCTGTAGATTCCTTGTAATTTATGCGCCGAACCAATTTTCTATTCGATATTAACATTTTGTGTTGTATACTTCATTCATTTGTTGTTTAATTTGGGGTATAGAATTCCCGTAAGTTACGCCCCAAATCAATTTTTGATTCTTTAAAAACATTCTCCGTTGCATGACTTCATTCATTTGTTGTTTTATTTGGGTTGTACATGTAGATTATCCATAAGTTACGCGCCAAATCAATTTCCAATTGGATAAAAACATTTTGCGTTGTATCCTTTATTCATTTGTTGTTTCATTAGGGTTGAATATAGTTCCTCCCCAAATCAATTTTCGAGTGTTGTCAGCCCCAGTGCTGTACATAGCAGACGACAAAGCGATAATGCGTTTGCGATAATTCCACTATCGCGTCTTGGCATTCGCCGAACGTGCACGCATAAAAAAAACGCACACGCATAGAAAACTGCTCGCGCGGAACTCAACTCCAGTTGAGTTGCGCGTGTCGTTCGTTCACGCTGTCCTTTATTCTCTTCAAACTCCTTAACCGCTAACCTGTAGAATGCCGGGTAAAGTTATTTGGGGTTAATTTTATACATTCTAACTGTATACAAATTATTTTTTTTGGCCTCAGAGACCCTTTAAACTGTATTTTACAGTGTTTCACAATGTATTGTGCAGTGTGCACATGACACATGTAAATGTAGTATAGAGCAGCATCTCTGACTGAATTTTAACTTGTAATTTTTCTCCCCTTAACCCTTCCGAGACAACTGACTACATTTTGTGGTTTGGCTCAATAACTTTTGATTCAGAGCCCTAAAAAATACATCAGATACATGAGTAGGAAGAGTAAAAATTTCTGCACACGCTGTGTCTATTTTTGTTGCATGACCATATTGTGTTCGATGCCAGGAATTTTATAAAGGAGAAGAAGCTTTAAAATCCTTAAATTAGCAACACACTGAGAGGTTCAAAACCATTGTTTTCTATCAAAATTTTTCATCAAAGTCCCTAACCATGTATGTTATTTTCAAAGGCAATACATTTCATTAGAACCATGTAGCATTAAAATGATATTATTATTGTTGCCAATTTTAAGAACAAAATGTGATCAATTTAGCCCCTAAATAATTCCTGTCCTGAAAGGGTTAAAGCCCCAATGCTAGATTCACTACATATACCTGCAATAGGGTGTAGAGGTGCCATAGTCGAGTTAAAAGGTCACCGTGGGTTCAAGCCCCAGTGCTGCTCAAGAGTCCTTTGGCAAGACATGAATCTACATTTGATACTCTCCACCCAGGTGTTAAATGGATATAGGCAGGAAGGAATTCCTTGAACACTGTGAGTACCAAAATCAGTAGAGTAGCCAGAGCCAGGGTAATACTGGGGCACCGTAAGCACCTTACATGGTGCTAGAGCGCTATTGAAATATGTCCAATATCAATTATCATTACCTTTGCCCTTGCGGAACCATCCTGTGATTGAGAATCTCGATGTCTGGGTGTTATCATCACTAGAGGGAGGTGGAAACCATGTTAAACTACTCTGCTCATCCTTTCCTCTGGAAGATGCAGCCATGTTGTTAGTATTAAAGGGAAAGTTGAGTTCTGGGAAAGGTAAAAAAAGAACGTGTGAGCTTTCTCATTCTTATTATCAGTGTTATAGCTAGGAACTTTTTAGTGGTGGTTCAAATTTCACTGACTTGACAAGCAACAAGTCGTTCTAGCGAACGGAGCCTCGCGATTAGCAGCCGCGGTCGATGTGATGACAACAAAAGAGATCGATGGTATGGCGACAGTACAGCTGTCAGAACAGCAGCTTCCGGTATACGCTACGTAAAACATGATATCTGTATGTACATGTACGTGCAAATTACGGAAATCCCCCGTGCTGGACGGGCCCGTCCACCGCCGACCACCGTAGCTATAACACTGCTTATTATGTTACTTTGGGAGATTATCATAGTACATATGTCCCCTGAAAAGGATTGCTCTTCAAATGCCCTCACATTTAAAATATGACAAGAAACAGCTGAAATGTTCAGGCCGAACATTTGTGTGTAGTCCCATATACATATATATGTGTGCAGTGCATGTGAATCTCATCAGGAGTGAGTCAATTTCTTATCATTTTGATGATTCCAAAGCCTTACAGCATACACCAATTCTTATGTGCCATATAATCAACCTTTCCCAATTGCTTTGAGACAGTTTTTTTCACAATTCAATATCATGACCAGAACTTCATCTTTAAACCTGCATTAATATCTCACATGCAGGTTTAAATGCTTCTGAATTATCTATAGAAAATTTTTACACTCACATATATTGATACGGGGATGTGCCGCTTTGACGACCCCCTTTTTCGAACCCCGACTGCTGTTCTCTAGATATTCAAAATTCAATTAAGTGCCGCTCAGAAGACGACCCCCGAAACGCATAAAACGAAGAAACTTTGCTTTGCACTCTGTTTCCTGAATCTCGTACTTATCACCGCTCTGTAGCCCAAACCTAGTCGCCCGAAAAAATTGTTACAGTGGCATTGCCAATTAAAGGCGTACATTCTACCCGCCCCTGTGCTACATGCGCGCTGTACAGAAGTTATTACATACACACTACTGCAGTCTCTAGCTCTTTGAGATTGGCAATGTCGCATTCAGTCTGTGTAGGCTTGAATTACGATCCTGAGTGCTTCGAAATACACACATGCGGCCTAAAATAAAAGTTGTCAATTCCCAAGACTTTGTTGCTGCTGTTAGATATGCAGTTCCCAAGAACCTATTTTTCACTTGGCTGGGGAGTTCTGTAATTCCCAAGACCCTGTATTTTGCCTTCCTTTAATAGACCCCCTCTTTGAGGGCAGCTGCTGTACACCCACATCTGAAAAATATTGAGTGGTCCCCTGGGGGGGGGGGGGGGGGAAACAATACACCACTTATACATGTACAAGCTTATCTGAAGATAACCTTGTACTCCAGACTAGCTTTTACAGGATCATAGCTTTTGTGTGTATCAGCAGGCCTTTTTCCAATCTAGATCATTCATACTTGAGAGGAAAATAATTATTTAAAATTTCACTTTCAATTCTGAATCCCCAAATTTGCGGCACAGTAAGAGTTGAAGAGTCCCTGAATCAGGTAACCGGCCAACTTAGCATCCGTACCCAACCGCCATTAAATCCGCCTGACAAAGTGAATATTTAGTCAAGTTTCTTATTTGTTATTGTTGAAATCATGCTCATATTTAACGGAATAAACGCTATTGTTGTCAATTTCATAAGTGAAAAAGAAAATCAGGTAAGACCTGAGCGGGTGTCAAACCCGCAACACTGCATCAGTGTAGAGAGAAGCCTCTGACCCGTCGTCTTAACCACTAGACCATGAGCAATTGACGGCAGAAGCGGGGTTCAAAAAGACTATGTACCTTCGCTCTACAGAAATTCTATGTCTTTGTGAATGTGCGGTCAGTCATTCCAACTCACACAATAGGCGAGACAAGCCTTTTTAGTTTTAGCAGCCTACTTTTTTTCAGTAAGCTAGGCGGTACTAACTTCCATCTGGGTACGGATGCTAAGATGGCCAGGTAACCTAGCAAATTTAAGAAAATTAAATCTTGCTTAGAGCAATTTTGTTGTCTGTTTTTGACTGCTGCAACAGTGAATGTTGGACACAGTTCCACATAGCAAGGGCATATGAGTGACAATACGAATCCGGGCTAACTCGGCACTAGGGCGAAGTCGGCCCTACCGGAAATGCGAGGCCGAGTTAGCCCGGAGAGGTTGAATCGATCATGAAATACCAATTCGTAAGGTTTTGTTTTGATTACTAAATACTAGCTAAGAATACGTTTTTTAAACATTCTTTTGATAGAATTGTATGAAATACTTACTTTGAAGATAATCTTGCAATTTTCTTGAGCTAATATCATATTAAAGTGACATTTTGGGCAGTTTAATCACTCACAGCTCGCATATATTCGCAATCGCCGTGCGTTGCATTCACTGACTCAGTGACTGTGTTTGGTACTCGGACTCGTGTCTGGAGACACATTTTGATGAATGAATTACTGCAAAATTCCGTAGATCTTAATCATGTCTGAAACATACTAACAACTCATTATATGTTAATTAGTTCCAAATTCATGATGGATAAAAACAAATTTACCGAGTTTTCCAGTAATTTGCAGTTTTGCAAAATGTGTGTCCGACTCATCGCTCCGAATACCGTAACAAACACAGTAGGGCTGGGACTAAAAACCGGGTACCCGAGTCCCGCCCGAGAGCCTCGGGACCCGGGTCAAAATATTAGATAACCGATACCCGAAAATGAGTATTTAATTATCACCTATGTATATGTACATGTATGTACACGACAAGGCGGTAGATGAACGTCGAACAGCCATTTACTATTTACATGTAAAAAAAAATCCATGTAGCGCTCTAGCGCACCATTGCAGTGATGCGCTTTTGATTCGTTCAACTCACTGTGAAACATAACCTTACACATTCGTATACACAGAGAGCAAAGCTCACTGCCGCTATTCGTAGACTGCTCATTGGTTCATTGAACCCATGACATAATTTGCATTTAGTGCCCTTCCCCCTTCTTTGCAGTGAACGATAAGTCTATGAGCGATTAACGGGCGTAAAGTTTACAAACTCATGCATATTCAACAGTCGCTCCACACTCGCACGTGGCATCTCACAACTCGTACACTATTAAACAGGTATTTTTAACATCGACGATCACGATCTGACACTGTCACAATATCCTGAAACTTTAGCAAAGAAGTTACCAATTACTGAAATCAGATTAAGAGTACATGAACGATATATCCAAAATAATATCCTTCATCGTTCATGCGAAAGTGAAAAGCAAGGCTGTGAGAAGCAAAGGATGTCTACAGTGCGCGCGATTAACATTTTCATTCATAAAATTGGGCTTGTGACGTCATTTCATGAGCGGTCTGTTAATAACAAGTCATGACAAGTCATATGCCAGCCAGCCAATGAAGGTATGCGCCTTTTTTTTTTTCTTTTTTCTCTTTTCCTTTCATATACCGCGGCGGCATTGGGCGGAAAGGCGCTTTGTATAAACAGATCGAATTTCAAAAGGGAACCGCATGTGTGTGTTAAAGGATGAAGTTGCAGTCGGACAGAGAAGAAAATGTTGGCTTGATTTTTTTTGATGAATGATGAGTTTGATGAATGATGATATTTGATGTCTGATGAAGATAATTGTTTTGATGATGCTATTATCTTGATAATGATGATATGATGATGATGTCTTTGATGATTATGATGATCGATGATGATATCAATGGTGCTACTGGCGAAGAGAGAGGGCCCGGCATGTATTGATGATTTTATGTGTACTAGTAGTGGTACGTGTGTGTGAATTTCAATAATTGGCGGGTTGATCACACGTTGAGAATGAAACTGTCGGTGAGACGATGACCGCGTGCATGAGGACTCACAATGTGTATAATTAGAGTATGAGGAGTGTAGATACTACAGAAAGCTCGCCATTTTCGCCAGGCAAATCAATACTCCGTGTGAACAGTGAAGTTTGTGTACAAAGTGAGTGAGTGACTCGATCTCTACGATCACGATGTCAAAATTCCCAAGAGCTGCCCGTACAAAATTATTAAGAATCATCATGATCATCGTCTCAAACGAGTTTTTCTTCATAAGATTTCTTTGTATTCCCCTTCCTTTTTTATAAGTACATGTACATTCATGTATTTTGGATAAACATGTGCGAGGGACTGTTGACCGCGCGTGACTACCTAAGGCGCTGGCGCGCTGGCATGATTTAACGGTAGGCAATTTCTACAGATTAGATTTAGGCGGCTTATGCCTATCCTGTCTTGCGCCGACGCGATTTCCTCCGCCTGTTTTGTTGTTGTTGTTGTTGTTTTTGTTTTTGTTTTTGTTTTTGTCTTTGTTTTTTCCTCGAATGGTTTATTTCAGTTGCCAAACACAAAGGAGTTTTCCCACAGTGTTTGTAGCTTCTTAGGGGTAAATATTGGCTTGTAATTCGTGTTATATCATTTTCGGGTAACTGGGAACCCGCCCGAAAAATAGTCGGGTTCCCGAATTGAAAAAATACCCGAAACTCCCACCCCTAAAACACAGTGCATGCTACGGCCTATGCACGGCGATTTGGAGCAGTATCATGTGATTAAACTGCATAGAAATGTCACTTTTATATCATGTTAGCTCAAGAAAATTGCAAGATTATCTTCAAAGTGAGTATTTCAAACAATTCTATCAAAAGAATGGTTAATAAACATATTCTTAGCTAGTAATCACAACAAAACCTTACGGATTGGTATTTAATGATCGATTTAAACCCTCCGGGCTAACTCGGCCTCACTATTCCCGAAGTGCCGAGTTCGCCCTAGTGCAGTGCCGAGTTAGCCTGACCCCGACAATACACATGAATCATGATACATGTCTAACAAGTAACAGCAACAAGTTCACATGAAAAAAAACATGATATTGCTTAGCACAGTCTATAAAAATATAACACAATCAACATGATCATGAATACGATATCTCGTGTTTAACGAACATTATTAGAGTCATCGGGCAAAGCAACTGAGGAAAACACCTGCATCCGGAAGCCTGGCTAGAAACGCCTCCTCAGCTACGCCTAGCCTACGCACGCCACGGGGCACGGCTCGGTGGCCGACCCTCGCTGGACAACTCCGCACACCTGTCAACCGCGGACGCGGCACAGTTCCCATGGCATAGGCAGAGGCAATCGAATCGCACTCCAGCATTACTCTTTGACTTTGCCTGGCCTGAGCTGCCCGACCAGAGGCGCGGCGAAATCACGCATGAAACACATAGAGAAACTGATATTAAAGCTCATGTAGAGTATTGGTAGCAAAAAGGAAATTGGAAAGAAACATGTTAAATATAGTCTCATGTTGTTCTCCTTGTATCAAAAGATGTCTGTAAGAGATCATTTGGTATTCCATCTATGATTTCTGGTGAATTTCAGTGTAAATATCTGTAAGGAATGCTTGATCACTGCCATTATGCTAGGACCATTCCACCCCGACGGCTCCCCGTACAGCAATCTTGGGGCTTCGCAAAGAGACTGCGTGTGTGCACTGTGTGTAGCTACTCATCATTGGTTTACACGTGTGTGCACAGTGTATAGCACATGCTGCCTTTGTTGGGATTTTACGTGCCTGTCCCGGCACATAAATTAGTTTTTGCCTCTTATTTGTTTAATATTAAACTTTAGGAGGCGAAATCTGCACAGTGTCTTAGTATTGCTAGTATCTTGCTATTTATCAATAAAAACTGAAGAAATCTGACGAACAGTTTTTGAGGGCTTACCAAAACTTTACATGACCTTTAAGGAATTTACCCTCAGCAACTCTCAAAACGAGGCACTCATCAATGATTCACATGATCGTTAAAATGACTATTTTTCACACAAGTTTCCTCTATCAGATCTAGCCCGCAGCGGTAATTATCGCCAGATCAGGTGAGAGTGTGGTATAAATAAAAGTCAACTGAACTAAGAAGACATTTTCTAACTATACGGTAGCAGTCAAATATTCTGGGGGGGGGGGGGAATCCTGATTTGAATGAATGAATGAATAAATTTATTTACATATGAAAATATACATACATGTAGTTCAAACATCGAATACAGATATCATAATCAATAACAATTTCAATGTATTTAAGAGTGAAAATTAGGACATTAGTCAATAGAAAAGGCAGTATAATGGGAGAACCTAAGGAAAAGCACAGCTTGTTAAAACTATAGGTTCCCCAATTTAAGAGGATTGCAACATATGTAATTATATACAGATATTGCAGTATAAAGAGACGGGACAAGATATGCGTGAGAGAAAAGAGAGAAAAAAAAACACCGCACACATAAAAACATCACTAACATCAAAATAAAATAAGCTTATGAATGATAAATTAATTTCAGCCTAAGAAAATCCAGAGGCATAGTATATAGGTGAATTCAAGTTCGTTGTTGAAAGCTGGTGTTGGTGTTGGGGCAAAACTAGCACCAGCCACAACACCGAACCTGAAATGAAGCTGGTGCTGGGATTGACTTCACTATATAGGTGTTGAGCTATCAATAATGTGATTTTTATTTTTATAAACCCGAATTCGGGATTGGGCCCGTCTAGAATCGATCAGCAGCCCAATTCACGCTCTCAACACCAACACCAACACCAACACCAACACAGAACTTGAAATCACCCATTGAGTATGTGAGTGTCAGTATGATTTTTTAATTTGATTTGATTTGATTTGATTTGATGTGATTTATTCAGATTCCACATTTACAATGAAATTACAACAATATGTACAAATTACAAACACTGCAAAAACAGATAATACATGGATATGACATAGAAAGGTGACAAAAGGACATGTGGAGGGATCTACTAAAAAGCCGCTGTTAGCTTGTGTGATGTAGACCCCCTAATAGAATAATGATAAATAACATAGGTTAAAAAAAAAAGATTTTCGTTTGTTTATTCAAAGTAATTGTTTGAGAGGGGGAAAAACTACTAAACAAAACATTTGTACATTATATACAGTTGAGCTAACATTACAAAATAAGATTAATGAAATAAAAGAGATTTCGAGTGGAAATCAGTATACACGTACATATAACTAATATAAAAATAAAAAAGATCAATACAATATTATGGAATGAAAAAAAAAATACATAAGCAGAGTGAATTATTTACATCAGTATAAATCAGTCAAGTGCTTCCTCACAAGATATTTGAACCTATTTAAGTTAGGGTTAAGTTTCAAAGCTGTAATGAGTTAATTCCAATATTTAGGACCACTGAAAAATATAGTTTTACTGGCAAAAGCCGTTCGAGTTTTGGGTGAATGATAATCGTTTGCTTGCCTGGTGTAATACCTGTGTAAAGTGCTATTTTTTGCAAACATGTTGTTTCAAAACGAGTGGCATATTATTTCTATCAAGATCATGAATTGGTACAGCTGAAATCGATAAAGGTCATGAATTATGAGAATACGATTTTGGCGAAACAAAATATCAGTATGCGCTCTATAAGGTGTACATATTATTCTCAAAACCTTTTTCTGCAAGAGTAAAATTTTATCTAACCTGGATCTTGCTGCCTTTCCCCATGCCAAAATGCCATAATTTAGATATGGTAGGATGAGAGTTGAATATAACATCAGAAGTGCTGGTAATGGAAGAACATGCTTTAAGTTGATGAATGACTCCAATATTTCAATGATCAAAAAGATGTCTTGAAGGAAGGCCGGGTTTTGTTTTTGTTATGTTTATAGACCTATGGTTTAGACACATGCAGAAAAGCAAATACAATTGCTATGAAGTACTGTAAAAGCTAATTAGATATTGTTTAAAATTTCTTCTGAAAGATTTAAGAGAGGAAACTTGCTTTAGATTTGAATAAAGATGATTCCAACTTAAAAGGGCCCATTGTAAATTAATTTTTTCTGGGCAAGATGAGTACGAAGAAGTGCAGGGAAGTGAAAGAAAGGGGATTGGCATGTATAATGCCTGTGTATTCCATCATCAGTTTTGAACATTGATTGTAATACCTGAGGCAATTCATGAATGCGTGCTTGATACATTAAACTGCTTTATAATGGTAATAAAACAAATCGTTTAGTTTGAACGCTTCAAAGAATGATATTTTAGACGGAGCTAGTCTAGGCTTTTTTCAAAATTATTCTCATTACCCGTTTTTGTATACTGAGAGTCAATCCAGTTTAGACTTAGTACAGTTGCCCCAAGCAAGAATACCATAATGCAGGGTAAAGCCAGAATGGAATGAAGCAACAGTAATATACATGTGAGGGAAACAAGGACTTAAATTTGTTTATAATAGCAACATTTCTAGAGAGTAATTTGTTTAGATACACAGTCTGTGGTTTTCAAGATGACTTATTATTAATAAGTAAACCAATAAACTTTAACTCCTCAACCATTTTATTGTAGTATTTTTTATATACATCGCCATTAGGGGATGAGATTGAATTACTATTATAACATACAACGAGATTTTTTTTTTTTTTTTTTTTTTTGAGAGAGAGAGAGAGATAGTCCATTGGCACACACCCAATCATGCACTACAATGAGCTCCTTATTAGTTTGTTCCAGAAGTAACTTGGGATCTTTGTTATAGAAAGAAATACATTTTAATCATCAGCAAATAATACATGTATATGAACGATAACACACTGGAAGCATTATGAAAGTCTTATAGAATAAACAACAATGGGCAGAGGAGAGATCCCTGAGGTACCCCACATTGAAGTTCTTTAGTTTCTGATCCACATCCATTGATAATTACATATTGTTTCCTATTATGAAGATAACTTCTAAACCAGTCAAGGGCCTTGCTTCTTATACCATACAAACCCCTTATACCGTACAGCCCTCTTATTTACCGTATACAACCCCCCCCCCCCCCCACTGCCCTCTTTTTTGCTTGTCAGAAAACTTTCAGAATGTTGTGCCCCCTCCCTCACAAAATCTAGTTTCCCCGTCCTTGGATTCGCCACTGGTAGTAGTAGTATAGCCAGGGGTGTCGATCCGTGTTCATGATTGGGGGTGGGGGGATTTTTTTTCAAAAATCTGTCTGTAAAACTTGCATTTTAGAGCATCCCATGGTTTTCTGTGTGATTAAATGATGTCTAAAGTCACGGCAAATATAACAAAATATTAATAATCATAACATATATTTAAATATGTGTGTTATAAATTATTTGTAATGATTCAGGAAAAAGAAGGCAGATAGACAGTTTGTTGTTCAATGCTCGAAGAAGAAGTTTTGTTATACAATTTCTTCGATATTTTTCTTATTTCCATACTTCTAATCATTAAAGAATGTGATGGTATTTCAAGATCATATATAATGAGTTTGGATAACTATTAGTTTTAAGTTAATGTATCACAATTCTTATCTATTTTATCTAAAAATATTGGGGGGGGGGTGATAATACAGGCCATCCCCCACCTCAATTTTTTTTTTTTTATATATAACCCCCCCCCCCCTTCGGGATCGACACCCATGGTAGTAGTAGTAGTAGTAGTAGTAGTAGTAGTAGTAGTAGTAGTAGTAGTAGTATATTAGTAGCAGTAGTAGTAGTATAGTAGTATTAGCAGTGAGTAGTAGTAGTAGTAGTAGTAGTAGTAGTAGTACGGTATAGTTGTAGTAGTAGTAGTAGTAGTAGTAGTAGTAATAGTAGTAGTAGTAGTAGTAATAGCAGTAGTAGTAATAGTAGTAGTAATAGTAATAGTAGTAGTAGGAGGAGGAGGAGGCGGAAGAGGAGGAGGAGGAGGAGAAGTAGTACTAGTAGCTAGTATTTGTAGTATTGTGGTTGAGTAGTATAGTAGGAGGAGGAGTAGTAGTCTGGATAAATCCGGATGTGTAAAAAAAAAAAAAAAAGGAAAAATGATGCAAAACTCGGGAAATGAAGCCTTCCAAACAATGAAATACAAAAGGTTACACGCTCAGACTTCATTTTCACTGTGCGCAGAAACTCTTATTTTCCCTGCTTCATGTAACCGTGGAGACAGAGGCGGTGCTCCCGGGGGGCAGGGGCACAGTGCCCCCACTTTTCAAGTACCCCAAGTTGTATTATTCATTTAACCCCAAATCTTCCAGTAGCATTCAGAATGCAATGTTATTGATAGAGAAATGTGTTAGTGAAGTTAATGAATGGATGATAAGGAATAAGTTACTCATGAATGAATAAAAACAGAGTCTCTTTTGATTATTTCTCCTATAGACTTCGTCATTATTTACCTGATCATATGAATTTGTTAGTTGATGATGCTATAGTTGAACCTTCTGAATCGGTAAGAACTCTTGGTGTTGAACTGGACTGTTTTTAACTATGTCTCAACAGGTTACTTCACTTTGTAAGTAATTGAATTTTCATTTGTATAACGTATCTAGGTTTAGGAGGATGTTGACTAACGAGGCATGCCATCATGCTATTCGTTCTCTTGTTTTAAGCCGTCTCGACAATGCTAATTCTCTCTTGATCAACATAAATGTTACAGATATCAACAGACATACAACGAATTCAGAATCGTGCTACCCGTATTTTCTCAAATGCAAGGAAATATGATCATGTGTCTCCCTTGTTAAGACAACTTCATTGGTTGCCTGTCCCCAAGAGAATAATGTTTAAAGTTGCACTGTTTGTTTATCAGTCCATTCATAATTACATTTCGAGTTTGTTTTGCCCTATCCAGCAATCACGTTATTCATTACGCTCAAGGTCAGACCCTCTTCTTGTTCACATCCCCCACATTAATACGAAGAAAGGTCAATAAAATATGATTTTTTCTGTTCCTACTATTTGGAATAGTCTACATTCGTTCCTAAATCTTTCAAAAGAAATCTTAAGACTTATTTGTTTTCTCTATGATTGGATTTGGTTGTGTGCACTCTTGGAAAGCAAAATAATTACTTTGTTTCATTTTTTCTTATTGTGAAGCGCCTTGAGCATGGTTTTATGGAAAGGCGCTATATAAATACCAATATGTATGTATGTATGTATGTATGTAACCCCAAAAGTGCCCTTTGTATTTCTGAAAAATGCCCCCTTTCCCTCAGATGAATGCCCTTTTTACTACTAAAAATGCCCCTTTTCCTTTCTAATAAGTGCATTTTCCCCTTGTGAAAAGTGCCCTTTTTTCTCCTTCTGATAAGTGCCCCTTTTCAAATCTGATATTTGCCTCCTTAACTCTCTGATAAGTGCTCTTTTCTCCATCTGATAAGTGCATTTTTCCTTCTGATAGGTGCCTCTTTTCCTTTCTAATAAGTGCCCATTTTCCCCTTCTGATGAGTGCCACCTCTTTACTTCTGGTAAGTGCCCATTTTCCTAATATGTGCACTTTTCCTCTTCTCATAAGTGCCCCCTTTCACCTCTTATAAGTGCCCCTTTCCACCTTTGATAAGCGCCCTTTCCTCTTCTGACAAATGCCCCCTTTTACCTAATTTTCCACTGTTTCTTACAAAGAGAGCCATACAGCTTCATCAACAACTACAATGTATGGCAGTGGAGCAAGTGAGGCAAGATCGAGGGGCACAATGCCTATCCCCCTTCCCCCATCCAAGCAAAGAATTGCACATTCCGCTCGCTCGAATGAGCCCATAATTTACACCAAGAAATGGTAATATTTTCTGAAAATTCTCCCAAAACTCGCTCGCTCTTTTAGTATAATGAAATCAAGCAGATCGCATAAAGTATGTTGATATCCATGTATATCATTCGACATTCTCCTCAATTTTTCATTACATTGCTGTAAATAATGTACAAGCAAAGGACTTCAGCACTATACTGAGAAAAAAGGTCTGAAAATTTTTGCTCATGATTCGCTCGCTCGCACATGAATCATTAGACCATCACACACAACTGCTAATTGGAGAAGCTGAAGAAGTGTGCAGAACCACAATTAACAGGAAGAAGATGATCGATGCTAAATAATATATTAATCATGTTGATTAGACTGCATGAGGGTAATACCAATGTCACAAAATGGTCCTTTATTCGCTCTATGTTCACCCCTTGTGGTTGCTCCCTTTTTGCTGGTACTCTCCCCCCCCCCCCCCCCCGCACTTTAAAAGATGCTCTGCCTCCCCTGCACGGTGGAGAAGTTCGGTTATTACGTGCGAAATAAACATCTTTACGTTAGGCGGCTGTTTTGCCCCCCCCCCCCAATCTGAAAAACAGATCGCGACACGCCTGTAGTAGTAGTAGTAGTAGTAGTAGTAGTAGTAGTAGTAGTAGTAGTAGTAGTAGTAGTAGTAGTAGTAGTAGTTGTAGTAGTAGTAGTAGTAGTAGTAGTAGTAGTAGTAGTAGTAGTAGTAGTAGTAGTATAGTAGTAGTAGTAGAAGTAGTAGTAGTAGTAGTAGTAGTAGTAGTAGTACTAGTAGTACTAGTAGTAGTAGTTGTTGTTGTTGTTGTTGTGTTTTGCACAAGGCTATTCTGCCAAAACAGACCACTTCCATCAGAGGCAGCGCTAGCCAGGGGACCGAGGGGGCAGTGGGTAGGCCTACGCGTACGTACAGTCCCCCCCCCCCCCCCGCCCCCACACAACACACACTTTTCAAAGTACCCATAAAGTGCCTTTTTTAGATCTGAAAAGTGTCCTTTTTGCCTATGCTATTTTATGCTTCTTTCATACTTTCTTGTTTTTGTGATAACTGCTTCATGTCGGAATTTTTGTCCAGTAAATTAATTTTGTGCGAGAGAAATCTCAAAAGAAACGAGGCGAATGACAAATTATTTTCGTCTTACAGCTACCATAATCTTTACAACAGGAGTTTTGTGTCGAAATTTCAGCTTCCTGAATGACAGGCAAAATTGATGTTTTGATTACGCAACCGTACCGTACCGTACCGTACATGCATTCGATCATGCATTGAATGCAAACTGGATCCAGTGCTGTATCCTGTGAAAGTGTGAGCTGAGCTGAGCTGACGTGACTTTTTTTGCTGAGGTAAGAATCAAGTCAATCGAGTTCATAATTATGGCTTTATGCATATATCTTTATGTTTTTATCATTATGATTTGCTGTAATATACGTTATTACGTAGTCTTGCTAACTTTCGGATGTTATTTTGCAGAGCAGGGCCAGTGGATTCAGATTTCAGGTTGTCTGGAACAATTAAAAATATTAATTCTTTGAAGTTAAACAAGTTAAAGTTAAATTCTTCTTTAATATTAATCTGTTAATGTTAATGGTTGTGTAAGTAACAGTCTTCAGTTAAAATGCTTTTTTTTTTTCAGGTCTGTTGTGTGTGCAAGGGTCGGTCATCTTTTGATAAATTGATTGTTTCATCTTTATCTCCCTGGCCATGGTAGGGAAATGAAGAACAGAATAATTAAACAAAAAACAACAACATGAACAACGACCCATGTCAGTCATTGTCATTATTTTTGAACTTAAAGGCATTGGGCCTTTTGCATCTATCTCTGATCCCATCCTTGTCCATATCTTAAATACTATCTTAAAATGGTTCATTTTTTTATTTTGTAAATTAGAGTCTAGCCTGACATTCCTGAGTATTCATTTATGGGGAAGTTTTCCATTCTTACTTATTTTTGGTACATGTATTTCTGTTAATGATTGCAAGATTATCATTTCAAACAGGAATTTGAACAAGATTGCATATGCAATATTTCAGAAAACTTTTAAAACTTGCGTTTGACAGTATCATAAATGACAAATATTCATGATGGTTAGTTCTGTTTGATGCTTTTTTTGTGTGAAATCCAACAGCAAACGTGACAGCTTTATTTTTGTTATGTGTCTTCTCACACAACCCCCTGTCCTACCACTCACACATATGCAGTGCAAGGTTATTAAAGATAACCTCGCACTCCATATCTTCATACCACAGAGAATTGCCACCCATAACGAGTGTATAATCTGTAGCTCATGTGTGTGCTCTGAAGGAGCAAGATCGATAGCCCCCCAAAAGCCTGAAAATTTTACTTGATCTAGGTGATAAAGATCCTATTGAAGAATTTGGCATGAAATCAGCTTTTCTATCATCCTAAAGAAGGAAGAAAGAAGAAAGAAAGAAGGGAAATATTTTCTCAAAATTTTGCCTTTATATTGGTGTCTTCACCTCTTCAATGAGGTCACGACCATTGCCAAAATTAACACAGCCCCACATAGTGATTTCCATCATGAGTGCCATCTTACTGGATTATTTTGTTCTTGTTCAGAACTCTTCAACCATTTTATGTTTTAGATAGACCTGATAGTGCCTCTCGGATCACAATGGCATCCACTCCAACTGACAACCAGATCAGAGACATTATCAGGAAGCAGCTGAATGCTGACAAAGTTAAGCTGTGGCTCCAGCCTTACACTTTAGAGAATGGCCAGAAAGGGGAAATCCCTGAGGTATGGAGTGAAACTGTGTACTACATTGTTTAGGGCCAAAGGATGGATCCAGTATTTTGTAAAAAAAAACAGGTTATCACCAGACTGAGTGCTAATTACTGGGGAAAAAAAGCGACAACACAAAAATGATTATATATTCATCAGATACATTTTAGGTTGCAAATGAAAAGGGGGAGCACATTTTTGAGAAATTTGCACTGACCGATTGTGCCCCCTCCCTAAAACCACCAGGGGGGCATTTCATCAAGTGTCTTGTCAGTGATTTTTAGTGACAAATTTGCTCTCAGCCAATCAGATGCAAGGATTTCAGTAGCTTATAACAGTTATTGTAAATTGTCAGTTAAAGCAAGTTTCATGAAACGGGGCTCAGAGCTAGGGGTTATAAATCTGTATCAAAATGGCCCTTTGTTGCTTCAAGACTCAGCAATTTCACTATGCATATCGATTTATTTTGAATAATCTTGAATTCTGATAAGATGAAATATTTGTATTAGTTTAGTAATAAATGAATTATGAGATCAGTTGTGAAGTTTACTCCTTTTTCTTGTATTGTAATGTTCAAATATAATCTTTGACCCTATGATGATTTCAGGTTTGAATATCCACTTAAAAATCTAAATATTAAATAGTAAATCTCATCTTTATCCAGAATCTTTATATCAAACTTGAACTGATAGATTTCTTGCAGAACTCTTTTTTTAATTGTAACTCTTTCTCTACTTTTGATAATAAAGGACCTCATAACTAGGTTCTCATCAGATCTCCACCTCCCAAGTGATATTGTTGCTGCAACTCTGGAAGAGCTCCGACAGCATGCAGTGGACAAATTGGCAGCTCGCAAGAAGTTCCAGGAAGATGGCATTGCCAGTTTGAAGATCAAGTTGACGGGGAGTATCCCTACCAACGTCAGCAGAACAAGTTTTAGTGTGGAGACAAAGCTTGACATCAGCAGTACTGTTCTGAAACAAATGTAAGTAGGCTTTCTGTCAAACCTGCCGTAGTGGCCACCTGTCTATAATAATCACTCACATTGTCTCTATCGAGGAAGGAATGTGTTGAAGAAACTTTTTAGAATGGCCAGCTGTCCACTTTTTCTCTGTCCCTTTGGTGTGGGACTGTAATCTTTTGAGACAAGACATACATAGTTAAAGGTTAGGTAGACATCAAGGGGTAGTGCCATGAAGCTGGACAAGGGATAACTATTTTCCCTGTAATGTTCACTCTTCATCAAAATGTGTACATGCATGATTGTCCTGATATGTGTAGTCATCATTAACATATCAGACTCATGATGAGATAAAAACTAAGGGCTTTTGCTAAATCTCAGTACTTGGATTTCTTTTGCAAGAATCCAGAATCCAGCTAATGCTATATATGCTCTCTCACCCTCTTTCTGTCTATCTCTCTGTCTCTCTTCCTCTCTCATTATCTTTTCCTCCCTCTCCCTCCCTCTCTCTCTCTCTCTCTCTCTCTCTCTCTAATCCTGCTTGTCCTCGTATCCGTCTCTCTGTCCTTTTTGCTCTGTCTTTTGTTTGTGGTTGTCTGTATGGCCCGAATTCATTAAGGATGTTCATCACAACCCATATCTTAAAACCTCCATAAGCATAGTACACATGTGTCTGTATGTCCAATAAACCTGCAGTATATGTACCTTTTATCAATGCTTATTCCATGGTTGAGGTTTAAACCATGGTTTAGACCATGGTTTGAATTTATACCCTCATCATGAATTCAGGCCTTTATGTGTATCACACTTTCATGACAGGATAAGTGAGCAGACTTCTCTTGGTGCGGATTATCTCAAACTGATCAGCTGTGGTCGAGTCTTGGATGATACCAAAACACTCCAGGAACTTGGACTGGGGCAGCACTCACAGGTGAAAAATAGTTCACTGGCCAAACCTTATTCAGTCATTGGGTCTGGACAATTTTTGTGTGTGAGGCACATAATAATAATGATAATAATGCGATCTTATTTACCCAGGGTAGCCTTATCGGTATCATTACTATTTTTCGTAAGGGCCCTGCAATCATTGTATAACCCTGGTTTAAAGGGAAATCCAACCTTAATAGCAAGTTGCTTTGAAAGAAAGAGGAAAAATCAGAGAAGCAAATTGGTGAAAGTTTGAACAAAATCGGACAAGCAATAAAAAAGTTATGAATTTTTGAAAGTTGTAATCACTATGCATACGGGAATTTCAAATTGGCCGAATAGGTAATGTCACTGTGATGTAGCTGTGGACAACTCCCCCATTCGCTCTAACACACAAAATGACTAAAATGTCACTTTTTTTTCAAAATGCATTACTCAGTAGGATCTTTTCGCTCATGAGGACCTATAACAATATGCTATCTCCAATATATTTTGAGTACTGCCCCGAGGGTAAAAGCGCCTCGACGAAAACTGCAAATTAATGATATTTTTGTGTGCAACAAATGGGAGAGTTGTCCACAAAAATTGTGATCCACAAAAATGTCACAATTGACTCACCAAATTGCCAATTTGAGATTCATATAGATGTAGGGATCTCATTTTTCAAACATCTATAACTTTCTTAATCCTTGTCCGATTTCTTTCAAACTTTTCACCATCTTGTTTTTCTTATTTTTCTGCTTTCACACAAATCATCTTATTACCAAGGTTGGATTGCCCTTTAAGCCAGGTTACCATGATGAGGTTGCTCAAGCTTTCAAGGAATTTCTTACTACTGCTTCCCCTTCTACCTCTCCTGGGTGGAGAGTGACAAATGAAGATTAATATCTTTTCAAATGACATTAGTGCCATGTCACGGATTCGAACCCTCTAGGGTTCATGTGCTTCATATAGTCTAGTGACCTATTCACTAGACCATGACACCACAGAAACATTCATGTGACTATAAGCTTGGTTTAAGAGATTTATCCATCCTGCTGTGCCTCTGTGGTTTAAACATTTCAGTGAAATGAACTTTCAATAGTTCAATGTTGAGTGTACCACTGTACCAAAAATAAGAACATTCCTTGGTTCAAGGAGTTCAAAATCGCCGAACAATATTATCTATGTTTAATATGACCATTCGTGCCTTGTAGGTCATGGTAATTTGCTTATCAGAGAGTGAGGTGGAAGCGAGGAAACAGGATGAGCAGCAACATCGTCTAGAGAGGACCAAGGAAGCAGCTAAGATTCTTGCCACAAGAAACACAGGTAAGCTGCCTTCGGTGTAGAAAAAAATACTACTGCACAGGGTTTTTATTAAGGGCTCAATTAATTCCCTTTTTCATCTAAAAATTGACAGCACTTGTATTTGATTCATTTGCTACATATTAAAAGAGATCATGGAACATAAACTTGAAAATCACATTAAAAAGAATCTATTATCATCAGAATGCTGTGAAAGATGTGTGTTGTGATTTCCTCTTTGTAACTAATGGCAAACAATGAATTATCATATACAATATTGTCCAAAAATCAATTTTGGAATTTCAGTAGAACTTACATTTTGGTTTATTTTATAATGACGGCACCATCAAATTACCCCTTAACTCTAATAAAAGCCACCGTGAATTAAAAAAAAGTCATTTATGTAATATATAATATTTTGGTCAGTGGGTTGTAATGTATAAGAAATTTTTGCTTAATAGTTTCATTTCAAGAATGCCCCTGTAATTAGGATTTATTTTGTACCCTGAAAGGCACTTAAAGGGGAATGAAAGGCAGGAAACATTAACCTATAATCATGTAGATTATTGCCAGCCTATTACAGATATCTTGAAATTACTCCTATTTGATTACTTAAGAAGAACAGTGTCTCAAAAAGTTGCAGTTTTCTTGCTAGACATTATCCCATGGGGGCTGCCATTTTCTTTACAAAGTAATGTCATATCAGTTCTATTTGTGAGATACCCACTGACCTGTACACTAACTACAATGACACTCATGATCACCTGCAGAATGCATGACACTTGATTTTCTCATAATAAATCATTGTTGTAGTCATGTACATTCAAATGAAGATACTTTTACCATGCATATAACATATTTGTGTCAAGATATTTGGTTCAGCTGTTTCTTTTGTTAAGCAGAATTTGGCATGCACAAGTTGTTGTTTGGTCAGACAAAGTTTAGTCAATTCTTCAAAGAAGTGGCAAAGACCTAAAATCTCAGATATCACCTGTGTGAGACAGTGGGGGTACCAAGATGACTGCCATTTTGCATTGGTGGCTTTAGTTGTATAATAGCTATTCATTATGCAACAACATATCCATTGTGTACAGGTAAATGGACATGTCCTACTATGACATCACAGTTTTTAAAAATGGCAGCCCCCATAGGATAATATCTAGCAAGGAATCTGCAAACTTTAGAGCTTGTTCTCCTTACTGAGAAATCAAATAGGAATATTTTCAAGATATTTTGATCAGGCTGACAATTTTCCACATGATTGTCAGCTAATGTTTGTTGAGTTTCATTCTCCTTTAAGTTTCATTTTTTCCGGCTCAACGTCTCGGCAGAAATCTAACATTTGCTCCTTATGACTTACAGAAGAACGAGCCGGTCAAGAAGATGACAGGTACTTTCTCCAGATCGCGGATCATACAGGACGTGCAATCAAGCTGCCTGATGAAGAGAGGCAAGCCCTCTCAGTTGCCTTGACGCTCAACGAGAAGGGAAGGGCCTGTCTGAAGAGGAAGCAACATGGAGAAGCTTTGCTTATTCTGCTGGAGGCAGACCATGCATTCAGGTCTGGGAACAATAGGCCATATTGTTATGTGCTAGCTTAGATTTGTAAATGTTTTCTTGACAGATTTTTTTCTCCCATTTTTTTTTTCTGACTAAGCAGCAAGTAGTGCATTCAAATCATATATTATCTTAAAGGAGAATGAAACCCTGGGGAAATATCCATTTTAATGAAAAGAGAGAGGATAGAGAGAAGCAATTCAAAAACAGTTCCATCAAAATCGGTTACGAAATGAAAAAAGTTATGAAAGTTTTAAAAGTCTCAATTTACTTTCTATGGCGATCCTCAAATTGGCAATGTTACTTCAAAATGGCAGGTTTAGTAGTACAACTCTCAATATGTTTTGTACACAAAATTTCATATTTTCTCCATTATCTCTAAAGATGCTGTTTGTCTATTTGTGAACTCAACATATGGGTGCCGTTGCATAAAACTTGCTATTATAGTAACTTTACTATTATAGTAACTTTTCATGGAATACTGGATTTTGATTGGCTCTTGAGCAACGTTACCATGGTAGTTACCATTGATGGCAAAGTTACTATAATAGTAAGTCTTTATGCAATGGCACCATGGTGTGTCAAATACATTTTCCCATGATATCTAATGAGCTAAGAAGGAGACAAGCTGCACCTTGAGAGATAATGGGGAAAATACGAAATTTTGTGTACAAAACATGTGGAGAGTTGTACCACTAAACCTGTTACTTTGAAGCAAGATTGCCAATTTGAGGATCGCCATAAAAAGCCATAGAAAGTAAATTGAGACTTTTCAAACTTTCATAACTTTCTCATTTCGTAACCGATTTTGATGGAACTTTTAAAAAATTGCTTCTCTCTATCCTCTCTTTTCATTAAAATTGATTTTTCTCCCAGGTTTCATTCTCCTTTAAGGAAATCAATTATTTGAAAAAGCAAAGTGAAATGTCTAGATAGAGGGTAAGCAGAGTAGTAGCATCTGTTTATGTGATGATCCATGAAAATGGTCAATTATATCAAATATTATACATCCAATCACAATACTCCAGTTGTAACGTTTCATGGGAGTTTATAGTACCCTATTTTTATGCCTCCGCCCACCGTAGGTGGTAGCCGGAGGCATTATGTTTTCGGGTCGTCCGTCCGTCCGTCCGTACGTCCGTACGGGTTTTGTTCTCGCAATAACTTAAAAACCGATTGACGAATCAACTTCAGACTTGGCTTGAGTGTGCACATGGGAGGGGCGATGCGCTGATTAGATTTTGGGGTCATGAGGTTAAAGTTCAAGGTCATATAGTTCAATAGAATACATAAAAATGGTTCGTTCTTGCAATAACTTAAAAACCGATTGACTGATCAACTTCAGACTTGGCTGGAGTGTGCATATGGGAGGGGCAATGCGCTGATTAGATTTTGGGGTCATGAGGTTAAAGCTGAAGGTCACAGGGTTCAATAAAATACATTAAAATGGCTTGTTCTTGCAATAACTTAAGAACCATTTGACGGATCAACTTCAGACTTGGCTGGAGTGTGCATATGGGAGGGGCAATGGTCTGAGTAGATTTTGGGGTCAGGAGGTTAAAGTTCAAGGTCACAGAGTTCAATAGAATACATAAAAATGTTACATGAAAATGGGTTCGTTCTTGCAACTTAAAAACTGATTGACAGATCAACTTCACACTTGGCTGGAGTGTGCATATGGGAGGGGCAATGCCTTGATTTGATTTTGGGGTCATGAGGTTAAAGTTGAAGGTCACAGAGTTCAATAAAATATATTAAAATGGCTTGTTCTTGCAATAAATTAAGAACCATTTGACAGATCAACTTCAGACTTGGCTCATGTATGCATACGGGAGGGGCAATGGTCTGATTAGATTTTGGGGTCATGAGGTTAAAGTTCAAGGTCACTGAGTTCAATAAAATACATAGAAATGGCTTGTTCTTGTGATAACTTAAGAACCATTTGACGGATCATCTTCAGACTTGGCTCATGCATGCATATGGGAGGGGCAAAGACCAAAGTCAAGGTCAAAGGTATTGCAGTATCCGCATGCTCATTGATGTAAAAAAAAGGGGGGGGGGGAATCAACATGAATACTCCAAAAATGATTGCTCAAAATGACCAAAATATGAGTCGATTCAAACCACATCTATTGGTGCATATCTAACCAACATATTGACAATAACCAGTCCAAAATTGGTCACCATTTTCAACCAATAAAATTGTTCAAAAACACAACCAATCTCCAGGTGGTCGATCAAACCAATGTGATGGTTAAAAACAGCTTCCCAAACAAATAATGTTTCTTTGTCATTATTTAACCAACGATGTTTGGTCATTAATACTTTCAACACTAACCAAGTAACCAAAGTGTACATATATGCCATACATTTCCAATCTGTTGTTGGCGGAGGCATAAATTCCGACCGTGCGCGGTCGAAAATTCTTCTAGTTTATATTGAATCTAGCATAGTTTGTCTTTCTTCTTGGGATTCAAAACAAGTTCATGAATTTTGATGTTAGATATCATGGAACAAATTTTGTATCAAGAAGAGCAAGGAAAAAGAGTGCAAGCTTTGAATAAAACACTCACTTGGTGGCACCATATGTGTTAAATGCTAGGGTTGGAAAAAAAAAATGATGCTTTTCTTTTCTTCTTTTTTGTGTGCTTTATTTGATTTAAAGAGATTTATTATATATTTTTTGAGTCATTACCCATTATGTTGCTCCTGTAGAAAAGAAACAGATTTTTTTTGCAGATCTACTGTCAGACATTGTTTTGAGTACACATTTTTTAGCCAAAAACATTTTAAAATCAAACATTGAATATTTAGTAATTTATTTTGTCGCATCAACAAAACCAACAACATTACTTCAAATATTTCCTTGCTTTTTATTTGAGTTGGTAATTTTTTTTTCCTTTCTTATTCAAGGTGATCTCAATCACGATTTAAATTGTGATTTAAATCAAGTTGATTTAAATTGTGCCAACCCTGTGGAATACATCTTCTTTCTTTTCTGTCATCAGGCAATGTCGATCTGAGATTCTGCAAGCAGTAGACAACTATGCTGTGTTGTGTTTGGACATCGTATGGTGTTATCTAAGTCTTCAAAATGTTGACCAGCTACCAGATGCAGGTAATTACAATGATTTTAACATGTGTACCTGTGATTCATGTGCAGTCTATATGTGCTATTTTCTCTCGGAATGTAAGTCATCTGTAAATCTAATTTAATATGGTACAAGATTCACCAGAAAAAAAAAAGCAGATGTAACCAAATTAATGGTACTGTTCTGAGGGTTTGTCATGAATCTGAAAAAAAATGAATTTCTATTAATTTGATTAGTTTTTCATTTTTTTGTTGAACCCCAATCAATGTCCTTGGAAATATAATGTATACCTTGTAGTGATAAGATCATTCAAAATATGAATGAGATTCAAACTCTCTATGTTATTCAGAAAATCTTTTCGTAGAAGGTCAACAAGTCAACTGATTCAGTTGAGACATGGTATGGCCACCATGAAATGGATGTTGATGTACTTTTTGTTGAAAGTAACCCTCATGGAAGAATAAAGGAAAAGTGATGGAAAAGACTGATAAGAAGAAATCTCATTAGAAAACTGAAATCAGACTATGATTGCCCAGTGTTTGCATACAAAAAGAATGTGAAATGAAAAACTGACTCTGGAGAGAAGAAGAATCAGAGAAAATTTATGAGCAGGTGACAAGTACGGTACTATTCTTACAAGAAAATATTAAGTATAGAATAAACTTAGTGGCACAGAGCGTTTATAGCTTATTTCTTATCTGATCTATTTTTGTCCATACATGAATGATGACAAGAATCTAGACTGAGAAGCTGTGAGGAATGTTTCAATCGTAGCTACGGAGCCAACATGGAGAGATTGATGGCTCTGAAAGGTGATAACAGTAGAGAGATGGCACTCTACGTTAGGCTCTATCTACTGCAGGTAAGCTATATGGAAGCAGCAATCAACCTTTTATTAGCAATTGTTCTACACCTTCTAAGAAAAATATATATGAAAACTGGCCTTTCATGAAAGATATTGATCTTTTAGGTATCTGTGATTGATACTGTTACTACTACTAATAATAATATTCTGCTTTTATATAGCGCCTAATACATTGGCGATGTCTCTAAGCGCTTTACAGATATATTATTACCCCGGTCATCGGATTCTGGCTTGCCCACACCAATGTACATGTATGCACATTCTCCACTCCCTGGGGAGTATTTCAGCGATGGGCCGTGGCGCTCACATTGCTAAGCAAACGACATTAACTTTCGCATCCTACCGGGTACCCATTTAATACCTGGGTGGAGAGTGGCAAATGTAGATTAACGTCTTGCCAAAGGACGCTAGTGCTGCGGTGGGATTCGAACCCCGGACCTCGTGGTTCACAGTACGGGGACTTATCAACTGATCCACAACACCTGTTAATAATATTCTGTTCTTCTATAGCGCATATCGAATTATAATAGAACGTCCCTATGGCTTCTAAAGTGCTTGTAAGGTAATTAACCTGGCTTTCGCTCTGGCAACTGGCATGCAAATGCAAAAAGTGCAGCATTGTCACTTTATATACGTATTTGAAAGTAAGATGTTGATGTTCTGTTGTACATTTAAAAATGTTACATTCATTCACATTTTGACCACATAAACTTTTGTTTATTCTACCTGAAGGGAATCGTTGCTGTCCTAAAAAATGACTTCACCCATGGAAAGAACCTTCTTGAAAAGGTAAGTTGAAGTTTAATTTTTTCTGTTGAACTTAGTAGACAATGCTATTTTGACTTCCATGCATTGATTAGCTGCTAATAGCCTATGATCATGAGATCACCCGCAAGTAATTCCTACCTGCATCAATAGTGTAGAAGTTTTGATTGGACCCATGCTTTGGCAACTTTTGCTCCAGGCTTCATTTTGTCAGAGAGGTGGGATTAGGGTTGGGTTTTCAATTGGGTTGTAGATCAGGTTAAGGTTAGGGTTAGGTACTGTGTTAGGTCCGGGGTTAGGAATATGGTTACTTGAGGAAATTTACATCTAGAGCATATGTCGTAGAGCCCTTAGAAGCATGTCTAGTAAGGGCTAAATTGATCACATTTTGTTCATCAAATTGGCAACAATATTTTTCTTACAGTGCTACATTGTTCTAATAAAATGTAATGTCTTTGAAAACAATATACATTGTTGGGAACCTGGTCGCAAGTTGAAAAAATGGCCAATTTTGATTAAAAAATACAATGATTTTGAACCTCTCAGCGTGTTGCCAATTAAAGGATTTCAAATCTTATTCTCCTTTTTAAAATTCCTGGCATCAAATGCAATATGGTCATGCAACAAAAAAGGACACAGTGTATGCAGAAATATTTTCTCTTTCTACTGTGTATCTGGTATATTTTATAGAGTTCTGCATCAAAAGTTATTGAGCCAAACTGCAAAATGTGGACTGTTCTCACAGAAGGGTAAAAGTTTCTTGAATCACATTCATTCAAGCTCTCTGTCAGTCATTTGATTGGGATTCACGCAGTCATTTTGTACTTCACTACATTTATAGGCAGAAAGAATACTCAATTCCCTTCAAGTGGATGAAACCAAACTGATGCAACTCATGTCCATGGGATACGAGATGTCCGAAGCTAGGCTGGGACTAAGGGCAGCCGCTGGAAACGTGTCCCATGCCATCACCAAAATCCTAGAACGGAGAGACAGAAGAAAGGAGATTGCAGAGAAAGAGAAGGAAGAACGCAGACAGAAGAAGGTGCAGAGGCGTCTAGGAAAGACCGCTGATGGAAGCTGGTGAGTTGTACCTACCTGTTTTTTTCTTACTGAATGATAATTTCTATTAAAGAGGATATTAATCCTTCATAGAGAGTTGTTTTAAGTAGAAACAGAAATATCAGAGGCACAAATTAGTGAAAGTTTTAGATGAATTGGAGGAGTTACAAAAAAGGAATTGTTGAGATCACTAACAATGGCAGTTTGGTCATGGTGTGTGATGATATTTATTGGGACACTCCCCTTACTTGTATTCAAGAAATATTCAAAATATCCCTTTTCGATTTTAATGATATATTACGAGTGCTATATCTTTACATGTCATTTCATGAGAAAATGTGTTCCATCTTAGGAACTGAGTAAAGTTCCACTTGGAGTAATTTGGGTACAAAACACGTGGAAGAGCTCTCCATGTGTGCATTTTATGCATGCAGGGTCTGTGATGCAAATAGGAGATCCCCTATTAGTGATCTTAAGACATTCTTGATCTTGTGACCTTAACCCTTACTGTACTGGGCTATTTCAAGCTCCTCTCTGACTCTCTGCTAAAGCAGGTTGCTTTAGCCCTCTTTGCCCTCTTCGATGTACATGTAGGCCTGTTATCCATCTACTTGTCAATCATTTATTCACAGAGCCTGATTTTATTTTTAATTTCAAATTAATCCTTGTGCAGTGGTTGTGCTATCACAAGGGTGTGGCTGTGAGTTGAGAACCACTGTATTCATGTACAATTTAGTATCATGTAACGTTTATTTATTTTGGAAGTGTCAATAAAAGTGATCCCTTCTCAGAAATCAGTTAGACACCAGACTCCTTATTTTGTGTTCCATTGTTGAAATGAGCATATTTGCATAAACATGGATGGACTGATGATGGATTGATAGTACATCATATACGTGTTTATCCCTTTTTGTGCAGTATTACAAGAAAATTGAATTCTAATTAGGTGGTCTGTCACTTGGACAGACCACCTCTTAATTTCGTTAGAATTTTCTTTATTATTATTTATTTTTTTTCTCCCATTTTTTTGTGGTCACGATTGCTCAAAATCTGTTCAGTCAATTTTCTTCAAATTTTGAACAGTCATCAGGTTCTATAAGATCAAGTTCCCGTATCTTTTTCAAGGTCATTTTTTTATCGTGATGTCATCTAGGCGCCATTTTGTGAAAATGAACTTATGGTCATATCTTCATTACGGAAAATCATTTCTTATTCATATTTGGCATGATTAAGGTCCATGGCAACCTGGTCAAGGTCATTTCGTTAAACGCGCGCGTACGGGTACGTCCGCGCGTCAGTGCGCGCGCAAAAATGAAAAATGCTCCAAATCATCTCAAATTCATTTTACACAGGTTTCAGGCCATTTTAAGCATTTCAAAAATTTCGGCGCGTATGCGCCCGCGCGCGCGTTTTACGCGTGCGCAACACATAGATAACGTAGAAACGCCGTTTTTTTCGCATGGTTTGGGTTCCTGGCACTATTCTTAACAATTTCAAACCATTTACAGTCATTCTTGACCTTCTATAATGCCACACGCGCGCGTCAAACTTTCAAATTCGTGCACGCTTCAATGGGCAAAATAATGTAAAAAGTGGTAAAAACATGTCTGGATACCCCCATATCTTATAACAACATGCACACCAAATATGGCTCAATTCGCCTTTTTTTTTTTTTTTTTTTTTAAGTGTAGACGTCGTTTTCTTGTCCATCTTTTCTTTAATTTCTCGTCCATCCTGCCTTTTACAACGAAACCAATGGCTGAAACTTCAAGGAAATGCCTGTCCATTTTACTTCCAATTTAAAAGTTCTTCAAATTCTTGTATTTTTTCCTTCCATTGCCAGATGAAAAAACGGAAAATCTCATACATACATGTATAACCCGACCACCACCCAACCCTCTTCTTTTTGTGGGGCCCATTAGTTGAAAACGGAATCTTGAATCTTTTTGAAATTTGGCACAGACATGAGGCTTGGTAGGACAATTATGTTATGAAAATCACAAGGTCAAGATTTCATTATAACTTTATCCAGGTGCCATTTTCTGAAAATCAACTTATGATCATGTATGTTCATAACGAAATGTCATTTCTGTGTCACATTTCGCATGGTCAATTTCACTGTCATCACATATATGACCATCTTATCATCATTGTCGTCGACCCTATCATTTTTACTATCTTGCCCAATTATCATCATATCTTACAAAACAATTTACCAGTTAAGGACAGACCACCTAATTCGTCTTCAGTGACGAATTAAAATTTCTAGTATTTAATTTCTTATTGGAATTACGTTCTTTGTGACTGAATTTTAGTAGCTTGCATGGTATTTGTGGTTTCATTACTTTCTAATATGAATGTGACCAGGCACCACAAAACCACCAAAAAAGTCACTGTCAGAGTTTGAAGTGAAACCCACTGGAAGCGCATGTTAATTAAAATGATTTGTTTGAACAGGATGATCAGCTAAGAATATATTAGTTTGCAGCCCCCCACCCAAGAACATCATTTTATTTTTCAAAGTACAGTTAACTTTGCATTAGTCGAATCGGTTGGGAACACAAAAAATAGTTTGACTTATGCAAAATTCAACTTAGGAAATGTAAATGACACATGTATGTTTTGCACAGTTTGGTAAAAAAAAAATGATTCAGCCTAGGGAAAGTTCGACTTATGCGACTTCTAGTTATGCAGAGTTAACTGTATTTTAATGCATGATTTACATACTGGTACATGTAGAGGTGTTGCTAGCAGTTCTGTAGTGAGTCCATCCCATCTGAGTCGGAGTCCTGGACATCCGAGTCCAAGTCCTGATGGGAACATCTTAAAGGCATTGATTAACTTTGCCCAGGATTGAAAAAAAAATATCTCGTTCCAGCTAATGCTGTAATCATAATTGCAAACCTTTAGCTCAGACAGGAATCGCCTGAGTTTTATAAGCTGATCGATCGTTTATATATCAAGATATTTACGATTGAACATTGTTGTCGGGATAGAGTACCACCGAACCCTAAAGAACTCTTACGGTTGGCATACCTTGCTCTATCACAGAATACCGTACGGGCAGGAAACCCGCTCTGAAATCGCCAAGCGCTGGTGCTTGGTTTTTGTGACTGCAGCGCAGCGAAGAAGCCGAGCGACTTGCGCTAGCGATTGATCGCGATTTTCTCTTTTTTAGGATAGTAAACGGGTTCCATTTTCTCTCATACTTTCACATATCCTTAATTATATATGTAGTTAGAGGACTGCACACAATTCACTGGCATTTGAGCTGATTTTACAATTTTTCACAAAGTTAATCAATCACTTTAAATTGCAATTTTTTTATGTCACATTATGATAAATGCCTTTATAACATAAATAGTTGTCTGGTTCATTGAAAACTGCAATTTTTTTAGAGAATTTAATTTATTGTAACTTTTCTTACTACAAATGTGGACAACTATAAAGGCTTGCTCACAAATGAATGATTTGTTGCCGTGACATGATGTACTGCATGGTGGAATTTCAGAAGTTTTATTGACCAAAATACTAGACAAGTGAACACGCACTCCTTTCGCGCCAAGACACAAGTCTCGTTGACAAATGGCTCATATGTGAACAAGCCTTATCAGGCCAAGTATTTTGCTTGTATCCACAGTTATTATAGAGAGTTGACTGTATTGTTTCTGTGATACCTCAATGAAAAAAGATACACAAATTAATATTTGTTCATTTCAAAGGCCTGTAATTTTATATTTTTATATAAGTTAACAGAACAAAAAATAACAAGTAATGCCATTAAAGCCAGATTATAGACCTGTTCAGTTTGGGTGCTGTTTTTTTATGCTAATGTCTAAATGGGGGCTTCAAGCATGCCGATAACAAAACCACTAACATCTCAACACACCCGACTCATTGCATAACCCATTGAATCATCTTTTCTTCTTTTTTAGAAGGCCCCCCCCCCCCAGTTATGGCTGACATAGACTAGAGTGTTCTGAAACCGACATTGTCTATAGAAAAGTGCTAGTGCTAGTGCTAGTGTGGAGGACGACCAATAATTTAGGCGAGAGTGCATGCACTACCGTATGTACGGGGGAACTTGGCGTAGGGTGAACTCGGCCACCTGACCCAACTTGGTTCAGTGACGGTGCACTGTGCTGCTCATGCATTGCGCATTTACATCCAGAGTTTAGTGCCGACGTTGGCACAGTGGATGCTCTAAAGATGCGTGCGTGAGCAGCACAGCATGCCATCACTGAACCAAGCCAGGTCCATCAATAAATGGTCGCGTTGGGTGCCGGTGGCCAAGTTTATCCGCAAGGCTGAGTTCCCCTGTAAGTACACACAATATGCATTTCATCTATTGCGTGCATGCCCTGGGGTAATTTAATGAGCTAAAATTAAAAGCAAGAAAACAGAAAAAATTGCCGGTCTCTTCACCGGTCTCGACCCGATTTTTGCCCGAGTCACAAGTCATCATTGGTCGTGTTCGTGTCCGAATCAGAGACCGAGTCCTTGAGTCCTTGTGTCTCGGGGGTGGGGTGTGGACGACACCCAAATTTGCCGGCAAATGCTGCAACCTGATCCCCCCCCCCCCCCACAAATAATCATAAAAGAAAATCGCAAATGTAGAGATCTTGATCATACAGGCCCATTTTCGCAAAGGGGGGGGGGGGGGGGGTGGAGGGTGACATTCTTTTGCCAAAATCTCAACTTTTCAAATTTTTTTATAAAGTGAAAATGTACAGAAATTACATAGTTACCTGGGAAAGTCGCTGCCCAAATATGTGAATATTCTGGCACCCCGCTACCCGAATATTGGAACTTTGAAAATCCTTATGGGGGTGGGGCCCATTGCTAGTAAGCGAAGCAAGCAAGCCAAAAAATTTGCCATTTTTTCTTTCTTTTTCTTTCCTTTCATTTTCCTTTCCTTCTTCTGTATTTGTTTTCCTTTTTTTCCCCTTTTTGTGTCCTGTCCTTTTTCTTTTCTCTTCCATCTTCCCTCTCCCTTCTCCCTTCCCCCCCCCCTCCTTTTTTTTTTTTTTTTTTGCTGACAGAGGTGGCGCATTTGCCGACAGCAGTTTTGAGTTGGGGGTGTGACACCTCCCACACACCCCTCAAGTGATGCCACTGCATGTACTGTTATTTAGTTGCACAAATCTGCAGACTGTATTACTTCAAGAAGTTGCCCATCAATAAATTACAACTTGCAATGATCACATGAAATATTTGTCTTCTGCTTTATTGTGATTGCCCATACCAAAGTAGTCAACGTTCTGAGGAAATTCATAATATAAGTAAAAATTAAGCAATAAGCATTCAGATGTATACAAATCAACTGGTAGTACTTCAATATCAAGAACAGGAACAAAAATCAATTTCCATCCTCTTCTTTTTCAAACCACTGATAAGAAATGCATCATAACTGGTAAACAATGGCAACTGAAGAATGCATTAAGATGGATGCAAAACACTTATAACGTAGCTCTGATCCGTAGATGATCCATGCCCGTATCATAAAGGTTATGACTCTCCTTTAATAAATACATCACTCTTTTGTGGGAGAGGGAAGGGTGAGCCTGGAAAAGCTTTTGTTGTTGTTGTTGTTGAGATTGTCAAGTTTGGAGAATAACAATTTAAATCTTCACATAATTTCAATGAAAACAGACAACCGAGGTTCATCAATTCAGATCAACACTGTACAGTACAATATACATGAACCATTCACTTTGCGAATTATAACAGAATATGTAATAACTTTACCTTGATCAGTATTGTGTAAATTCATCAAACAAGATAGCTTTAAAAACATTAGTTAGCAAAGAAGTTAATGCTTCTTTGTAATTTGGGTTTCCATGAAACAAATTACCGGAAGAAAAAGGTGTTATGAAGGGGAACTGTGAAACACATTCAAAGAACATGTAATTTACACCGACACATTAACACAAAATTTTCTGAACTCAAGCCTTTGCCTTCTCAAAGTGTGTAAAAAAAAAAAGTTGTGTATGTACATATCTACAGGTATTTCTGTCGTATGTTGGTTTTGCAAGATCCCCAAGTACATGTAGGCTAGAGTTTGACTACATCACCCCTTTGATTGTGAACAAGGAAATAACCACATCAGGCTACATGCAATGTAAGTGTTCAACCTTTCCTGCATTACCGAGGCCTTCAAATATCCATCAAGCAAGTTCTCTTCATAAGTTTGTGCAGTTTCTTTCCCCAACTTTGAAAATGACAAGGATTCTCAATGATAATTCTCTTTAAAGGGGGTACCCAATGCTGAAACAATGTTAGTTCATTTAAAAGATCATGATTTTATTAGAAGAAAATCATCTGCCTTAAATTTTTTTTTTAATTCGTGTTGCCAGAAAATCCCCGAAATATGGTAAGATTTCAGGATATTTTGGCCCCTCAGCTGTGTCCCAATTTCAGCTAGGTAACCACAATGACGTCAAAGTGGTTACCTTGTCGCGCAATTATAGCAAAATGCGCGCAAGGTGTAATGCATTTTGTACAGTCTAGCGCGCAACACATCTGCAATACGCGAACCTGGGTAACCACTTTGACGTCATTGTGGTTACCTAGCTGAAATTGGGGCACAGCTGAGGGGCCAAAATATCCTGAAGTCTTACCATATTTCGGGGATTTTTCTGGCGACACGAATTTTAAAAAAACTTAAGGCAGATGATTTTCTGCTAATAAAATCATGATCTTTTAAATGAACTAACATTGTTTCAGCATTGGGTACCCCCTTTAAAACAAAGAGAAGTTTATTTATTGAAGTATCAATGGTACATTTCATGGTGAAGAGACTGATATCTAGGTAAAGTTTTCAGGTTTACACCATGTATTCATTCAAAGGAATAAGAGCCATGAAAAGGGCTGGTGAGCTCCGCTAAGAGCTTTTTGGTCCTTGATGTTTCGATCAGGATGCTCTGATTGTCTTCAGGAGAATGAATAAAACGTTGCCTAGTGGAGGCTATATAAAACTTAATCAGTCACATACTAAAGTTTGTGACTGATATCAGCTCTGAAAAGACAATGATTTATAATACATGTACTAATAAGGCAATTTCAAACAGATGATCACAGAAGCATTTTCAAGAATATTTTGAATGGCATAATGTTTGTGTCTTGTTGACTGATATCACTTATAGGAACTTGGGTGAGCTGTGCTGTCAATATGAAAAATTAATATCTCACACATTAAAGAGTTGAAGAACACACTTGGCAGAATTATTTTGGAGGATTTGACTTATATGTCAAAAAAATGCAACTCTAATAGATAACAGTCCATGTTGTAATAGAAACATTCTAACATGAAGGGGTTTACGGTTCACCATGTGGTTAGTCCTGAAAAGGACTGTTGGGTTAAGAGGAGGAGAAATAGAAAGAGGAGGAGGAGAAGTGGAAAGGCAAGAAAGATGGAGCGAGAGAGTTGAGTATTCTTTCTTGAAATTAGGTGAAGTCCTGAGAAGGACTATAAACCAGACTATAAACCTCTACTCATCGCATCTCTTCTGGTTTATAGTCCTTCTCAGGACTTCACCTAATTTCAAGAAAGAATACTCTACTCTCTTGCTCCATCTTTCTCGCCTTTCCACTTCTCCTCCTCCTCTTTCTATTTCTCCTCCTCCTAACCCAACAGTCCTTTTCAGGACTAACCACATGGTGAATTGTAAACCCCTTCATGTTATCCGTACCACCATGCAAACCTACAAAGAACATCAGAAACATTCTAATAGATATATTTGACGCAGAAACACAAATTTAAAAATTATTAAACAAAATATGTGCATTTTCCATTTTGGAATCAGCCTACGACTGTATACGGTAGGTAAAATCTATCTCTGTTAAAATGACTTTACATAGTTTTATGGAAGCTGATTCTTAAAAGCAATTCCAGGATTTTATCAGTGAATTCAATGAGGCACGATATCAAAAGATTTTCTTAGTTTTAAAGTACTGAATTTACTTTGAAATGTACCTCTGATAAACAGTAGCATTCGAGTTGGAAATGAATGCAAGGCGAAAGCCAAGCTCTGTCTCACCTGCATCTTGCTAAGGGAATGAGAAGGTCAACTTTGGTCTGACAGCTTTATTATGCTAAGCAACAATGATGATGTTACAGACATTTTATCCCTGGAAAATGAGACAATGCTGCTTGTGCAGGCTGTTAATAAATGAAATTTATTGACCTATAACCTAGGTCAGACTTGACCTATTTTTCGAACTTGACCTGTGCCTTCAGGGGATGTGACTGGTATGAATCTGGTGATCATACCTCAACGGTAAAAAAAGTTATTATACTTGTACAGTGAAAAAAATAAGCGGGGGCTAAGCCAAAGGGCGATTAGCCGCCAAAACCCTTGAAAAAGCCACCGTAAATAAAAAATAAGCCGCCGTCAAATATTTCCGCCCATGAGTCGTAATGCATTAAAATCTCTAGATACAATAGGTGGACTACTAAGTAGCCCTCGCGAAAGAAATTTTAATTTTTACACTGCACGTGTAAAGTGATTTCTGCTGAAAGTTCATTGACCTTTTACACTGACCCATTTACAAACATTACATGCACCTTCAAGAGATATACTTCAACTTGTGATTTGAATTTGGTGATCCTACCTCAAAGGTACAAAAAGTTATTACATGCGAGGTGATTTTCACTGAAAGTTCATTGACCTCTTGACCTTTGTCCCTTGTTAAATTCAACCCATTTTTAAAACTTGATCTTTGCCTTTAAGAGATGTACTGGTGGTATAAATTTGGTAATTCTACCTCAAATCCATAGAAAGTTATGGTGATTATAGTGCTTTTGTGGAAAGTTCATTGACCTTTTGAAATTTGATCTTGATCAGATTCGACTCATTTTCAAACTTGACCTGTGCCTTTAAAGTGAACCAATCACCTGAATAATTATTTGTGCACAGATAGAAAGTACAAAATCAACTTCAAAGAAATTTATCTGGCATTCTATAGGTCAAAAGTTAAGGAGTATGAAGGAAATAAAGGATAACATGAAAATGCTCACGCGTAATCTAACTCTGAGTTTGGTTCCGTGCAAGCCCTTATCTTGGCAAGCACGCAAGGGTGCATGGAGTAGTCTACTCACGAATAGCTTTTACGCTTATAGGTAGTGTAATTAAAATTGCAGTATCTCTTAATAGAATTAATATTTGAAGCCCATATTTTGAATATATCGGTAGTATAACGACATGGATTCTCTAACATTAAGAGCAAAATATTTGTTGGTGATTGGTACCCTTTATTAAGAGATGTGCACCGTGGTATGAGCTTGGTGATTCTACATCAAATCCATAGAAAATTATTGTGATTACAGCATGATTGTTGACGACGACACTGATGAAAACGACTCCGAAAATAGTGACGCATATAGTCGTGTTCTGCTATGCAGGCGAGACAAAAACTTACAAATACAAGTACATATTATACATGAAATTCTACTTGGGTTGCTTTTGTTGGTTATTATGTCTTATAACCTAGCAGCGTCTTGTACTGTTCCTAAACATGAACTGAAAGCCTATGTGATATGTGCTATTCCTGAGCGACGCCACAAATCTTTGAAACATGTACATAATAAAGTTTTTTTTACACTTTCTTAATGAACAGAAATTACAGAATGCATTTTATTAAGACATTCATAAAAAAGGCTGAGTATGTTGGTCTTTCTAAAAAGATCTTAACAAGCAAACATTCTCATTCATGTCAAATCAAATTGTAAATAAATGCAAGTGAATCATTTTTTAATTAAAAGTGAACATGAAAACACATGATGAATGAATACGTTCCTTTAGCGGTACAGAAAAATTGCAAATCTAAAATCTTTGAGAAATTTGAAAATTGTGCATTTAATCAAACAGACCAAGGTTCTTGTGAAGAAATAGCTGTGCATCAACGTGCATGTGATCAAGGCGTTTACGATTCTCAAGCGTTCTGTTGGTCTCAGCGATCCTACACAGTGGAGTGGCAGCAATGGGCACGCAGAGGATACCTTTGGCAAGCTTGCAGAGATCAGGAAATCGCTTTTCGTTCAATCGCCACCAGTTGAGAGGATCAGTCTCTCTGGAAACAGGACGTTCCAACCTGAAGAGGTCAATCTCATCCTCTGGTTTGACGCTCTTCTTGTTGAACTCATCTTCTCCCAGTAAGGCAAAGAACGGTGAGTCTTCCTCAACCTCAGGTTCCTCAGCATCCTCATTACATTCTCTGTGGTTTTCTGCAAGCTTTTGCTTCAACCCCTCAATGACTGGTATGCGATCCTCGTCTGATAAGAAGCGCAGGTGGTGGAATCTTGGATCAATGGCTGAAGCCTGCATCATCAAGGAGCTGGGCAGGATTTCATTCAGCTCACAGCGCGACTTCAATTCTGCACTGAGGATATTCCTGAAGACCTGTCCATCATCTGAGATGTCCTCAGTGTTGGGTGCATCGATGTGCTGAAGTACTCCATGCATCACTGGTAACCAGCAGGACCCTGACTTGTTCCTGCCATCTCCCATGACGGCTACAGCAGCTTTCACACCCTGGAGAGCCTGGATCAGTTCATGAAGTAACTTCCACTGAGACTCTGTCAGGTTGGCCTCATGGTCAGCACCAAGAACTTTGCCGATGACATCCTGAAGCTCTGCTAGTTGACTGAACATATCGGATATCACATGCCATCCACTGGAAGTGTCACATATGGTCAGAGTGAGAGATTTCTTCTGGTCCTTTAGTGACCCTGCCAATTTCCTTTGGCAGATTCGATCGGTAGACAGGTGGGAGATGAGCTGACCAGCATCTTGAATGAGCTTTGCAAGAGATGGAATACCGAGCGCATTCTGCACAGAGATCCCCAAAAGTTCTCCTGCACATGGTCTACTCTCCACGTTCAGAAAGGCACAAATTGATTTCAATACCTTCAGTCTTTCAGTAGTATCAGCAATGGACTGCTTGCCATCTGTGCCATACACCATTGCAGGAACATCAGAAATCGTCACACCACATTCTTGGCACATATCCTTTATTTGCTGGGCAACATCTACATCTGTTGCATTCGCCTTTACCTGAAATGTTTTTGAAAAAATAATAATATACATACATGTACATAAATAAATTTTTAAGGTATCTCATCTGAAATTTATGGTTCTTTCTTGAAGAAAAATCATACATGTAAAATATAGGTATCCTTATCAAACTCAGTGCCTCTTTGAAAACATGTGCAAGAGATGTTTTTTAAACACGAATGTTTGCATGAGGGCTTGGATCCTGGGCCCTATTTCATAAAACTTGTTATCAATAACAAACTGCAACATTTCTATCACAAATTTGCTCTCAGCCAATCAAATGCAAAGATTTCAGGAGCTTATTACAATTATTGTGACTAACCCATGCACTACTGAATTCTCTAATTGTTGTTTTGATGTTGTTGTTTTGTTTTTTTTTGTGTGTTTTTTTTTACTCTAAACTGTGCATGACAATTTCTCACATTGACTCAATAACTTGATTCAAAGATCTAGAACACATACCAGATGCATGAGTAGAAAGTGCCAATATTTCTCCCCACACTGGTCATTTTTGCTGGGTAACAATACCGCGTTTGATGCTAGGAATTTTAAAAAGGAAAAATAAGCTTTCAAATCCTTAATTATTGCAACATTTTGAGAGCTTCAAAATCACTGTTATTGATACAACTTGGCAGTTATTGAACTTTGACATAGTTCTTGTCTGTATGCAATATATCACCTTCAGATACATGGCTTTTCATTAGAAGAATACGGCAATAAATGAAAAATACCAGTATTGCCCAATCGAAGAAGAAAAGGGGATCAATTTAGCACTTACATAATTCCTGTCCTGAAAGGGCTAATAGCAATAACGGAAATAAAAATTTTAAAGAGTTACCTTGACAGTACCAAGGACCCAGCTTTCATTTTTCCAGTCTGTGTTGATGAGATGTGATGTCACTGTGATGAAGTTCCTGTTATGGTAGTCAGTCCATAGATCACAGCTCAGACCTACTTTCAGAGCGCCTGACAGCCGTTTGGTAAGCTTGGATCGGCCTTCTGCTAGTCGGGCGAGTAGACGATCCTCAACACTGAACTGTAAATGACAAAATAGATAATTTAATAGAATACAGGTACTACATGTACTGGTTTGACAAATGATGACAAAAAATCGTATAGGCATAGGTAAATTAGAGGTTGGTTCTCCCAAATGGGGTGTTAAGAAAAAACAAACTACAACAAGACCGTGTCTCTTGTTAAGAATTAAAAGGCAAGCAAATAATACTAGCAAGATGCTACAAGTTTAACATGTTATAGGATGTCTGGCAACAATTTAAGAAAAAATAGCCAAATGACACAGTCACACAATGATGGTAAAAAAAGCTGTTTTGAAAATCAGACAGACTAATAAGTAAATACTGGAACCTGCAGATGCCATGTTGATGTTAATGTGACTTTTGATAAGAAAATTCTCCATTGATATTGCACATGAAATGGGCTGATTCTAATCATTCTATATTAGAAAAGAAAGGACATTTTATACTAACATTCTGTTGCCCACTGGCTAAACAAGTCATTGATGAAAAATTGGTTTGACCTTATTGGGCAAATTGGGATTTTCAACAACAACAACAAAAAACACCCCCAAAATGAATACATGCATGCATTTTCCAAGACTAAGAGGTGACATGATCTTTCTCTTCCCATCAAGTTTGACCTTTTTTCCATTATCCTTTTCTTTTCTTTCTTTTTCATGTTATTTTTTTTTATTTCGTAGATCTAGATTCTACTTCTACAATGTGTACAAATATTCACAACTGGACTTAGGGTTCAATGCATTCACGGGACAATCACTATATGGGGCTGTGTCAATTTTGGCCTGTCACGACCTCTAAGTTGAAGAGGTAAAAACACCAATATAATCGGCAAAAATTTTGAAAAAATACTTCCTTCTACATTTTAGAATGATAGAATATCTAATTTCATGCCAGATCCTTCGAAAGGATCTTTATCATCTTGATCAAGTGAAATTTTCAGGCCGTTTTTGGTTGGTGATCTTGCTCCTCTCCTGCACACATATATGGGCAAGATATCACACACTTGCCAATGGGCTATGGGAGGCAATTGCTCACGGTATGAAGGTACAGAGTGCGAGGTTATCTCCAATAACCTCGCATAAGTGTGAGTGGGTTCAATGGTGAATACGCACACACCATGCCATGGTCATGGAAACTAGTTTTTAGTAGAGAACATACATGTAGAGTACGGTATATATCAGGGTTCGACATTAATGATAGCCCGCTAGCCAATGGCTAGTAAAAATCACGGCGGACTAGCCAAAATCTGAAGTTTCTAGTCCGTGTGGCTAGCCAAAATATCACTCTAGTGTCGCACAAAGCGATGCTCATTGTCAACACATCCGACAATGATTCAAATTCAAACAATTAATAATCAGTGATTGATAATATGCTCTACATGTAAAGTATAAATATGTCAGATTTGTTTCATCTTAAAGTCTATAAAATCCACGCAAGCATGTGTTCGCTGTCGACTCACACCACTGATATTTCAGCTTGCCAAGCTGTAGAAGCGAGCACGAGAGCTAGCTACAATGTAGCACGAGAGAGGTACCTAGATGTAGCTATTGTGTGTGTTTGCACGTACATGTACATGTACGTACATGTGTCAGATGTGTTTACAACGAGAAAGGGCGCACTGGTATGTTTACGTCCCCCCCCCCCCTTTTTTTTTTTTTGGACAAAATACGATATCAAGCATACTAGGGCTGCACGATATGGTGTAATGGGTTATTCGATTATCGTCAGCCGTCAATATGCCTATATAACGTCACCACCCAAAACAGTACATTTCCAGTCACCTAAAATATAGCACAACTAGAAACGGTTACCCACCCAGTCACTGACCATCACGATTCAAAAATATGTATCACATTGTATTAAATTGATTTGAAAATTCGGATTAATAGGAATATAGAATTATATTTTTTCGAACGTTTTTTTTTTTCATCGCTCGAAAAATGTGGGGCGCAAGGAAAATTCAAACTTTGCGGTACAGACTCATGAATAATAAATACCGTCGTCACCTAGATACGCAGGGCTGCTTGTTGAATATTCATGAGTTTGCCCTCTGCTGTCAAAAACATTATCATATCTCATATTATTGGCTTTCCACTCCAGAGTACGTCTTTTTGTCGAAACTCCTTGAAAGTCATTATTTCTGGGAGTTGTTTTGGGTAACAATAGTATGATTTTCAAAAGCAAGGAATTGCTTTACATTAATTTATTTTTTTAGGTGTATTTTTGTTGTTTGATCCAATCTCGTTCAGTATATTTTTACCTGTGCCTGCACAAAAGCACAGCCTGTATTCGGGGAGCAAGGAAAATTCAAACTTCGCGGTACAGACTCATGAATAATAAATACCATCGTCACCGAGATACTCAGGACTGCTTGTTGAATATTCATGAGTTTGCCTTCTGCTATCAAACACATAATTTCTCGTATTGGCTTTCTGTTCTGGAGTACATCTTTATGTCGAAACTCCTTGAAAGTCATTATTTCTGGGAGTTGTTTTGGGTAACAATAGTATAATTTTCAAAAGCAAATAATTGCTTTACGGTAATTTTGTTTTTGGGGGGAATTTTTGTTTTTTTTATTAAAAAAGCTTAGTTTGATCCAATCTCGTTCAGTATATTTGTACCTGTGCTTGCACAAAGCACAGCCTGTATTCGCCCCTTAGTCATGCTAGTGGACTACATGTACATCGTGACTTTGCTTGCGTCTTTTTCTTTGTCAAAATATTTTACTGATCCTTCACGATCTCATTCATGTTTTTTATGACATTTTATTCCCCTAATCATTCTAAAACCCATTAGTTTTTAGTTGTTGTTTTTTCTTTCTATCAAATCATAACAAAACTGGATGCATTATACATTGATATTTTGACTGAACTTAAACATTATTAATTACGGATTCTGTGTTTCATCTGTGAATGAACCCAAAATAATTTTGGTAGGATTTCTTCTTACTGAGTGATGATTTACCCAGTTGTGTAAATTCTGTGGGCAGATAAAAAAATATTATAAATAGACATCTGCCAGTGTGTAACTGCTACATGATCTCGTACTATAAAGTAAGAGATCATGTAACAGTTACACAGTTATATGTTAATATAGTGGCAAAGGCTGCAGTGCTACATGAAGATTCATCAATAAATGTCATGATGGCAGTTGAACTGTTGAATATCAGGGTAAATTCAAATGCCAGTCCGTTGACTTGGTATTAATTCGCTATGATTGAAGTGTGAAATGGTGTTGTGTAGTAAAATAACACTGTGTATTCACCATTTTCCTGATCAAAGTGCAACATTACATAATCTGAACCGTCACTCAGGGGATAATAAGGTAACAACATTTCCTTTTATTTTACTCAAAGAGTCAGTATAAAATATGATTTATATTAAACGAGATAATTTACAAAACAATACAAGAAAGATATCAGTACAATATTCAAAATAAATTACTGAGAGGGCATTAATTCAGCCAAAAGGATAACCCTTATAGGATGTTTGTGCCATATTATTATTACCCACGCCGATGAAATCGGCAGGGTTATGTAAAGGGTTCCGTATGTTTGTATGTTTGTTTGTTTGTGTACAAGATAACTAGAGAACGGGTGAACGGATTTGCATCAAATTTTCAGGGATTGTTTGGATAGTGACAGGAAAGAATCGATTAAATTTTGGTGATGATTGGTTGATCCCTGCAAATTCTGTGAGACTTTCTAGTTTTGACTCTATAGTATAGTATATGTAAAGATCACCGTTTCGCACGTATCAGATTTAAGGAGCCGATACCGATATCCCAACAAAGCGCATGGATAGCTTAACACTGGTAATGGCGTCAGGACCATTCTCAACGAAGAAGAAAAAAATGTTTTTAACTACTGATTTATTAGTCTAGAATATCGTAAAATTGCCCGAGTAGTCCGGTGATTCTAAAAGCAATCCTTATTTGATCTAGAGACCGGTAAGAAACTTCACAGAAATGGATAGTATTGATAGGAACAGTAAGTTTAGATTTAATTTCTCTCGAGTTTCTCACTTGCAGCAGAAAATGCTGCGGTAGCCAATATGCAGCTAGACGCCGGATCGGACGGCCCAGCGCGTACATGGCTAACGGCCAAATTTCGGGCATCGGCTCAGATTAGCCGTAGAGTCATTTCTTTTGCATTGTGATTGTTGATTTAGAACTCATCCTAGTTAATAATGTGGATTCTCTGGGTCTTTTACTACGGAATATCGAACATCATATTTATCAAATCTATCTGGAAAGAGACCGGTAAGAAACTTCACAGAAATGGATAGTACTGATAGGAACAGTAAGTTTAGATTTAATTTCTCTCGAGTTTCTCACTTGCAGCAGAAAATGCTGCGGTAGCTAATGCAGCTAGACGCCGGATCGGACGGCCCAGCGCGTACATGGCAAACGGCCAAATTTCGGGCATCGGCTCAGATTAGCTGTGAAGTTTCATTACTTTTGCATTGTGATTGTTGATTTAGAACTCATCCTAGTTAACCCTTTCGAGACAATTGACCACATTTTGTGGTTTGGCCCAATAACTTTTGATTTAGAGCCTTAAAAAATATACCAGATGCGTGAGTAAAAAGAGCAAAAAATTCTGCACATACTGTGTCCATTTTTGTTGCATGATCATATTGCGTTTGATGCCAGGAATTTTAAAAAAGAGAATAAGATTGAACATCCTTAAATTGGCAACACATTGAGAGATTCAAAATCATTGTTTTTTTGTCCAAATTGGCAACTTTTTCAACTTTTCGACAAAGTTCCTAACCATGTATATTATTTTCAAGACATTGCATCTTATTAGCACTAAAAGAAAAATATTACTGTTGCCAATTTGCAGAACAAAATGTGATCAATTGAGCTCTTACATAATTCCTGTCCTGAAAGGGTTAATAATGTGGATTCTCTGGGTCTTTTACTACGGAATATCGAACATCATATTTATCAAATCTATCTGGAAAAAAACTAGGTAGGATTTTTTATTCACTCATTCCGCCCCTTTAAAAAGCAAAGGTAGATCTAGTTCCTTTCCGTGTGCTCTAGATCGAACGTTGGACTAAATGTTGGCCTAGATTTAATTTCAGACCTATATGAACATACTACCTCATAACACCTGTAAAATTACACTTCGAATGATGCCTACTGACTTTATTTCTCACGGCTAATCCCCCAAATTTCCCATATCTAGCATACAAGTAGCAACACCAGCACCAACACCGAACGTGAAATGAAAATTTCTTAATCCCTAGGGTATAGTGTTAGTCACTTAGTGAACGGAATTTTGTACATGAAATTAAACACCGGATGCCGAGCTCGGTTCAGCAGACAACATCTGACAAAAATTAAACACCGGCAACCGGAACTACATGTACGTCAGAAAATCAGAGGTCAACACCTAACACCGACTGATTTTTTTCTCATTTCATAGTCGGTGTTAGATCATGATTTCGCGGCAAAATAAACACTAACCACAAACACCAACACCGAGCGTGAAATCACCCAATGTGGATTTCAGTTTTGACCCCATTGTATAGTATTGCAACTACTCTGTAGCACCGCCAAGGCGTGGGTCTGCCGCCTTTGACGGCCCCTCTAGTTTATTTTTTTTTGGGGGGGGGGGGGGTCAGAGCAGCAGAGAAAAGAATGTTTATTGCCAACTGGATAGATTCCGTCTCAGTGAACAGTTTGTTATGCTTTTAAAAAAATGGGGCTGGCGGACTAGTAAAAAAAGTTAAGCGCAAACCCTGATATATATGTATATGGGGTCGGGCTAACTCGGCACTAGGGTGAACTCGGCACTACGGGAAAAGTGAGGCCGAGTTAGCCCGGAAGGTTTAAATCGATCATGAAATACCAATGTGTAAAGTTTTGTTGCGATTACTAGATAAGAATACGTTTATTAACCATTCTTTTTTATAGAATTGTATGAAATACTCAGATGATAATCTTGCAATTTTCTTGATGTAACATGATGTAAAAGTAACATTTTAGACAGTTCAATCACACGACACAGCTCGCAATCGCCGGCCGTGCGTAGCGTGCACTGTGTTTGCATGGACTCGGAGCGATGAGTCGGACACACATATTGCAAAACCTCACAGTCGGTAAAAAAATGTTATCCATCAAGAATTTATGGAAGTAATATTAATATAATCAAATGAACGGTTGTTAGTTTCAGTTTATGTTACAGACATCATTAATATCTACGGAATTTTGCAGTAATTCATTCATCAAGTCCGAGTACCAAACCCATGGCCAGTCACTGAGTCAGTGAGTGCAACGCACGGCGATTGCGAATGCGAGCTGTGAATTGTGATTAAACTGCCTAAAATGTCACTTTCATATGATGATATTAGCTCTAGAAAATTGCAAGATGAACTTCAAAATAAGTATTTTATACAATTCAATCAAAAGACAGTTTAAAAACGTATTCTTGGGCTCTTGGCTAGTATTTAGTAATCAAAATGAAACTTTATGGATTGGTATTTCATGATCGATTCAACCTCTCCGGGCTAACTCGGCCTCGAATTTCCGGTAGGGCCGACTTCGCCCTAGTGCCGAGTTAGCCCGCATTCATATATATGTATATATATATATATATACAGGTAACTCTGCCTAAGTCAAATCTCTTGGGACCACAGAAATCTGTTCGACTTAGGCGAAACTCGACTTAGAAGAGGTAAAAAACACACGTTTTGCTCATTCTGTTCTGAAAAATTGCTTCGACTAAGGCGATTATTCGACTTATGGAAGGTCGACTTATGCAGAGTTAACTGTAGATCTACATGTATATAGGTCTAACAGTAATTTGTATTGAACAAACATGACAAATATGAATATATTTCAGAGTGTAATTGTGCACCCCTCCACCACGTAAACAGTAGAGGCGCACGGCCGATATTGGAGACCGTTTCCTATTTGGGAGACTGTCTCAATTATCAGAGACTTGTGTCAACGTTTTTGGTAGCCTATTTCATAATTTGGGAGACAGTCTCCCATTTAAGAGACCAATTTTCTTTGTTTACATTTGCTGCAAAGGGATTACCTCGGCTCAAAATGAAAATGTGATAAGCAGATTCCTCATGAAAAATTACGCCTCTTGACCATCTACTTTTGTTTTCATAATAATTTTTGTTATGATCTACATGCAAAACAAATGGGCTTCTGACCTCAGTGAGGCAAAAAAATTTGGCAGAAACTGCCTTGCTGTTGGTGTTGTTTCTTTTGTCCTTTTTGTAAGCTTAAGTCTCCAAAATATGGGAGACAGCTCATCTCCCAAATAGGAAACAGTCTCCAATATCGGCCGTGCGCCTCTAACTTACTGATAAAAGCCTTTAAATTTGCCTTATAGTCTTCTTGTGGCTTATGAAACTTACTGTTGTTGGGAAAGCGTACCCAGCTTGTAAACAATCAACAAGACCCCGGAATCCAGTCCCATCGATGATGTTCACTGGCAACAAATCTTCAATAAGCATTTGGAATATTGAATTGCTGATGCCATGAGCACGGGAGTTGCTGCACATCATCTTCTTGAAAGCACCTTGAAGAGTTCCAGGCTTCATCCTTGTTTGCTGCGTTCCATGAAGTCTGGCAACAGCTTTCCTTTTTGCAGCTTGAGCAAATGCAAGGTTCTTTTTGGGGATGGATTCACGGTCCCCGCCGTTTGCGTCGGCGTTGGCGTTGCTTGCGCCGTCCTCCGCCTCCTGCTTAATTTCAGCTTCGACTTTCGCTTCACCTCCTTCTGGATCTCCTTCAATCTCTCCATCTTTTTCATCATCATCCCCGGAGAAAGGACCCTTTGCAAATCTGTAACCGTGTTTGAGACGATGGCGATCAGGGATAATTCTTGGTTGGTACTGATCCGCATGTCGATTCAGCAGATGGTTCCTCAAATTGGAAGTACCGCTTCGGGATGAGGCGGTTAGATGCAAACCGCACAGCTTGCATTCAATGTACTTTAACCTATTGCCCTTCGTATTCGATGTGCGATACTCCATGAAAGCCCAGACATCCGACCGACGCCGCACCGATCTCAAAGGCCTGTTCACGAAATCAGTCGAGACGGGCTCTTCTGCTTCTTGAATCAGATTGATTTCCATGATGGTCTCGTATTCATAGATATTTCAGGATCAGTTCTGTCCCCAAAGAGGCGAATAACACAGGGTAAAACAATGGCGGATACTTCAGTTCGATGATCGCACGTTGGCTTGTAAATCACCCAGATACAGCTATCCGCCGTATGATACCTCGGTACCGCGGGAAAATGGTGATATTTGCATCCGGGATCGCGGGTCGCATCATAGAGATAGACGCAGAAACAGGCGTTCGGGTGAAAATAATACAGCTGAAGTGATCAACAAAATATTAGTACTAGAACTCTGGAATAATACAAGTTGGGGCATTTCATAATCGTGATCCGTCTTGCTTTCTGTATTCATACAGTGAAAACATTTGTTTTTCTTTGGTTATGTGTTCTTTCTCAAAATCGGTACTAAACCTGACTTTGGACTGGTAGACATAAAATAGTTTTGTTGAAGGTGCATACTGTATTGCAAATTAATCGATAGTTATCAATCGTATTTGATAACAATCAACATCGATCAGTGTGCGTCCTTGCTTTTCATTGGCAGAAAGTTCAAAGAACACAACAGGTGCATAGTTCTGCACGCGGGTAATCTCCCCAATTATTGACCACATGGCATTTAGGCCTCGATCCACCGGAAAGCCCCTGCAAGTGAGCTATTTGAAAAGACGAGTGATGCCATTTCTTTGTGAAGTTCCATGCAAGACTAGCTAACCTTCTCGAGCTGAATATGTTTGGCAAATTATCATTATCATCATCATCATCATCATCATCATCATCATCATCATCGCTATTATTATTATATTGTTATTATCATGATCGCATTTGCTTATCATCATCATAATCATAAATGCTAATAATATTTTTCCACTATTACAGGCGTCTTTTTTTCTCATTCTGTGAAAAAAGGCTTATAATCACGAGAGCATCTCCAAACGAATACTAGTATCCATTATACATGTTTGTAACGTACCTCATGACTTTATTGAATTTATAAATTTTAAGTTTGTTTAAAATAATCACGAGCTATGTAATAATTTGGAGAAAAAGACTCCCCCCCCCCCCCTCCCCCCCCCCAAAAAAAAATGAGAAGAAAAGATTAAATAAATGAATAAATATAGGCCTATAAAGAAATAAAGAATAAAAATCAAAATCAGAGGATCGTCCCAAAACAAGTTTGTTTTGCAAACGTCACTGTTGCCGCCGCCGAGGAGGAAGGTATGACAACGTAAATCTTGTTAGATATTTCTCGATTCCGCGTATATCATACGTATTTTCTCTTTCTCTGTTACTATGGCTTTTGTGACTTTAAAAAACCAAAATGACTAATTTATACCAAGGGATATGGGTATTTTTTATATTTTATTTTGGACAGCCAATATTCTTAAACTGAAAAAAAAAAAAAACGTCTGGAGGTGTGGATTTGAAATTGATATGTATTCTTATTTCTGGCATCCTTCCATGAACGTAGAGCTACGGCAAACAAACAGGATTACAATACTGGTAGGTCCTTAAAACTAATGGAAAGGAAATATATACAAATAAAATTATGCACAAATTAGCAAATCAGGATAATTTCTCTCTCTCTCTCCCTCTCTATCTTTATGGTGTTGAGAGGAGAGCTCTGAATGGTTGATTGCAACTTACTTTTAGTGCAATTAACCTAAAATTAATCTACAAATGCATGTACTAACAATTTTATGGTTTGTTGAAGCCTAGTTGCCGCCCTTTGACTGAATGCCCTATAATGCCAGAAGATGAGAAAATAAATAAGAGTAAAGAAAAGAATAGACATTTGTATCATTTCGTCAGTTGAAACCTCTTTATTTTAAAAACATAAATAGACAAGATATTTAATTTTGTAATCGTTGGAACAGAATTAATTTTTGTACTTTGTTCAAACGTGCCCTGATAAGTTCATTAGGTCAAAGTCAGTAAAAAAAAAAAATAAAAAAAAGAAAGACCTATTTTAATAACTCCCACATGGTGTTACCGAAAACCTTCAATTGTGAATATTCTAATATAATACTGGCATATGTACATGTACTCAACTAAACGTAGAAGAAACTCATTTTTGAAGCTTTGGCATGTACTTACAAAGAAATATATGAACAAAAATTTGAATCTGAAGATAACTTGATCTTGTATACAAATCTGTAGGATGGCCAAGTTCAAAGTTCATGCCAATTTTAATTTACAGTATTAAAATCTTTAGGCACCATAATGACCCAAAGATTCTGAGTTTTCGAAGCTTTTGTACAAAAAAATAAAACTCTGAATAAGAACAAAAATTTAAAATACAATTTACGTCTTGATATTTAAGCGATAGTTATAAAATCTATGTAGCTCTCAAATTCTCAATAGATTGGATCAGAATTGGGGACTTGTACATGTACAGTAGTGTGCATTTTCATCAAAGTATTGTCCAATATATGTAATGTGTGAAATAAGCAATTTTACATACTAGTAATGGGCATGAACAGTTAAGGGTGAGCATTTTGTCTGTGACACAAAATATATTTTATCATAAAATTCCATTTTTGTGTTTCACTGCCTCTTAATATATATCTTTGTTTTCTGTTTTTATTTATTTTTTGTCAGGAAAATGCCATTTTGAAGAATAAACAAGATGTGTCCCTACAAAATACGCCATATCTCTTTTAATCCTGCACCCTTCCGCAAATTTACATGACTAATCCATGTTAGTGAAGTTACGTAGAGAAAATCAAGTTCAATAGCAGCTATTTTAAAATGAAGTTTTCTGTTTGGTCGTCAGGCAGCCTCGTACTACAAATTGATATGCTATCTTAATAATTCTTCCCCTCTTGTCCCCCTTCTCTCTCTCTCTCTCTCTCTGCCCCTCTCTTTCTCTCTTAATCTCTCTGCATTTCATCATCTCTCTTTCTCCGATCTTTTCTCTGCTCATATGCAATCAATGTCATTATTTCCATCTTATGTAACATGACAACATAACTTATATTTTGAAATGTAATTACTTGCTTTAATCAGAGGGTGTCCTTGTAAACTGTTGCTCAGAATGACAGATATATACACACACACAATAGTTCGGTATTCGGTTCAAGTTGAGCACAATACAGCACATGCTGCTTTGGACAAGCATACAACAAAATAATGTGCATCAGGATGTGTCCAACTGAAACTGAGACGAACAATCTGTGTATATTTGGCTCTGTTCGTGCATACGAATGATAGCACAAAATGGAAAATGATTATCACAGATCTCGGTATTTTTCATCATTATTTGTATGAAGGGTTTTCAGGTGACCAGAAAAACTGGCGTATCTCATGGTTTGCGCATGAGTACCCGGATGACCGTGCAATTTTAAAACAATATCTCATGGTTTGTGTAAAAGTACCCGGATGACCGTGCAATATATCTCCATATCTCATGGTTTGGGGTGCGCGTGACGCGTAAAAAAGTGAATACGCGCTTAAATACGCAAAGGTTAAGACAATGGATGTATGCGCGCAGCTCTTGCAAGTTGCTTGGGTAAGGACAAAAATTATTTTCTCCGTGTGTTTTATGTCGAAGTCCATACAAAAACATAAGGACATGTAATGGTGAAAATTGAGGAACTAGGTATCATACAATTAATAATAATAATATTGAATGGCTTTTCTTTCGTGGGACATAAGGATATATCGTACTCGCTTTGAAAATATTTCACTCGTTGTGCTGACTCGTGAAATATGCTCATAGCTCGTGCGATATATCCTTGTATCCCACTCAAGGCCATTCAATATTATATAAATACTTCCCACCACTCGGATTCCTTAGGACTTTTCATACATGTATGTTATAGAGTGCATATTCACGAGACTAGAGCAGTTAAAATTTTTTCTCTTGCATTTACATGTAGTGTGAGGTTATTTTCATTAAATTACTCCACTATAACTATAATAACGGTCTATACAAGAAAAGGCAGGGCTCTACACTAATAAGCGCTTGGAACAAATGGCCACCCAAAATTTAGGTCCAGTCCACCAAAATTTAGAAATTTTAACACAGGGCTCAATGCATAAAGACCCTAAAATTTCAATCCAAACCCCCTGTAAAGAGAGTTAGTGTCAAGCCCTGGAAAAAGTACTGGTATGAGATATCAATGTCAGTCACTGACTTTCTCTTATGAGCATTCAGCACAGATATTGGTGAATTCAATACCATTTCTACATAGAACAATTTTATAATACATTACTGACACTTGTTATTTAAAAAGAAAAATTAAATTGAAATAAAAGAAACATTGTTAGAAATCACAGATCCTGAAAGGTTATATTTTTCCCCTTTTTTCTGGCTAGAAAAAGTTTTTGAAATAAGAGAGTCAACATATGCTGAAACATTTGAAGACTAGTTTAAAGACTTTCATCCAAATAAACTTGTCCTTCACAAGAGGAAAATTGAAAAAAAAAACGACGAGATAGAAAAGTACAGTATACTTGAAAGCTGATACAATGTATAAAGCTTGAGAGAACAAAGAATGAGATACAGTGGAACCTCGTTATAAAGAACGCTGTTATAACAAACCCTCGTCATAACAAGGTAATTTTGCCGGTCCCACTTCTTTGTATTCTATTGTTTTTTAGCCCTGACGTAACAAGATTTTGATACGAAAAGGTAATTTCCTTGGCCAACCAAAGGAGTTTGTTATAATGAGGTTCCAGTGTACATGTAAATGAGACCTTGTCATCATGATGTAAATTAAAATAGCAACTTCAATATGCAGAAGTTAAAATCTTCACACCAAATTTTTGTATCAAATAAGCCTCACTACACATTTCAAACAGATGAATTCACATTGAGTTATGAAGGCAAACTTTTGATTTTGTCACTTGTATCACATAACAATCTCTTCAACACAATGATCTGCATATAGTTCTAAACCCTGCAGTTTGTCTATCAAACCTGGGTCAAAGACCAATTATGATTTAGGAAGATGATTGGTCCTGCAAATTCAACCTCCAAGAGAGCTCTCTTCATGTCAACCATGGATGTCCCAGCCAAAATGTCACTCATAGACTGTGCAATGGCAGGAACACAAAGGAATTGTTTGGCCAGCTTGACCAAGTGCGGGAACCTGCCCCTGTTGACCCTCCACCAGTCCAAAGGACAACTATCATGCCGTAATGCAGGAAAGGTCATGTAGTTGCTAATCTCAGTGTCTATGTCCTGCCTGTCCTGTGAATACTCTTCACCATCACCAAACAAACACAAGAATGGGGACGCTTCCTGTGATTCAGCTGAAAGGTTGTTTTCGCTTTCTCCATCCATGCCAGGACTGGCTGCCATGACACCCTTGAGTGCCTCAAGGACATCTGTCTTGTCCTCTTCGGCAATGAACTTGAGCTTCTTAAAGCGTGGATCAAGCAGTGCAGCAAGCATGGGTACAGATGAGGGCAGGATGGCAGTAAGGTCCCATTTCTCTCTGGTCTCCCTACCAATAGTCTTCAAGAATCTTTCCATGGGTGAGTTTGGCCCATGGCTGGCATCTTCGCAGTGCTGCAGAATACTGTGAACAACTGGCAGAAGGCATGATACTGATCCAGTCTTGTCCTTGCTCATGACTGTCAGTGCTGCTCTCAGGATTTGGAGTGAGCTGACAAGCTTTTCTGCTAGGTTCCACTGATCTTCCGTGAGGTACAATTCTGCATTTCTTCCATCCAGACTGGCAACCTTCTCTACATATTCTCTGGAGCCAACCAGCTGTTGAGAAAAAAAAAAAGGGTAAATAAAGTTTACATCTTATATGTTTGGTCAAATTTGGAAGGCACAATTTAATTTACATATTAATAATCGGTCTATAAGTGCACGCGAAGCAAGATTTTATGAGTAAAGACAATGATTTGGAAATCCCCTAAACTTATTCCTCCAGTGTTATATATACTGCAGTAAAAAATATAATTCTTATTGAAAATGAAAGTAAATTCTTCCCATACTAAACATTGATCTTCATTAATTAAAAAGTACAGGGATTTTTTTTCTTACATTTTAAGAAAGTAATTAAACTGTTTTGATGGCTGAATTGACCTTGTCAAAATTTATGTAGCTACCAAATGGAATTTGAATTAAGCACAAAATTAGAATCGACCTTTATGAATTATTAACAAAAACTTTTGAAATGTGTTATCGAGTGAGTTCTTTCTTTTCAATAATTATCAAACTAAGTTTCAACTTTAAGATTTTAACTTAATTGAACTGTATCTTCACATTTAATCAGAAGTTTCAGAACACTTTCTCAAATCATATGTACATGGATGAATATATCAGGATTTTACTAATGACAGAATAGCAAAAATTTAAAGGAAGAAAATCATCAAAGATATATTCATTAAGAAGATGGTTACATCAAGGACAAACAAGCCTCTATTTACTTGGAGCGTCCCACATTTAGAGGAATCTGATTTTTTCTGTCCTCTTAAATTTCAACTTTTAGATTTTAAATAAAGTGTACCAACCACCTGAAAAAAGAATTTGTATAATGCTAGGAAGTATAAAATTAACCTCAAAGAACTTTATCTGAAGTTCTATAGGTCAACAGTGTAGGAGTATGAAGGAAATAAAGGATAACATGAAGGTGCTCGTGCGGAACCGAACCTCCGAGGTGGGTTCCGCGCGAGCCCTTTTCTTGGCGAGCGCGTACGGGTGCGTTGAGTAGTCTACTCACGAGTCGCTTTTATGCTTATACAGAGTATAATTAAACTTGTAATATCTCTTTATAGAAGTGATATTCGAAGCCCATATGTGGAATATAGTAGAATGACATAGAACCTCTAACATAAAGAGCAAAATATTTTTGGGTGATTGGTACCCTTTAATTTAACTGTATCTTCACATTTAGTCAGAACAATTTCTAAAATTATATGTGCATTGATGAATATATCAGAATTTTTACTGATGACAGAATAGCAAAAATTTAAAGGAAGAAAATCATCAAAGATGTTACATTCATTAAGAAGATGGCTTCATCAAGGACAAACAGGCCTCTATTTATTTGGAGCGTCCTACATGTTGGGCAATCTGATTTTTCTGTCCTCTGGAGAAAAACATTACCTTGAAAAGCATTTCAGATGTTGCGACCCAACTTCCCTTGCGATCTTGCACCAGATCAGTCTGTGTAGCACTTCCCCATTCAGCCTCCTTCATCTCCTGCAGAACCTTGCTTGCCTCATCATCATAGATGAGATAGGTGACCAGTTTACCTGCATGCTCAATCACTGCCTTCACTTCAGGGACAGTGAATGCTGCCAGGACACACATCTCCAGCTTCTCTGCTGCACAGCTCATTGACTCGCAGACCAATGTGGACCCAACACCCTTGGCAGTTGACTTCAGCATCCCCTGGCGGTTTAGGATGGCGACCATGCATTCTGATGGGAGCTCATATTGGAACAACAGCTGACGGATGTAAATGCAGATTTCGCTGCTGCTTGCTTTGGCATCTAAAATGCGCTCAGTACCCAGGACGTAGCTCTTGCGCTCCCACTGACTTGTCAAGTAATGAATGCTGATAGTTGTGCATGTCTCCTGGTCGTTGCCTCTCCAAAGATCATATACAAGTGAGAAGTATGGAGCTTCTTCGGCCAGAATTTCTTTGAGTTGTATCTAAATTTAGAAATATAATCAGGAAAGATGAAGTATGAATTATTCATCCATTTATCTCATTGGTCCATTTCATGTCTTTGTATAATATGCTTGAAAATCAACTTGTATTATTAAAGTGACAGCTTTTGAGAAAAGACATTTTATAATTTCACTACTTTATGTTTTAGTTTTCATTAGTTCCCCTCCCCCCCCCCCCCTTCCATCTCCCCCTGCACACACAAAAAAGGAATCTGAAACACAATAAATCTTGTTGTGATTTGGTGATACTTACATTTATATGGGAAGAAATCCATCTCTTCATCTTGGGTACCCCTCCTCATATTAACCCAACCTATGCCATAGCTGCCTAAATTAAATTATACTTCTTTCTGATGGACATCCTACACTATATACTGACCTTGGCCTCTTCATACATGGCAAGCAGGCTGTTCTGCAACTTCTGCTTAGGTGGAAACTTGTAGAGGGGCTCCAGAAACTTCATGTAGGATTTGAAGCCATCTGAATTAACAAAGCTCAAGGGCTGGAGGCTCTGGATCAACATTTGTAGCAGCTTTGGGCCTATGACCATCTCACCCTCATCCATCTTCTGCTTTCGGATGCTAGTCTTAATTGGAGTCGGAACAGATGTCACTGACAGCCCCGTAGATGATGGTGGTGACAGACGGGATGGAGTGGTAGGGACTTCTGCTGGCAGTGTTGTCACTTTGGCCGGTGTGTTTTGGACATCTTTAGCTGCAGAGTTGTTTGTGGTTTTTGATGAATCCAAAATCTTAGGCTTCAAAGATCTCTTCTTTCCTGATCCGGGAGTCCTTCCTCCAGGCTTGAATACCTTTGCTGAAGGGCCAATAACCTGATTTGTGCATGAAGGAAAAGAAAAATAAACTAGAAGAACATCCTGATAATAAAAGCCGAAAAATGAGATTCTCAACAGATCAGTGAAAGTTTGAGGCAAATCTGAAGTATAAAAGAGGTGCCTGTGACTTCAATAACATAAGCCAGATTCCGTGAAGTAGGGTACTCTTTGTGAATGCATACTCAATAAACCAAAAATAGGGTTAAATTTTGAGCCCATTTAGTACCTGTTTTTATGCAAAAAAGGGTCATATTTTTTGAAAATGCTCTTGAAAGTAGACTCTGTCAGAGTCTGTGCTAAAAAAGGGGTCATTTTCGACTATGCCAACGATTATGTGTTGCACCTCTGAATATGAAGTGACACCACAAAGGATCCAACTTAAAAGATATTGTGGGTGCATTATTAACAAGGGTGTCACTAGAACATTTTGAATGGGGGGGGGGGGGGAGGTGTGACACCCAAATTTGTGACAAATTTTTAGAGTGTGACACCCAAATTTCCTGACAAAAATGCTCTCTCCCCATAAATAATAACCGAAAATCTCAGATGTAGAAATCTTCACCATGTGGACCTACTTCCACAAGGGGAGGCTGACGCATTTTGCCCGAATATAAAATTTTCAATTGCTAAATTTTTGTGAGCGAGTGAACAATCGAATTTTTAAAAACTTTTCATAGTGCAAATGTACAGAAGTTACATGTAGGTACAGAAGTTACATAATCAACCGGGAACCTTGCTGCCCAAATATGTGGATATTGTGGCATCTTACTGCCCGAATATGAAGTAGTGGTTGCCCGAATATCGGAACTTTGAAATTCTCTGCGGGGGGCTGCAGCCTATTGCCAAAGGGAGCCACTTTTAGTGCGAATATTAATTTTCAAGTGTTTCTGCGAGCGCACAAAGAGAGCGAGCAAAAAAAATTTTTTAAAATGGCCAGTTCTTCCTACTTTTCCTTTCCATTGTTTTAGTAAATTCCTTTCCTTTCCCCCTTTTTTTTCTTCTTTCTCTTTTCTCCTTTATTCCTTTTCTCTTCCCTCTCCCCCTTTTTTTTTTGCAGACAGCAATTTTTGAGTGGGGGGGGGGAGTGACACCCCCACACCCCTCCTCTAGCGACGCCACTGATTATTAAATATTACTCTGGGGCCCGTTTCTCGAAACCAACGACAAGACAGTCATAACTTTATCCGCCAACTACGGAGATGTCCATGATCTTCCTAAACTGTTTCACGAAGAGCTAACTAGCTAGACATCTCGTGATATCGATACTATCAGTGAGAATAGGAGCCGACACGTAGCCTTGGTTGCAATTACACAATATTTTTAAAAACTAAATTGAACTCAACTGCAAATATTTGAATGAATTAGGAAATAAAAGAAAATAGAAAATATAGAAGGGTATAATAGATGCCAAACACTTTTTCAATTATGTAAATTACATGATGGATTCGTTTGTAAAATGAAAAAATATGAATTAGTGATTTCATGATCGGTGAGTCATTTTTTACGTTGGATAGGTACCCCCCGGATGTCGTCATTTGATAGTTTCTCAAAATAAACCCATATATTTTCATTGCAATAATAATATACTTTGAATGTTTTACATAATGTTTTGGGGCTTGATTATGATACAGAAATTACAAAAATATTCATATTATAAGTTTAAACACGTATATTTCAAAGTATTCATTTTAAATATCGTTGATATAATCTCTGTTTACACTGATATTGGTCTGAAAACCAGAGAATATGCCACTGACTATGGCTGGCCTACGGTGTCATATTACAGTTCCCTCGTCGGATTTTTGTTCACCAAAGAAATCTTTATAGAAATCATTTACGAAGATTGCCCAATTATTTGTTTTCACACAAAAAGCACTCTTGTATTATTATATAAGAAGTAACATGTGATTTTCAAGTTTATTATGGTAGCACGTCGTTTTTCATGCTAAATAGTAATGGATCAGATATGAAGGACCCATATTGTAAAATAGCTTTGCCATCAGAAGTTAAAAGACTTTAATACTAAATTCATTTTGGCATAAAACATACCTAGCAACATTTATGAATTTATATTTTTTTTTTTGATTATAATACTTCCCATTACTTATCAGTAAGGCTTGTATTTTTTTTCTTGCCCGATGTTTATTTGTCAATTTTTTTTTTTTTTTTTTTTTCCAGTTTCCAATGATGGGATTGATTTGACAAGTTTTGGTTTAACTTTTTTTTTTTAATCCCACCACATTTTGATACAGGCATATCTCCTATCAGTCTATTATTGTTATTGTTTTTATTATGATTTTCTTTTTCATTTGAAAAAAAAAAAGTTCCTTTCATATTGAAATGATCTCAATTGGACTGTTGTTTTTTGTATTTTTATCTATTAGAATGTGGAAAGAGTGTTAATTCACTAGAGTTAAGTGGAGACAAGCCTTGGACAGAAAAACTATGTATTTTCATAGAATTTTCATAATATAAACATGGATAAATTCCAGATAAAGTGAATGCATAGAAAGAGTTGCATAGAAGTATGTAGTGTCCCTTTTTGCAGACCATAATCTACCCAATAAATAACATGTGATGGCGCTGTACGTCAACTAAAAAAGGATATGACAGGGTTGGAGGCATCATAAGTTCTTAGTCAGGAAGTTGTTGCGCATCTTGGTAAAGACGGCTTCGTGAAACACGTAGCGGACAACTAGAGAACTAACGCTGACTTAGTCAAGAACTTAGATCGACATATGACGGTTTCGAGAAACAGGCCCCAGAATTCTCTGTCTCTGAATTCTGACAATTAAGTAAAAAATACTTGTGCCTTGAATGTACGTGCCTTTCTGGTCAAAAATTAAACAGGGTAGAGGGGCGCACTTTTGGGGGGTTGTGTATTTACATATATATATATATATAGGCAGAGGCGGCGGAACGTTGAGCTCAGGCAATGGAAGCGGAGGGGTACCTTTTGTTTGGAGGACAAAAGGTGCCCCTCCACTTCCATTGTCAGAGTCAGACATTCCGCCGCCTCTGTAAATTGGACACAACGGATTTGGGCGGCTCCCGTGAGCCCTGCCCAAGCTGCTGACACGCCAGGAAGGGAGACCTTCCGACCGGAGCAGCTACCTGGTTGATCCTGCCAGTAGTCATATGCTTGTCTCAAAGATTAAGCCATGCATGTTTTTTAAGCCGGCAAGGTATGATTTTAGACAGAATTTGTGTCCCCCCTCCCCCCCCCCCCCCTTTCTCTCTCCCAAGCTCAGTGCATTCCTAGGACCGAGGTCCACTGGTATGGGCAAGACCATGTGCTGGTCCGGTGCTCGTAGTCTGCAGTATTACAAATATCATCATCATCCTCCTCATCTCACATGTCTCACATTCTTACCACAATACCAGGCACACTGTCCAGAAATGGAAGCTAGCTAGCAGAACTCAAAGACAAAGTCAAAGAAGTCAAAATATAAATGGCCTCCACTGAAATAGGATTGGTTGATCATTATTCATTCAAAGAAATCTTGACTTCTAACAAAAAGTTAGACTACTTCATGTCGGTCCCAGATTTTCAAAATTCCCAGGGACTTAGCAGAGGACAGATACTTGATCGATCTTACAACTTTACCTCAAATTCTTCCATAGAATGAGCTGCAGTCAAATGGTAGCGCAGATTCGTAGTGCCTCCTGTGTATGCCAAGACTTTTTCGCAAAAGCGGCACCGAGCTCGGCGAGTTTCCCTGTTCAGTTCCATAAATTGCCATACTGACGATCGAGGACTTAGGATTTTGCCACTTTGACCAGCTGATGGATTGCTCCTTCTCATTTTTGAGGGTTTTAAGAATGAAAATTATAAAATTTTGTCGTAAATAAGGGGCAAATGTGATCGATTCACTAGTAAATGCAATTCAGTGGCAGTCTAGTTGTTGATGATAATTGAACGCAATATAGTGCTGCCAATATGGCTGCTATATAGCGAGCTATTAGCCTCTTGTATCCAGCGCGCGCGCGCGTGATGAAGCTCATGCTGTATCGATCAGCCATACATTTACATTTGGGTCATGGACTCAGTCTCCATTCGCAGTCGTTTATAGCACGTGGGTGCATTTATTTATTTTTATTTTTTAATTTTTTGATTTTTTACCTTTTCCTAGATAAACATTTATTTTGTCAGAAATGAAGGGGAAGGTGGTTTGTGGAGCAAAATGCTCACCAGGTAGAAGAAGAAAGGGCAATTTCCACCCCTTCCTTTTCGATAAGGGCCAATCAATAACCAGTTAATTTACAAACGGACCATCTATTCATGCATAATTTTTTCTTCCTCGCACACATGTATATCTCTCTCTCACAAATGTCCTAAAAGGAAATAATAGGCCTATATCCATGATTACATAGCTTTATTCTAATTCATAATAGATAATAATTGCATAAAGTATTGTGATTTGAAACAATTATAACTAACGGTTTCCTGTTTTTCTTTTCTTTGTCTCTCTTTTCTCTCTTTCTCCTGATATAGCTTTTCCTTTTCTCTTTTCTTTGTCTTTAAAATCTCATTTACATAATTTATAATTGTTCATGTTATTATTCATTTACATTGCAATATTTTGAATGATTCCTATTTTAATTCTTATTTCATTTTTTTTTCAGTTTTGTTATTTGAATTTTTAAAATGTGCCATATATACGGAAATTAACGATGTGAGCTTCATTCTTTAGTTTAGACTGTTTTTTATAAGGACATTTTATCAATAAACCTAAATGGCTAAATTAATGAATAATGCCGCATTTTTGACCAAGAGAGGAAGTACAAAAGTGTTGATGATCCACCAGGTTTTTTTTTCTTTTCTTTCCTTTCTTTCTTTTCTTTTCTTTTTCTTTTTGTTTGTTTGTTTGTTTGTTGTTGTTGTTGTTTTTTTTTTTTGGGGGGGGGTTGGGTTTGGGGGTGAAGTTCGTTTGTTTTTTTATTTTTGGTGCAGCAGATATATGCCGCACTCTAAGCGATGCCCTCCCTCCTCCTTCCAAACTGATCTGTATAGATCAGTGCCCCTTGCCCCCCCCCCCCCCGGCCCCAGCCCCAACTTTGAAAAAAAACGACACGCCGCCCAGATATTCAAAGGGAATTTAATCCTTTAGCCAAAGTTGGAAACAGAAAGCTATAGCTTGTATTGCAGTGCAATTTTATGAAAATATTATATATATATATATATATTTACACGCACCACCCCCCCCCCCCTTTCTCTTATTGTCTTATAGGGTCAAGATTGAGTTGTATGATCAGATGGTTGGAATGGGATTTTCCAAGATGACTGTAGCGGCGGCCCTAAGGCACACCAACAATGACCTTCATGGTGCATTGAGAATCATCCAAGAACAACCAGAACTACTCTCCATCCAAGATAATGATGTTGATCCCGACTGGGATGGACCCATCACGGATGAGATGATCGCTCAGGTATTTCTAAATTTTCTGTCGGTAAATTTTGATTTATGTTTTTTTTTTTTTTTTACAGCCTTGTCAGGAAGTTGTAAATATTGACTATTTTTCCTTTCCTTTTCATTTCTTCTTCATTTTTTTTCTCATGTAGGGATCTTTATTTTATTAACCTCTGTCGGAAATTTGAAATTCTGATGGCCATATTATTTAAGCTTTGGGTAAATTTTCGTCTTACTTGTTGGCTGATACTTCCACACCCAATCAGAATGGTCTAGCGACGCTTCTGCCCCCCCCCCCCCACGAATGGGGATTTTTTTTAATAAAAACAGCCCCCCCCCTCTCTCTTTCTATCTAGCCATTATTCTCCCAACATATATGTCTCTATCTCCTTCCTGACCACTACGTTTATGTCTATCTCTCACAAACGAAGACTGCATGCTTTTTAATAGTTTTTAAATACTAGTTTAGTTATATACTCTGCCCCACCCCCTTCCCTCTCTCTCACTCTCATGGGCCACGGAACCGGGGGGGGGGGGCTGGGGCTGCTTCATAAAACTTTGGAAAAAGGGTTTGAAAATTGTCATTAACGAGTGAAAACAAATCAGCCCCCCCCCCCACTTTCAAAAATGCTCTGCGGCCCCTCTCTCTCCATCTTTCTTGCTCATTTGATATTAATTACTTTTCTTTTCACCTTTTAATTTGATTGTGTCAGCTCACAGAGCTTGGATTTAACACTGATATTGCCAAGGAGGCATTGAAGCGATATGGAGGAATAGTGGGCAAGGCGGTTGAGAAGCTTTTGTCTTTAGGAGGGGTTCTTCCTTCTCTCCCGTCAACCTCATTAACCTCGGACACAGGTGCATCATCAAGTTCAGGTAAACAAGATATTATATGCAGGGATGGACTAGATCCAAGATCTTGTCAAACAAGGGGGCACAATTCCCTTGAAATTCTGACGGGAAAGAAACAAATGATCACAATTTTACGGGGTCCGCTCGCTATCTATAAGAAGCGCTATTCATTTAACACGCGTTATGAATAGCGGTCCTTATGAGTAGTTATGAATAGTAGTCCTTATGAATGGATGTCCTTATGAATAGCGAGATAATTTGTCTATGGTTTGCTCGCTATTCAGAAGGACCGCTATTCGTACAAAACCGCTATTCATTTAATCACACGTTATGGATAGCGGTCCTTATGAATAAGTGGTCTTGATGAATAGGTGTCCTTATGGCCATCGAGGTTACCCCCAATTTTACGGTGCTATTTCCTTACTGAAAAATCTTTGAAAGGCACCACCAAAAAGAAAAAAAAATACCACACAAACAAAACAAAACAAAACAAAGAAGAAAGGGAGAAAAGATTATCACATTTTCAGTTGAACATATTGGGATTGCTACCCTGGTTTGAAAGGGGGTGGGGCACAGGCCGTTTGTCCCCCTCCCAATCCCCCACCTAATTTTCAGTGGCATCGGCAGACATTAAAAGAGCTAATTAATTAGAAACAATGATACAACGATCACGAGTAGCCAATAAGGATAAGCTCCAATGGTCATCTCGTCATTGTTTTGAAATATTTTGCAAAAGGAGGAAATCCATTTTTGTCCATTCTGACATTTGCGACTTTTTTGCCTTGACCAATATCAGTAGTAATAATATTGTTTATGTTTATTTGTTTGTTTATTCTGTTTTGAAAAGTATGATAACTTAACCCAAATGAAATATTGATATGAATGAGTATAATATTTGAAGCACACTATACTACTTTTTGAAGGAACTGTAATTGTTTAGAAATGATTTTTTTTTTTTTTCTCAGCAGGAGAAAGTGTGAAGCTGACAGCGGAGCAAAAACAAGCAATAGAGGACGTCCTTCCCGATATACCCGATCATGAAGAGGACTATCTCGACATTACATTGGAGGAAGAATCTGCGTTTATTGCCGAATACAAAGCAAGGATAGATTCTGCACTTTGATTGTAACTTTGAATAATTCACAAACTAGTTATCTTGAAAATATGTCTGAATGAATCTACATTTCATGATAAAAGAGGTTTCAAACATTTTCCTCATTGCATATAATGTGATATTTCTAAAGGTGGTTGCAAAATCTGAGTTCATGAAGGTGTTGAACAAATTCCTCCTCAACCTAGAAAAAGAAGAAAAAGATATGAACTCAGGAATAAGGTACAAGATAAAAAGCACAAAATACGAAACACAACAGAAATAGTGGTTGCACGTAGGCCCTTTTCTAATTTGAGAACAAGAATATGCTTCAGAAACACTGATCTTCAAAACATACTTAAATTCTGGCACCGTCATATACAATTGGACTGGCACCAAGTTTACTGATATGTACATTATTGGAACTTTGGTACAGTAGAGAAATTGGGTGAATCAAAACTGACTTCTTCCCTGTATATATCTGGTGTATTTTTTGAACTTATTGGAAAGTATTTTTGGAACTTATTTGGAAAGTATTTCTATTCTCTGTTCTTATATCATCTTATTATTTTAAGACAACACGAGCAATAACTTTTTATTGAGAGATCTGCTCTCAATGAATCAACATTTTGGGGATATCATTTAGCCATTTTCTAGTCCAATGTACATGTATTGAAAAGAGCTAGAGAAAGTCGGAATAATGAAATATGTATATTCCTCATCGTCATGATCGTCGAGTTATAATATTGATTGTCAGTTCTGTTGTAGATCGTAACTATCTGTGCCTTCGTATTTCTTGCAATTACATGCAATAATTCAACTTTGAAAAGACTTCATCTTTTTCTTTTAATACAAGTCATGTATCATGTCGATGAGTGTTTGCCTATACTGAAATGGATTGAACGCAAAAGCACGTTCAGCTGAGTTAAACCTGGTTCACACAAGGCGTCATTTTCCGACGTTAGGACCGCGCGTCAGCGACTGGTTCTGTCTTTGGTGCGTCATGAAAGAGTGATATAGTAGTGATTGTAAAATAAAAAGTGCAAACCATATTTTCATAATTGGCATTTGGGTTACTTGCCTTCACATACTCGATTAGCGCAGGTAATGACGCGATCGAAATGACGCCTCGTGCATGCGCCGTAATACTCGTCGGCACAGGGCGCGTCATTGCGATTGCGTTGATACTCACTAATTGGAGGTACCTAGCCCATATACACTGGTTATTAAAAGCACCTTTTCCACTCTTCATTTTGCAGTCGCGTTTTAAACGCTATAACTCTCACACGACGCGGGAAAAGCCGCACAATTAAGTCGCTGACGCCGGCGTCCTAATGACGCATCGAGTGCAAGGCTGGCTGGGCTTGCACTTGGCGTCTTGTCTGCTAGGAGATAATCAATTCAGAGCGACACGGTGTTTCCGACCTGTCACAACTTTGTCAACATGACACCATCTCTTCATTTACATGGACGTAGCTCTGCATGTTTGAATGGGGGAGGGGGAGAGGCGAGAGGGGGTCGTCAGAACCAAATTTTGTCAATAAGTTAAAATAAGGCGTACAAAAAATCTTGTATGTATCTTCAAAAACGGTAAAATGTGGGTCCCGGATTTTAGAATTGCCGGGTGTTTTTTCTACCTGCCGAAAAGGCTCTAAAATTTGAAATATTGTTGACATAGATCTACGATTAAAACGAGGGTGTCAACCCCCCCCCCCCCCCACACACACACACACACTCATTTAGTGACACCACTGTTAATGTTTGAATACCTAATCTATGTGTACAGTGTGCCATCTCAAAAGAGATCTTCACTTAGTGCCTTGATAACTTATACTTGTATATAAGGAACACGATCGCAAAGACTTTCAAAAAAATCAACAGGCAATTTCAATAGCCTTGCCCATCACCTATTGAAATGTCCGGAACTAACAATGACGTATTTAGTAAATCCGATCATGATTTCTATGGGACATCCAATAAGGTATTGAAATTGCCCTTGAATGGATTTCTCGTAATTCTTTGCGATCGTGTTAACCATTTTCTATTAATATTACATAACTGAAATAAAGGTGTAAATACGAAGTGAGCTAATATATCCACCTCCTTCGCAGGTATAGCTCTTAAAGGGAAATCCAACCTTTATAGCAAGTTGCTTTGAAAGAAAGAGGAAAAATCAGAGAAGCAGATTGGTGAAAGTTTGAACGAAATCGGACAAGCAATAAGAAAGTTATGAATTTTTGAAAGTTGTAATCACTATGCATATGGGAATTTCAAATTGGCCGAATAAGTAATGTCACTGTGATGTAGCTGTGGACAACTCCCCCATTCGCTCTAACACACAAAATGACTAAAATGTCACTTTTTTTCAAAATGCATTACTCAGTAGGATGTTTTCGTTCATGAGGACCTATAACAATATGCTATCTCCAATATATTTTGAGTACTGCCCCAAGGGTAAAAGCGCCTCGAAGAAAACTGCAAATTAATGATATTTTTGTGTACAACAAATGGGAGAGTTGTCCACAAAAATGTCACAATTGACTCACAAAATTGCCAGTTTGAGATTCGCATAGATGTAGTGATCTCATTTTTCAAACATCCATAACTTTCTTAGTCCTTGTCCGATTTCTTTCAAACTTTCACCATCCCGTTTTTCTTATTTTTCTGCTTTCACACAAATCATCTTATTATCAAGGTTGGATTGCCCTTTAATACAGACCTATTATGGTCATCTTATTGAGTGAATATACATGTATAGGGGGCGAATTCGGAATTCTGAAAGAGAAGCACTATGACACAATTTTATTCAGGGAACACATATTTTTTCTTTCACTACTTAACTTCTTTTTTTAATGGTACTTTTTCAAAATTAATCATGTGTCACAACATTATGACGTTGAATTGTGTACAATTTACAAAATATAGAAAATAGTATTTCAGATTTCAGATTTAGATTTTATTTCATTACATTTTCATTTTTCAAAGCATATAACAGTAAGTACTGTGAAATTAACAATATACAAAATAATTGACAACACAACTTAGTGCAGAAAAATTTTCGATCATTACAAGCAAAACAAAGTGCATTAAAGTTTGAGTTGTAAAAAAAAAAGTAACATCAATGAAGACTACATAAGATTAATTTTATGAAAATGAGAATGAAAACACAGACCAGCTTAGAAGCAGAGCTTGTAGAAGCGCTGATCCCTGGCAAAAGATAAATCATGAATACTGTACATTAAAAAAACAAAAAACAACAACTAGACTGGGCAATCATGCATAAAATGCCCAATAAAAGGGAAAAAGAAGAAGACAGATACATGGCCATGGAAAGCAAACAAATCATAGACATAACACACTTTCCATCGAAGAGAAAGCATTGAAAAATATTGTAAACACAATCGTAGATAATACAATAAAATGAATAATTTACATGATAGGTAATTTAAGAAATAACAGTGGGTACTCTTACACAGGGGCGGCCGCCCCCTATTATTTTTCAAGCGAGCAAAAAAAAAAAAAAAAAAAGAAGGGGGAAAAGGAGAAAGAGAAGGGGAAATGGAGAAGAGAAGGCTAGGCCATGCAATTATTACATAACTGTTATAGTCCTATTTGTTATTTCAAGACCCTCGACGTGCGACGTTGCTATACGCGTCATTTTGCCCCCCCCCCTATTTAAATACCCTGGCGCCGCCCCTGCTCTTACAAATAATGTTCGTAGAAATGAAAACAAAAAGTATCATTAACAACACACAGGAATATACATCATTGTTAGCATTGGCTCATGGTATGCATTTTCTACAAATAGAATGTAGCGTGAGCGGAGTGCCAACTTTGTGATGGGAGCGATAGCTGAATATTAAACCCGTACTACAACTTAATGAGCTACTAATTATCATTAATTATCATTTTTTATTTAGATTATAGTATATATATGTAAGAAAATTGCAAACTGAGGATAAGAGATATAAATGTAATAAATGTAATAAGTTTCATAGAGTGTACAAACATGTCGTCTTATCAAAATGAACGTAAACTATAAACATAATAAAAAGAAATTATATCCCTTGCCTTTAAGGGAGAGGCACGGGCCGCCCCCGCCCCCCCCCCTTAAATCCGTGCACTGACTAAATAGGATCTTTACGCCAATATGTCTTTCAAATACTCTTTGAATGCTACATGTATGTTGTGATTATTTTAATGTTTAAGTTATTTGTTTTGTTTTGTGTTTTTCAACAAATATTTAAACTACAGACTTTTGTTTTCATTTGACACCATGTATATAAATTGAGGATAAAATTTCCTTTCATTCCATATAAAGACATTGGTTTGCCAGACTATTTAAATGCACGTAAATTAGTTAAAAGTTGTGATTTTTCAGCAAATAAATTGAAACTCGTTACAACAAACTCCATTAAAGGACCATTTGTTATATAAACACTTATTACCCGGGTTAAAAACTACAGAATACATGTATACATGGTATAAGGAAGTGTTGTCGGCAAAATGACCTTGTACTTCAATCAGGGTTTCACTTTAAAAACCTAAGTGTTAAATCACCATTTAAAAGGGCCGAGGAGTGACAGCTTTTTCAAAATGGTAGATCAACTCTTTCAAACTGCTGGACTCAGCCTTTATAGTGTTGTATCCAGCATGTTAAAAGTGTTAATCTACAATTTTGAAAAAGTTGTCACTCCTCGGCCCTTTTAAATGGTGACTTAACACTTTAGTTTTTAGAGTGTTGTTATATCAGTGTTTGCTATGAATATTACTTTTTTTTTTTAATTAACTCGTCTTGTTTCCCCCATTTTTAGGTGGACATTTGGATGACTCGCTTGCAGAAAATGTTGAAAGTATTTATTGGGTTTATAAACATTTTGTACACTTTGTTGTCAGCTGCATGCCAAATAAAAGTTCAATATATTTCATTTATCACACCCATCGGTATTGGTCTCATTCTTCTCCCGCTCGTATTGATGCAGATATAAACTTTCAGAACCTTAAGCTACATCACTGCTACTGGCGTATATATAGGCTATTCGAGGCGGAGAGGGGGCTGGGGGCTCCCTGATATAAAATCGGGCAGCTGGCATATCATATTCGGGCAGCTAGGTGCCTGAATATCATTTGGTAGACGAAGTGCCTGAATCTGTAATTTTTATACATGTATATCAAATCTAATGTTTGATGACGAATGAACATTTTCCCAAAATAAAGTGTCTTTTGTTTTAAATATTATTCTTTTTTTCTCGCTTGCTCCCAAAATTTAGAAACTGGAAGGTCAATAAAGACGCATCAGCACCCCCCCCCCAAAAAAAAATGTGTACGCCTATCACTTCCAACTTCCACTTGCCGTAGAGAATATGACTACTTAGATTAAATTGCTATGCCTAGCAACGAAAGATCGATTTATGTAGAGAGAGAAAAAGAATATTTTCAAACATCCTTCAAAAATGTCGAAAAGTGAAATCCCAAGGCAAGTAGAGCAGTAGCCTTTATGTCATTAGGAATGACAATCTATTTATCTTTGTAACAGCCTGTGGTTGAATTAAAGCAGACAATTCCGAGTCAATTGATCGTAATTTTATATGGGGGAAAAATGACGAATAGTTGTAAAGTTCTGAATGTTTCAACATGGGACAACTCTCACGTTTTCCATTTAACTCCTACCAACTTTTCCTTGGGGCTGCATGTACTTGGGTTAAATAGGATTTTGTAAAAGGGGGGAGCACAAACTCAGAAAATATCTGACAAATACAACAACAACAACAAAAATGGCAGACTAAGGTTTATAATCAAATTAATATTATTTATTCCAAACATATGGATCAAATAATTATCAGACAGAATGCACTCGACTTGTGAACGGCTCATCAACTTTAATAGATCACATAGTTACTAATTCTATAAATAAAATTAAGTCTTGGGGTGTCATTCACAATGGCCTAAGTGACCCCTCAATGAATTTCATTGTATAGAAATCTAATTGTGTTAATAATACGAATGGAAAATATGTTACTTTTAGAAAGTGTATACAAATATAGATATTGAAGCTTTTAAGTCCGATATTAAAAATCAACCTTGGAATGAAATTAGGGCATTTAATGACATTGATGAAGCAGCGAATAAATGGGGAAAAAAATTGCTAAATGTTTTATATATATATATATAGATAAATTAATGTCTTATAAAAGTAAACAATATAGGAAACAAACAATCCCCCTGCATGGTTGAATGGATCAATTTTTGCATTATTGAAAGATAGAGATAAAATGAAAAAGAAAGCTTTTTCGAAAAAAAGAAGAAAGCTTTTGGAAAGAATATAGACGCTTTATTGAGGAATAAAGTAACATCAGAAAATCGAAAGTTTAAAAATAATATTATTCTGATAAATTATGTGAAAGTCAAATCAGAAATCAATCCTGGAAGGTTTTAAAATCACTACAAATGAAAACCCTTCATCGACTATCCCCATTTCCTCTAATGACACTCTAAGTGTTGCTAGTAAATTTAATTTTCATTTTGCAAATGTAGCGAAAGATTTGATCTATGAATTGAGTGAAAGTGTAATTTATTATGTTAATATTTCGGATGCTGATAACTGGTTCATTTTACATACAGTTCAAGAGGAAGATGTTTTCAAGGAAAAAATAAGAAATCTATTGCAGTATTGATGGTTTATCGACATGTTTTTATTTATTTATTTGTACTTATTTATTTTCCGCATATGGGCTGGATCACCCTCTTCAGCCAGAGGCTGTTCTTCTGAGGGGTCCAGACATGTACAATATAAAAAAACAAGTAAACATACAATAATGAAAATACATAAAGACATATAAGACAAAAATTATTACATCATTATAAAACAAGGTAGAAAAACAAACATAATTTAGAAAAGAAAGAAAAAAAAATTATGCAAAAAAAAAAAGAAAAAAGAAAAAAAGGGGGGAATGGGGAGGGGGGCATGCAGTAAGGGGGCATGATGTTACATATCCTTTAATAGTGTAGTAAGACAATCTAGTTTCTTCCTGAAAACACTTAATGAGGTTTCAAATGGGATGTGAGTAACCAAAGTATTCCATAGCTTTCCACCTTGAAACAAGAAACGTCTTTTACCAAACTCAGTTTGGGGGCGACTCAAAACCAGTTGTTCATTTCCTGATCTTGTTTTATGATAAGATTTACGTGAAACAAATATATCATTTAAGTAAGGTGGGCCTAGATCATGCACCAACTTAAACATTATTATGGCCAACTGCTTTGTCCAACGAGTTTTTAATTTGTCTATATTTAGAGAAGAGTAAAGAAGTTTGGTTGGATATAAAAAAATAATTCACCTGTAATACAGTCTTCAGTGCCCTGTTTTGTAAAGTTTGTAATTTCCTACGATTAGTTTTAGACGTGTTTCCCCATATACTGTAGAGCAGTAGTCAAAATGAGACTGAATGACGGATTTGTAGAATACCAAAGCAGTGCAAACGAATCAATTGGATCAATAACCTTCTTAATTAATAAGTCAATCCTATAGACGGAAAAGTGTTAGCCTTATGGAAGACAGCCAAAATAATTCCTTTACATAAAAAAGGTGACAAATCGAATCCTGATAACTAAATAGACCAATTTCCCTGTTTCCATGTATCTCATAAGTCCTTGGACCCCCCCCCCCCCCCTAAATCAGCTAAATAAGTTCATTGGCATAAACAAAGTGTTAGTCCCAGAGCAATCCGGATTTAGAGCAAAGCACTCTTCCACAACAGTGTTGATTAAAATAACTGACGACTGGCTCCAAGCCATGGATAGTAAGCAAATAATAAATTGGGAGAAATACATTTTATCACGTGATTACCTTTTGACCAATCTAACAGAAAGATTCTTAGTATGTGGAATATAATGGGCAATATACCCGGACGATATTTATAGATTTACAAAAAAGCTTTCGATATGGTTAACCACGATTTACTTTTATGTAAACTATATGTCAAGTCTGTGTATAGTTTTGAAATATCTAGACTGGTTATACTATCAAATAGGAAAATCATACAACTTTTATTAATTATATATTTCAGAAGAATAATCAGTTAATAACGGAGTGCCTCGGGGGGTGGGGGCTTGATTGGGCCAATCCTCTTCGTACTATTTATTAATGATTTAGTTTCTATGTTTGACAAAAATGTTCATTTATATGCAGATGATATACCGTTTTCGTCGTTGACGTTTTCTTCAAAGTAATCCGGTGGATGAATAAAAAAAAAAGATTGAAATTAAATTGTGAAAAAAAAAAATGTAGGTATGTTTGGAACGGGACAGGTGTTAGGAAGGCACAGTGATTTAGATTTTAAAATTCATAATACAAAAATTAAGAACGTAAACATTGTCAAATATCTTGGAGTTTTTATAGATGAAGCATGTTTATGGGCCGCGGGACCGGGGGGGGGGGGGGGGGCTGGGGGCTGCAGCCTCCCACTTTTTTTGAGTAGACACGTTAAAAAAAAAATCGGAAAAAGGCTCGAAAATTGTCATTCATGAGTGAAATCAGATCAGCCCCCCCCCCCAACTTTCAAAAACGCTCCGCAGCCCCTGTAAAGAGCTTATAATGGAATAATCAAGTTGAAAAAAAAAAATGGGCTCAAAAATTAATGAATGGAAGACTGAGGCATTTTGTTGATGAATCTGTATTTTTAAAATGTTATATTCTTCTATTATTCTTCCCCATTTTGACTACGCAGATATAATTTGGCAGTCTGCCCTAAGAGATATTTAGATTTGTTACAAAATCTTCAGAACATAGCAGGAAGAATCGTACATTAAAAATAAATCCATATTCCCATACCTCTACTTCTCATATCCATGACGTTTTAAAATGAAAGAGATTGAGTATCAGCCAAGAAGAACATGGGCATAATTATGATGTTTAAAATTCTAAATGATCTTGTACCTACATGTGTATATATCTTACGCCCTATTGCTTTTAAACCAGACATGTATTTTCTCCGTTCTACATATATAACCTCAGTCTCCCAAAACCGAGAATCAATAACTATGAAAGAACATTTCACTATTAACAGAGGAGCTTCATTATACAACACATTGCCATAAAATACCCGTATAGTGATATCCAAACTTTTAAATCCAATCTACAAAACTGTTTCAAAGTATCATAGAACTGTGCACAAGGAAGTTTTCATCTCTCTCTTTCCTTATGTTTTTTTTTATTGTTTTTGTTTTTTGTTTATATAGTTTGTATATGGTTCTGTCTCCCTGATATATAAAACATTGAATATGTACTGCAAATAGAATCGAAATGAATTGTATTTTAAAATTATATCATGCATGTTCAATATATTGTTTTTGTTTTGTTTCGTTTCGTACAGTATAATTCAGTAAGACTTTGTAAGTTTATTTTCCAAGAATTGTAATATTTGTACATAGTATATATCATTGTTATCAGGGCCCGTTGCACAAAACTTGCGTTTGAAGACAACTCAGGAAAATCAAACGCAACTTTGTTTTCAGCCAATCAGAAGAGCGCATTGAGGACTTGCGTTTGATTTTTAGGAGTTGCGATTAAACGCAAGTTTTGTGTAACGGGCCCCAGGCCGTATTTTGTTCATACGGCTGAAATGGGCTATATATCATTTATTTATATTGTTTATGTCGTTGATTACGGAAATAAAAACAAACAAAAAACAAACTTGTGCATTTTTGTTAAATATATATACGCCGCGTTTTGGATTTCTAAGACATTCTGACCGTATAGGGAGGGGGGGGGGGGCAGTGGGTGCACGGCATGGAATCAGCTGTCAAGGGGCTGGGGACAAGTTATCTGCTTGCCCTCTTCATAAATAAGTTATCATGGTAACTTCTGTCACGCAAGCAATGTCACATACAGATATACAAATGAAATTAAAAAACTTATAGGGCTTCATGAATTATCCTCAAAGACTATCAGCTATATTAGGGACGATGCTGGACGGTTTGCATGATTGCGAGGGAGCAAAGCAACCAAACGAAGAGAAGATGGGATCCATGGTAGCAACTTTTGACATGTTCTGACAAGCATGGATATCCCTATATAGTCCTCCAAGCCCCCCCCCCCCCCCTCCCCGGATGATGATCGACATTCAGCGCTTAGATGTATATCAAGCTCTAATCAGTCCACCAGCACTCAACAGGCCAATCAGATTTTGGCCGGTAGAAACCTGCACACCCCCCCCCCCCCCTAAAAAGTAATAATCAAATGAAATTTGAAAAATCTAAATGAATTAGGGTAGTTATATGTTCTTAACCTTTTTCAAAACTACCCATCTTCGGTAAATTGTTTCAATGGAAAGTTTTATATATATATATGCCTATTAGGCCTACTTATTGCATTTTTTCAGAAGATTACTTTCTTTATTAAGCTGATTGTGAAAAACATCATTGTTGTTTTTATTCATATCTGCGGATCATGTGACACGCCTGCCCCTTCCACTTGCATACCCAAAATGTGCACTAAAACAAAAACAAAATTTTATTAAACATGCATCTGAACAAATGAGAGAACATTTATTTTTGTCTTGTTTGTCGAGATTTTTTTTTATATTGGGACTGGGAACTCACCAAATCTGAAATGTGGCAGTTTCTTTCTTTCTTTTCTTTTCAAAAGGATTTACACCTCCCCTATCCCCTCCTCCTCTCCCCCTCCGTCGCCAGAGAATCATGGATCCGCCACTGTAAACGATTTTTATTTATTTCATTTTCTTTTCCACTATTAAAACAGGAACAATTTGGCTTGCCATACATAACAGCTCATCAATATCGAGCTAGCTCGACCCCGCACAATCAACAGTTGACTATACTGACTGATCATAATCATTATCAAATACAGCGTTCAACTAGCTAGCCTGGCGCCTAGCCTGCCGGCGCGGCCTGATGGTACGGACATCGACGGTGCGTATATCGGTGCTGCGTTTGTAATTGTGCATATTTAAGAATCGACGTACGTGCGGCGCATTAATTCCATTGGAATTGCGACGACCGGACCTGCTCCTAATCCTCTAAGCTCAAAGTTACGATCGACAAAAAATCACAGCTGATGGCGCAAGTTCTTCCTTTCAGTTCATCTTCAGAGGGAGAATCGAAAACCGAAGAATGGCATCCATTCCACTTCATCAACGAAACGAACGGGAAACGAATTTCCTTTTTTCTTGTTGTGATACTAGTCTGCTCTCACACTGCACGCCATCTGTTAATTCGTAAGTCACAATAAATTTCCAGACAATCTTAACTTGATTTCACCTTTTGTTGGAACATCATATTAAACGTTATTACACTAAATAAAACTATAAAAAATTAAAAGAGATTTAAACCTAAAAAAGTCACGTCTAACCAAAGTTCATGAAGTTGTAACTTACTTCATACTTAGTCTTAGATTAGAGTTATAGTACTTATACTAGTAATGTAGTGTAAAAAAGTATAAGAAAGGAGTTAACCATTCTGATCAGCTTTACCTGTGTGTTATTCTACTAAAATGTTAGAATATGTCATTGAATTAATCCTACTGCCAAGTCTAACTTAGATCCAATTTATCTCCAATAACCTCGCATAAGTGTGAGTGACTTAAAATGTTTGAGCAAAATCCGATAAGAATTAAGATATAAGAAAGTTTTTGGCACATGCACCCTAAACTTAAGTTAAGATGCACACTATCTCATAGAGTTCTGCAAGAATCTTCAAGCTTGAAGGAAGCAAACTACATTCTAGATTTACTCCAAAGATATTACTCTGGATGAAGTTAATTAGTCAGGATCTACTTTTCGTACACCAAATAGTTTGTCAGGTAATGAATTTATATTCATTTCATTTTGTCTTATTTTTTCTTTTCCATAGCCTATGATTCTTGCAGAGCCCTTTTACAAGATGGCTACTACCACGGCCCTGGCACCTGGCAACCGGATGGATGCACCATGCATCAATACTCCCTCAAGTAAGCAAGAATTTTTTTTTCTCTTTCACATGATTTGTAACCTACATATCGGGAAGACTATGAATACAGATAGAAGATGCACGAATACAAAATGAGACATTTTGAACAGATCTGACAGAGCTATACCATAATGTGTATTGTCACAAGAGGATGAAAGAACATGTCTTTATTAGAGCCTTTTATGGAACCCTTCCTGCTTTTCAGGAAGTGTCTTTGTTTAGCAGAGAGACAGAGAAGGGGTATCTTTGCTTTGTTGCATTACCTTATGAATAGGGATTTGCCAATCCTGTGTCATCTCCTTTAATAATTTTGTGTGTATAACTGTTACATTGAGCTGACTTGATATATAGTGGCCTGTTATGTGAAGTAACCCTTCAATACCAGTCGTCTTTTGTGTTGGCTATGTCCATGTGTGTGTGCTCTTACATATATAGTCTTGTGTGGTACAGGGAACAAAAGAGCACAATGATGGCCTTTATTCCGTCATGCTTGTGGGGTACAAAATACAACAGGAAAAGTGCTTGTGGGGTACAAAATACAATAGAAGAAATGAATAGAGTTCCCCACAAGTCCATGTATGTAAGAGTGGGGGTGTGTGTGTGTGTGTGTGTGTATAGATATAATGTATTCTGACAAATTAACAATGTCAAAATTGTGGAATTTCATATATCTTTATGGTTACCGGTAGTCAGTCTTTTCCGAAAGGTGATGCAGTTTGAAATTTTGATACAGATAGCTTACATTCTGTGGTATTTCTATTTATGAATCTTCATATAATTTGATATTCAAGTTTTATCTTTTTACAATATTCATTGTGTCTATCCTACCATTTTGTTCAAAGTCCTTCAAATCCCACAATCTACATCAACACTTAGCAAACTGCATGTCAGGGGGAGAGAGGAGGGTGTTATGTTACAACAGGTAATGTCACACAACACATAGTGGAGTACCGTATTGTTTTCGGCTGAATGAACTGATTTATGGCACTGAAGTTAAATGGATTGATTCATTTAAAATTAAAAGAGAAGGTTGAGTTCTAGGAAAAGTGAAAAATAATTTGTGATTTTTCTCATTTCATTTATGTCACTTTGGAAGAACATCACAGTAGATAAATCCCCGGAAAAGGATTGCTCTTCAAATGCCCTCATATTCAAAATATGACTAGAAATAGCTGAAATGTTCAGTCCGAACATTCATGCCACTTGTGTGTGTAGTCTCATCAAGGAGTTATCACTGTGATAACTCCTTGGTCTCATACAGTGGTAAAAATCCATTTTGAAATTCAGGGGGGGGGGGGGGGGGGGTCACCACATGATTTAACTTGTACCTGTCCGAAATGTCTGAAATTTTTTTTGACAACCCCCCCCCCCCCCAAAAAAAAAAAGGTTATCACATTTTTGGGGTCTAGTTTTCCTTGCAAATTCTGTGACAAGCAAAAAAAAAAAAAAAGGGTTATCACATTTTTTTTTGCTCTAGTTTTCCTCTAAAATTCTCTGACAAGCAACAAAAAAAAAAGAAAAAGAAAAAAAAAAGGTTATTCAAAAAGGTGGGGGGGGGGGGACATTTGCCTATCTTCAAACAGGTGGGGGACATGTCCCCTTGGCCCTTGTCCCCCCTGGATTTGTGCCCATGGTCTCATATACCCATTTCTGTGCGCAGTATATGCTTTTCAACGAGATTGGGTCAATTTCTTTTCTGTTTTGATGATTTCAAAACAACACAGTATAAAAGAATTCTTATATAGACATGGTCAACCTTTCCCAACTGCTTTGAGACAGTTTCTTTCACAATGTAATTTATTGCATCCTGGAACTCAACTTTAAAAATGTGTTTTCAAATTCAAAGTCTGTAGACGTAGCTAAATTAATTTAGCTTTAAGTCGACCCATCTTATTAAATTTAGTGCCAGATATTAGTTTATTCAGCCAAAATGTCATTTCGACATTATGCATCATTGTGACATTACTGGTTGTCCTTGTAACGGGGGGGGGGGGGGGGGGGGGGGTTCTCTTGATAATAGCAGAAATTTAAAAAGGTGATTATCTGTACATCAACTGAAGAAATGGGTGTTTGCAGAACTTGCCCAAAGATCAAATAAAATATGTATTTCAATGACATTTTAGATAATTTTCCATTTTGCACACCTATTTTATTAAGCACAGGGTAGAATTTTAAATTAGCCTACCCATCTTTACAATAGACCGGTTCTGTAATGTATACAAATTTATGCGCATTTCTTCTCTGAGCACCTAGTGACAAGCTATTCCATTAACCTGCTTTTTATAAATGAGCCTCAATGCTTGGAATCCAGTTTACGTACATTACTTGTTGCTATATCTGTCAAGCCTTGGGCAAGCTTTCGGGTTGTCAAGAAAAACCTTTGTTTGAAAAGTATGTATAAAATTTGAATACATTACCAAACCGGTCTATTGTGTGCTATAGACTAATGATTCTTAATTTCTTAAATGCACATTCATGATTCAAGCAGGCGATAGACTGCTTCGGTAATGTATGCAAATTTTATACCAGGGCTGTCAACCCTCCCGCATTTGGAGGGAGTCTCACGCCACGACGCTAATTCTCCCGCCGTCCTTCCAGCGTCAAAGCGGGAGATTCCCGCCACGAAGCCCTTCCTCCCGCTCTCCCGCCAAGCATGTAAATCTCCCGCTTTATGAAAAAACCTCCCTCCAAACGTGTAAAATGATTGCTTGTCAGAGATTTTTGGACTTCAAAAGAGACCCCAAAATGCTGAGGACCTTTTTTTTTTTGCTTGTCAGAGATTTTTGGACTTCAAAAGAGACCCAAAAAATTGGAGGGCAGGCGAGAGAAAAAAAATCACGAATCTCCCTCCCAGCAGTTCCCCAAAGTTGACAGCCCTGTTTTATACATACCTTTCAAACAAAGGTTGTCCTTGACAACCTGAAAGCTTGCCGGACATAGCAACAAATAATGTATGCAAAGTGGATTCCAAGCATTGAGGCTTATTTATAAAAAGCAGGTTAATGGAATAGCTCGTCACTACGTGCTCAGAGAAGAAGTGTGCATAAATTTGTATACATTACAGAACCGGTCTATTGAGGCAGGCTTCTATGCAGGAATTTCTTTCCCCTTCCCTTGATCAATGAGTGAAATATGACTTTGTGGCATAGGGGGGGGGGGGGGGCGGGAATGGAAACATTGCTTTGGGAGGACCAAAGTAATCTTTCAAATCAAAGTGTGTATTGACATATTTACATGTATTTGCCTTGCTGATTACCCTTTTCTCCAGAATATTTGCCCTAGGTACAATTTTTTGACATACCTGACGCTTTTCTATTAGTACCAGGGTTGTTCTGCAGTTGCAAGAATCCTGAATAGAGGTAGATTTATTTTAAATCTATAGTTATTGTTTTAATTTTATAGCAATCATTTTTTGTTTTTCAGAAATTATCATTTTGTTTCTATTCCCCAACTCCTGCAGAGATACTCTATCATGCTTTCAAGACAAGCGTGTCGTCATTGTGGGAGATTCTCGGATGAGACAGCTGTTTTTTTCAATCGTGAAAAAAGTGACAATCCAAAATGTTGAAGAGGGAAAAATAGTAAGTACATGTAGCCTACACACAATCTTGTTACATCTACCATATACCTCAACAAGCTTCAGTGTACCATACATGGAAGAAATACAGGGTGGCCCAATAAAAACGGACAAAGGGACAAGTATACTTCCAATAATGCAGGGCAAATTTCACAGGCACCAGTAGACAGAATTTTTGTAGAAGAAAAATGATAGCAGATTTGCCAAAATTGGTGGAGTATTTTTATACCCCCACCACACGAAGTTTGAAGGGTGTACATGTAGGAATCAGCTTGTGGTCGGGCGGTCGGTTGGGCGGTCAGTCCGTTGCAAATCTTGTGCATCGAACTACTTCCTCATTTTTGGAGCAATGCTCATGAAATTTGGTACACACATTGGTCTTGGGATGGAAATGTGCAAGACATTTTCTTGAATGTGTCGGAAACTCCATTGCCATGGTAACGGCATATAGCAGTAAATCAGGTTGAAATCTTGTGCATCAAACTACTTCATTTTTCGAGCAATGCTCGTAAAATTCGCCACACACTTTGGGCTTGGGATGATGATGTGCAAGAAATATTTTTTGAATGTGTCGGAAACTCTGTTGCCATGGCAACAGCATGTTATGGCAATAAATCAGGTTGAAATCTTGTGCATTGAACTACATGTACTTCCTCATTTTTCAAGCAATGCTCAGGAAATTTGGCACACACATTTGTCTTGGGATGGAGATGTGCAAGACGTATTTTTTAAATGTGTCGGAAACTCTGTTGCCATGGTAACACCAATAAATTAGGTTAAAATCTTGCGCATTGAACTACTTCATTTTTCGAGCAATGCTCATGAAATTTGGCACACACATTTGTCTTGGGATGGAGATGTGCAAGACATATTTTTTGAATGTTTCGGAACCTCCGTTGCCATGGTAACGGCATATTATGGCAATAAATCAAGTTGAAATCTTGCGCATCGAACTACTTCATTTTTCGTGCAATGCTCTTGAAATTTGGCTCACACATTGGTCTTGTGCTAGGGATGTGCAAGACATATTGTTTCAGTGTGTGGCAAACTGCGTTACCATGGTAACGGCATATTATGGCAATAAATCAGGTTGAAATCTTGCACATCAAACCACTTCCTCAATTTTCGAGCAATGCTCAGGAAATTTGGCACACACATTGGGGGGGGGGGGGGTATTAATCACCTTCAGTGATATTCTAGTTTATTCTAGATGTATATTAGTGAAACCAAGGAGCTTTGAAGAGCTGGAGTCACAACTGGCAACAAATTAATTCAAGCAGCTGCCCCTTTCTAAGTATGCACAAAAGAATCTACAGATGGGCTGTTGTCTTTGATGTCCGATGTTCGATGCCGCCAACTTCATGGGAAAGCTGAGTAGTGATTTTTGTCACAATATCGGGAATTTTGCACTTTTTATTTCAATAAACAAGTGAAAATTGAGCAGATGATAAAATATGAATACAAAAGCCCAGTTGTGTCCAGAAATTTGGCTATATTGTATGATAGCAGTTGCAATTTTTGAAAAAGGGGCAATTTTTGAAAAAGGGACAAATTTGACAATCCTAATATTCGCAATTTGACACTCTTCCAATTACTTCCGACAAACGAAAATAAAAAATGCAATTGTTCAAGTACAGTTATTTATGATGTTATATGTCAGAATAGTGTCAATACATTTCAAAGTCAAGTAATTTTGATTCATTTTTTCAGGAAATTTTGCACCATTTCTTTTCACTTGCCTCCAATAAAGGTAGACACTGTGTACTGCTCATATACTAGTGAAAGCGAAAAGTAATTATCATTACAAAAGCATATTTCCCTTTGAAAATGGCCCGTAAGGTTGCAGCCAGGCAGGAATCTTTTGTCTTCTTATCTGCAAGGAAGATCCAGTTAAGCACATGCCTGACATATTTTTTCCTGGCGGCATCGAACATAGTTCAAAGGGAATGAGTTACTTGTGACTCCAGCTCTTCAAAGCTCCTTGGTGAAACAGTGTTGAAGACATTCACTGGCAGTGCTCACTGCATATCATTGTGTAGTTTCAGAAATGGTTATTATGCCTGAGCTTTGGGCAAGCTGTAACAAACATCAGATTGAATATGGTACATTCCACACACATTATTATGAAGAGCCTACATGTTTATGTGATTAGATTTGTAGAAGTGCAGTATGTACATTGAGAAAGTACTGATTACTATGACAAGGCAAGGCAAGGCACATTTTGAACGTAGTTTCATTGATACTGAACAAATTTGAACTCCTACCTTGCGTCACAAAATGCTCCGTAAAACAACAACCCCTTTATCAAATTTTCCAAGCTTGGTATCCTTTTTCATTTGAAAAGATTCTACTTCTGACCATTGAATTTGACCCTACATTATTGGAAGTATGCTAGCCCGTTTTTATTGGGCCACCCTGTATAGGGAAATATGAACTTATTGGAACAACTGCAGAATCCCCCATGACACAAGTAACCCTTACTCTGACCCTGACCCTAATTTTCACCCTAGCCATAACTCTAATACAAAACTGGTGCTTTGTGGGGGTATTCTGTAGGTACATGCAAAAATGTGTGTTAAGGGTATTATGTAGCATTTATTATGTATCTTTTTACAATGATCTATATCACATGTAAGAAGCTTAAAGGGAGGATTTATACAATTTTGTAAACATGTATAACTCAAGTCCAGTGTTATACGAGGGGATTAAAACTTGCAATATTTTTTAAATGTGTGTTATTAAACGTTTATCAGTGCTCATGAATGGCTAAGATGATTAAACAAATATTCTACGTGTAAGTGATATGGAAATGTGCAGACTATTATTTCCTCACCTTTGAATTTGTTTGTGTAAAGTAGTATTGTAGCTAAGACAGTCTTAGTGAACAGTTCAGAATTTCAGATGAGCCAAAATACTTTTCTCTTGTGCTTCATATGCTGTAAATTGTAACATTATACACTGCAGTAGTTATTCCAGTGAAAGAAATCATACGGGAGCTGTGAGTAATTTTGCCCCGAAAGCTTGAAAAGAGCTCTAGAAATCATGGATCTAATACATATACTTCATAACATTAATTATTTACAAGGGTCAATAAAATTGATTCTGCACAAAATAGGTAAGCATTGGGCACCTTATACTGTGTGTTCATTTCATATACATGTAATTCATTCTGCTTCTGAATTTAGTGAAAACCAGTGAGATGGGTCTGACAATGGGTCTGACCATGGGTCTGTCCCACCATAAAATTACTTGAGCTGGGAAGATAATGTATGATGATGATGTTTCCTTGCACTGTAGTACACATGTAGGAGGAGGGCACAATGCATTACAAAAGAATTGCCTGTCATTAAAAGTGAAGTCCACTCTCAGTGATTGACAACACATGTTATTGGGTAAATACCCCAAAAAGTAATCCTGAATAAAGGAATATTGAATGCCCATGTTGCGATTTAAAGGTTTTTGGAGATGAATTTCACTATATTTTTGTCTGTCCTTTTTTCAAGAAAGAAAGGCAGTTATATTTAGAACGACAATTTGCTGTGAGTAATCCTAGCACATTTCACATGGATAAATTGTTTAATAGAACTAGTATTAAACAATTAAGAAAACTCGTAAGATTCATAACAGTAATAATACAATTCTTTTCGATGGTTCCAAAGGTTGAAAGGCATAGCCCTATTCTTGTCAATAAAAGTGTAGTTACTCGTAGTGGTAGACAAACCAAACCGCGTGATATTTTAGATTTATAATTATTAACTGTATACTAGCCCTTAGTTCATGTTTATTGTGTTTTAAACTTGTACTTGTAAAAATGTGTATTCATGTCTATGTACTTTATTATCTACATGTATCTTACATTGTTTTATATATCTTTCTGTATTGTATTGTAAATATGTTGTGCTCTCATACCCCAGAAGGGGGTCGATAGAGTCAAATAAAAACTAAAAAACTAAACTAAACCCGAATGGTGTCAAATTCCCCATGAGAACCCTCTACTATGTGACTCTAAGCCAAAGATATACTACCACCTGCCCACACGTTGAACTAAACTTAAAGGTTATCTTGAGTTCTGGGAAAGATGAAAAAAGACATGTAATTTGTGAGCTTTCTCATTTTTTTCGTCTCGGTTAAAAAGAATATAATAAAAAGGTCCTTTAAAAAGGATTGCTCTTCAAATGCCCTCATATTAGAAATATGACAAGAAATAGCTGAAAAGTTCGGGCCGAACATGTACACCAGATTTGTCTCTGGTCCCATATGCTCGTTTCTGTGTGCAGTGCAAGAACCTGTGGGGGAAAGTTAGTGAATTTCTTAACAATTCGATAATCCCCAAATCTCACACTAGACACATGTGTTTATGTACAACTGCATGTAATCTAACTTTCCCAATTGCTTTGGAACAGTTTCTTTCCCATTATAAATGCTTGACCAGGGGGGTGTTTCATAAAGCTGTTCGTAAAGTTACGCATGACTTTACGAACGACTTGAATATTCAATTCAATTCAATTCAGTTTTATTCAATTCCAATAAAATACAAAATACAAAATACAATCATGACAGAATAACAGTATAAATCCATCAAGAGTACAGAATAAGGTAGAATATTAAAACAATAAAACAATACAACAGATAACAATACAAGATAGAGTATTATTGGAATTGGGTGGCCGTAAAAAACCATGAGGATTTGTCGAAGTGCCAGATAGGATGCCCAAAGTCTTTCCTGATGTTTCAACAAACTGAATTTATTTCCAATAACCTCAATTAAATTAAGACAAAAAATATACTTTACATTAAAAATGTTTGTTATAAAAAGAATGTTAATCTACATCTGCACAGTTCAACTTTAGTTGATGCAGTTAAAAATGATTGTGCAATCCATTTGGCTTGTCATATTCAAGTCATTCGTAAAGTCATGCGTAACTTTAAGAACAGCTTTATGAAACACCCCCCAGAACTGCAGATTACCTTTAAACATATGAATTACAAGGAGTCAAGGACTCTTTACCATTACTGCTATGTTGGGTGAAAATCAATGAATTTTCTCAAGTCTAAGATCAATATTTATCAAGGTAACATGGTGTAAGATTACAGGATGTATAGTAATTTCTTGCTTGGTCTTAGGGAAAATGATTTTTTTTTCTTCACATGTGCAAGTTAGTCTGAAGTACATGTAGAGTCTGATATGACACTTGCACAAAATGCAGTTGTCTTGATGAACGAGTGACAAGCATTCAAAACATTTGGAAAACAATGGTATTATTATGGTAATAAGGTTGCCATTCATGAGATTTCCATTTCATTGCAATTCATGATTAAATAGATCTTCAGGCCTTTTTGTAATTCATGTGTGGTCGAGAAGGAATTTTGAATAGATATGGTGTTAATTTGTTCTACTTAAGAGGATACAAATGTCGAATATTAGAATGTCTCCTAATTAGACCTTAACATTCTGGATGATACCATGGTTGCCTGAGGTTTGGGCCTTGCATGTTACATGTTCCATTTTTAGGACAATCTATTATGGCTTTGTAATTTTCAGAGGGAAATTGTGGCTTTTGAGGAGGAGTGCATCAGATCAAATGCTCTTTCCCCCTGAATGATTTAAAGTGTACCAGTCACCTGAAAAAATAATTTGTGTACAGCTAAAAAGTATAAAATCAATCTCAAAGAACTTTATCGGGAATTCTATCGGTCAACAGTGAAGGAGTATGAAGGAAAAAAAGATAACATGAAAATACTTGCACGGATCCAAACTCCGAGTTTAGTTCCGCGCGAGCCCTTATCTTGGCGAGCGTGTACGGGTGCGTCGAGTAGTCTAATCATGAGTCGGTTTTACACATATAGAGAGTGTAATTAAAATTGCAATATCTCTTTATAGAATTAATATTTGAAGCCCACATTTTGAATATAGTATAACGACATGGATCCCCTAACATACAGAGCAAAATGTTTTTTGGTGATTGGTACCCTTTAAAGCCTGTGTTGTAAGCCCCCAACCTAATTTGTTGTCAGATTGCAGTGTAGTATATATTATGGCAGAGATAGATCCGAGTGATATTATTTGACGTTTAGCTCAGATATTTACTCTAATATTCATCAGGAAGCATATATGGAACATTTAGATATCTGATGTATGTATCTTTTTTTGCAAGTAAAACAGTAAGACACCATATTCAATTTCAATAAGTTCCATTCCAATATACTTTTCGCTACCATAACTAAATAAATTATCTGTAAGGCCTAAAGATCTACAAATGTATTTCATAACAAATTGCAATGACATGGAAATCTCATGAATGGCAACCATAATAATATTTCATGTGGCCAAGCCTTTTTCACTTAATATAAGTCCAGCATTGTAATTGTAGCACTGGTAATTCTTATTATATTTAAATTGTATCAATTTGCTTTCTCTTTAAAGGGAAAGTCCATCAACCTGTACTGAAAATATCATAAATTTCCCTTTTCTCTAAAAGAAAATATTTTATCCTAAATGCACTCTTTATATAATTATTTCACTTATGCTTTTATACAAACCCTGTATGATACAAATGTATTCCCTCATCAAACACAAAGAAAATAAAAATTTATGAATTTTTGTGTATGGAGCAAATGGGAGAGGAGCTCGCAAGATACGTTACAGAGTTGCCAATTTGTGTTTAATTGATTACCACTTAAATTTTTTTAAAACTTTCTCATTTCTTATCGGATTTTGCTCAAACTTTCATTGATCTGTTTCGTTAACTTTTCTGCTTCTTTTAAAACTAACTTATTATCAGAATGGAATTTCCCTTTAAGCATACATATTTTGGAAGAGGGACATTTATCAAAGGGTATATACAGGTGCCATGGTACAAGGAGAATTAAATGTTATCTGTGAGAGCTCTGCACGTGAAAGAATGAATTAGCATTTAATTAAGGCACCTGATTCAATATTTGCACATCCATCTACTGAAGTTCAAGTTTGATGCTCATACACCCTAGGTGTGTGTCAGATTTTTTTGGTTTTGTTGAAATTTACAATCAAGAAAAAACACTGCATGCTGGTTAAAGAATGTACATACGTTATTGAAAGCTTGTAAACTATATCTTGATGAAAACAATGAATGTATTGATGTTGTAGACTTGCATGTAACTGACAGTGAACGGGTTGTCGGAAATGAAGTGAATTCCGTTATGAAGGATATTTTTCAAAACCAATTCACCACTGATCTGCACAGTAATGTAGGGAATAGTGGGGAGGGGAACAAACTGATAACATGTACAGGAAATTTAAGTCAGATATTAAGCAGGAACAGTATCTTCATGTTATCGAAAGTTTTCAACTCCGAAAAAGTATATGCCACTTCAGAATTTCTGTCATAATTTAGCATTGGAAACAGGAAGGCACAGAAGGCCTGAGAAAACACCAATACAACTTAGAGTATGCGCTGACTGTGAGGAAGGAGAGATTGGTGACAAACTACACACTCAGATATTTTGCCCTAAAGTCAATGAACAAAGAAAAAAACTCCTAGATGCTTTATCATTAAAATACCCCAATTTCGCTTTTCTTAGAGCAGAAGAAAAGTTCATATTTTTAATGAAATTAGATAACAAATATGTCATACTCAGTCTAGCAAATTATATAAAGGATATCATACCATTAAGGGGTGAATTTTAAAACGAGTTATATCATATCAATCTGTGTACATGTATATACGAATCAAATATTATTAACCTACTCTGATATATTTACATATTTTGTTATTTGAAATGTATTTAAGTTGTTATTATCTTTTCTCTCTTGTTTTCTTGTTGAAACAAAATATTGATGTACTATTTCATTGATGTTTAATAAAGTCAATTCAATTCAAATTCAATTCAATCAAAAGAGGTCACATTGAACATTGCAATATTGTTTTAAATGTAATGATAAATCCATTTATTGAATTAATAATGTTTTATTTTTTACTTTGCAGCATTCTGATATTCTACATCATGAAGAGGATAGAAATACAGATATAGTAAGTATTTTCTACTCTTTATTATTATTGTCTTGCAATTTGTGTAATGTAGATTTTATTAGAATGAAATATTTCCAGCATCACAATTTTCTCTGTGTGTTGTGTGGTTGATATGATATACATGTGTATTTTATTGTGAGAAGAGATGTAATGTTTGATTTGGGTGGTGTGGCTTACATGTATTATATGGTTAATGATATGGGCATTGTATTGTGCTTAAAGGGCAATCCAACCTTGCTAATAAGATGATTTGTGTGAAAGCAGAAAAATAAGAAAAACATGATGGTGAAGTTTGAAAGAAATTGGACAAGGACTAAGAAAGTTATGGATGTTTGAAAAATGAGATCACTCCATCTATGTGAATCTCAAATTGGCAATTTGGTGAGTCGATTGTGACATTTTTGTGGACAACTCTCCCATTTGTCGTACACAAAAATATTAATTTTTCGGTTTTCTTCGAGGCACTTTTACCCTCGGGGCAGTACTCAAAATATATTGGAGATAGTATATTGTTATAGGTCTTCATGAAAGAAAAAAATCCTACTGAGTATTACATTTTGAAAAAAGTGACATTTTAGTCATTTTGTGTGTTGGAGCGAATGGGGGAGTTTCCACAGCTACATCACAGTGACATTACCTATTCGGCCAATTTGAAATTCCCATATGTATAGTGATTCCAACTTTGAAAAATTTATAACTTTCTTATTGCTTGTCCGATTTCGTTCAAACTTCCACCAATCTGCTTTTCTGATTTTTCCTCTTTCTTTCAAAGCAACTTGCTATTAAGGTTGGATTTCCCATTAAATACCCAGTCACACCGATGAGACAACACCAGACCACAATAGACCTAACAAAAGACCACATTACTCCAAGTGGCCAATATTTTGGACAGTATTGTTCAGTTTTTAGTTAGTTTGAAGGTGTAACTGCTGTATAAGTTGTGACCAAGGTACATGCAGGCTGCTCTACAATGAAAAATTCTGAACATGTAAAATTGGAATTTTGAAGGAGTATGAAGTGATGTGTGTGAAGTACGAGGTCCCTTACAGTGCGCCCTTAAGTAGGCCATGGAAGCTCTAGGGTGTTTCGATGGCCTCTGGTGCAATCTGAGCCAAATGTGAAAGTATTTTCAAACAAATTTTAGGACCAATACTTCATGGATAGTGTTGATTGAGAATAATTATTCACGGAACTGAGGGAAATTCTGTTGCTGATTTTCAAACCTGTAATTTCAAAATTCAAACCTGTCGCTGTTACATACGTTAAAGTGATTTGGTAACTTCTTGGAGGCTTGATAAAATCTGAGCTGCCTGGCCTTACATGCTATCAGTGTATTTAATATGGTGTAAAAATGAAGCCCAGGAAAAAAAAAAAGCACTTCAAAATCATCATGTGCTACACAAAAGTAAACATATGCAAGTGACCGGAAATGCCAGACTCATTTTCCCCAATAGATTCAGTGTTAGACTAAAGCGTATGGCCATATACGCTTTATAGTAAATGGGAGTATTCAGTCATAGATATCTTAATAATAGCACTATACATGTACATTTGAAAACCTTTCTATGCCTGGCTATTTATTTATCCTTCTAAACATTATACAAGACAGATGTCAAAATTCAACAATATATTAAATCAAGCCTTCACAAAGTTATCGAATCCCTTTTTAAGCCATGCATGGACAAGCCTGGTACATGTATGTATGGTGTGTTGTTTTGTGTTTTGTTGTATTGGGTAATTTCCTTTTTCTTTGTGTTGTTTTTTTGTTTTGTTGGTGTTTAGGGGCACAAAATCTACTAAAATCGAGTTTTAACTAAATGCCATTCAGATTAAGTAGCCGATACAATATATGATAACATGTCAGATTGATAGCTATAAACTTCACTAATTCGCAGCTGGAGGTGATAGCATTAGCACCATTTTCGACATTAATTAATTATTTTGGATAATATCAGTTTATATATATCTCCTAAAATTACACTTGCAGTCTACTAACTTTAAAACAATCCTTCCTTCATCCCTCTAGAAAAAATTAGTGTGGAGTCCTGCTTATGTGATTATGTATGCCTTCCTGTCTACATGTATATCTCATTATCCCTCTCTCTCTTTGTCTCTCTCTTGTCCTCCTTTGTCTGTTTGCTTTTCTTAATTCCTTACATTTCCTTTCTTCCATTCCTTAATCAGAATTGATTCAGACACATTTGACCCCTATTTCTTCCTCCAACACAGGAATTCTGGTGGCAGCCTGAGTTAAATGATTCGACAATAGAAGTCTACAAGAAAAGAATATTGGTAAGGAGAGTTTAAAAAGTTACATAGAATTACATTCTTCTGTGACATTAGTGGCAATTAGAAAAAAATATTTAAAAACCCTCAAAATATCCTTTTATACTGCTTATTCCTTTATACGTGTACTGTTTATACTGCCCCAAGTTTTAATATTGTATTTAAAAACATTTTCAAGAATTGATGAAAAAAAAGAAAGAATCGTTGTGTTAGGGGTTCCATGTCAGTATACTACATGTATATTCAAAATATGAGTATCATATGTTACTTCTACCAAGAGCTACTACTATTGCAAGTCTGAATTCACTCCCATCCAAACATAAAAATGACTTTTGAATAGTACCATTATGCGCTCTCATAGAATTAGTCCAGCATGTTATCCCATAATGCCTAGAATGCCAGGTAAATTTTACATATTTTAGCTGTAAACAAATTATTTTTTTCAGGAAGTTGGTACCTTTCAATTAAAAATGAGTTTGTTTTCCTTCTCGATGATCAAAGTTGGTTTATGAACTTTGAATATTTGGGATATCCTGAATATCCTGGAACTTAAAGAGTATCAATCACTACAAAAATTCATTCATGTACAGCTGATATGAAGGCCTATAAAATAAACGCCTGGACAAACTGTACCTGGCAGTCTTCGGGTTAACGGCTAAGGAGTATGAAGAAGAAAAAAAAATGAAGAAATAACATCAAAACCCTGCACACTGAACACAAGTCCTTGTATATATGTACGTACATGTCTTAAATTGGTAATGAGAATTCATTTCTAGTTTTAACAAGATCCAAATGGTAAACAAACGATTGCTAAGTAGCATGGAACCTAAGTCTGACTTGGGTACTGTGCGCTCCCTTTTCTATGGGAGCACCTATGGGTGCTTGAGTAGATAACTCACAAGTCACTTTTACGTTTATTAAGAGTGTATTTAAAGTAGCAATATCTCTGTATACATGTAGAGAGAACATTAGATGCTCATAATTTGAATATAATAATAATAATAATAAACTATTCTTGTATAGCGCATAACACATTACGTAAGAATGTCTCTATGCGCTTTAAGAAAAAAAAAAAAAAAAAAAAAAAAAAGAGAAATTACTGAGTTCCTTTACCTGCTTAACAATTGGAATAAGTATGTTTTAAGGGCAGACTTAAACGTATCTATGGTATTAATGTTTCTAAGAGAGTCGGGAAGGCTATTCCATAAAACCGGGGCAGCATGTGCAAATGAACGTTCACCATATGTCTTGGTATGAACAGGAGGAACAATAAATAAATTCTTCTTACGTGATCGGAGATTTCTTGTTGGTGTGTATGTAGTGAGTAAGTCATTTAGATAATATTGGATAATATAGTGACATGGAACCCCTAATATAGAGCAAAATATTTGTTAGTGATGGGTACTCTTTAACCTGGGATATGATTTAATTTTGATATAACACGCATTTCCATAGACTCCTACCTGAGTTATCTCATGCTTAGTCTTCAGTGAGTTAACCCTTTTGAGACAATTGACCACATTATGTGGTTTGGCTCAATATCTTTTGATATAGAGCACTAAAAAATATACAAGATGCATGAGTAGAAAGAGCAAAAATTTCTGCATATATTACATCCATTTTTGTTGCATGACCATATTGCTTTTGATGCCAGGAATTTTAAAAAGGAGAATAAGCTTTAAAATCCTTAAATTGTCCACACATAGAGAGGTTCAAAATCATTTTTGGGGGTCAAAATTGGCAATTCTTTCATCTTCTTGACGAAGTTCCTAACATGTATATAGTTTTCAAAGATGTCACATTTTATTAGAAGCATGCAGCATTGAAAGACAGATATTATTGTTGCCAATTTGAAGAACAAAATGTGATCAATTTATCCCTTAAATAATTCCTGTCTTGAAAGGGTTCAAATGAAGTTACGTCCTACATGTACAACACTGCTTGTATCAAGATTCACAATGAAAAAGCCATATGATGATCATTGGGTCTCACTAAATCAAATTCTTGGTACAAGTTTGTAGACTTGTTAGCATAGCAATTTAGGGATTGCTGGTGTCTATTGACTTTAGAGTTTAGAGTTAGTTTCTTTTTATTACGTTTGCAAAGAAACAAAGGTATAATAAGTTATAAGCCTTTAATAATAGGTAATCCAGAGTGTTAACATCCGCTTTGCAGATCAAACTTCAACAAACATCTGTGACTTGCAGATGGTTTGGGGAATTTGGAATGATGTCAGGTTTGTTTGTTTTTTTGGTGGTGGTCTAAGTTACAATTTTAGCCTTCCGTAGGAACTTGCAAGAAAATGTCCTTCAGTGGTAGCTAGCAATCATTTGTTTGACCCTTAGCAGTTCAGTGTTTTCTTAAAGTCTAAATTATTCAGCATTCAGTCCTCATATATTTGCAATAATTATTCTTATTTCCCACTCCTACATGATTTTTAAAAAAATAGAAAAATACATAAGGTGAACCAATGTTTTGAATGGAAATTGAGAAATTTAACAGAAAATTGCCAATTTGCACACAAAATTAGTGACTTTATATGTTTCAATGCGTTGACAGTTTAGAGAATTTAATGATTACAGTCAAATCCGTCTTATCCATAAACGGTATCATTTAGTGTATTAGAAATAGACTCGAAATTTTTTAGTGATTTTTGCTCTTTCTGCTCATGTATGATGTGTAATTCATAGCATTTTGGATTGAATGAAAATGCAAAAAATGTCACTTAAAGGAGACACTGTACTGCTATTGGTTAAGATACATCTTGATTAATTAGAAATGGATTCACCTATTTAGGGCAAACATGAAAAAGGGTTCTGATCTGCAAATGATAAATTACCCCCAAAAGACATTCTTTTTTTAATAGGAGGGAGGACTTTGTGTCACAGGTAACTATAGCTACATGTATGGGTCTAATTAAAAATTAATGTACATGTACTTTGATATATAATTTCTCATAAAGATAAACAATAATTTTCTTAAGCAATAAAGATTTGAATTTTTAGGAGGCAAATCTTACATTTATTGTGTATATTTGCCTGTATTTTTAATGCAGGATAAAGAAAGAAAGCCAACGTTTGTTATCCATGGGGTAGGAACGTGGACTATCAAATTAAATCATGGATCACCAGAAGCTCTACAACAGTTCCAAAGTAAGTTTGGTCCCTCTCTTGTGCCTGTCTGAACACATTCTATTTAATAAATATTTCCCTATGTTGCCTTTTCTCCTGTGACTTTTCACATACTACGCAATCATACTGTACTAATGAAAATCAGATTTGATAAATGCAATATCTTGAATGATGCCCCAGCATTTCAGCAAGCTTTAATCTGCTTTGAAGATAGTAATAGGGTTAGGGTTAGGGTTAGGGTTAGGGTTCAGTATGCAATATATCAGGTCTGAACAAATATGCCTTCTATCCTGGAAATTATGTTTGATTTGGCAAGTAGTTCTAAGAGGATCCTGGTTTAACCTCCTGTTCATGTATTTCATTTTCTTTTTCTTTTCTTATTAATTTCCTGCAAACTTCCCAATGTAAAGTTGACTTCTGGTCATGCAATTACATCGTGAAAGAAACTGTCTCAAAGCAATTGGCATAGGTTGATCGGTCTACATATGAATTGGTGTATACCATGAGGTTTTGGAATCAACAAAATAATAAGACTCCGACCCAATTTCGCTGAAAATTACATGCGCTGCACACAGAAATGGGTATATGGGACTGCACACTGATGTGGCATGAATGTTCTGCCTGAACACTTGAGCTATTTCTTGTCATATTTCGAATATAAGGGCAGTTGAAGAGCAATCCTTTTCAAGGGACATTTCTACCATGACGTTCTTCCAAACTGACATGAAAGGAATGAGAAAGCTCACAAACTAATTTTTAACCTTTCCCAGAACTCATCCTTCTCTTTAAATTGTTTTCTGAACTGCTTATACATTCACCTCTGTCACATCACCAAACCGATTCCAAACTGACTCAAAACCGACCAATGCTTGGCTGTTCTGGTTAATGCAATTTTTCTGCTGTCTGTAGTTGGTCTGTTGTCAGTCTGCTGGGCCCCGTTTCATACATGAAACTTGTTATCAATAACCAATTACAGTAACTGTTATAAGCTACTGAAATCACTGAATTTGATTGGCTGAGAGCAAATTTCTCATAGATTTGTGTTAGTTGTTATCAATAACAAGTTTTATGAAACAGGGCCCTGTTCTCGATGTCATCAGTGTGATAGGGGTATTACTTGCACTGACAAATACTTACATGTAGAATAATCAGTGATGTACATGCAAGGCAGATTTAGGCTAATGTATTGACAAATGCAGTACTACATCTGTATTTAGTGCTGTGCAGCTGAATTAACTGATCAAATATGATATGTATTTGTTTTTGCTGTTCAAGCATCCTGGGTTTGTTTTATAGAAGGCAAACAACCCATGAGAGTAAAGGACCAATGTAAATACACATAGCTGCATGTACTTGTTCTGTGTAGAGCTCCATTAGGACTAGATTATTAAAGAAGAAAAAACTTTTTCAAGAGGTCAGTGTTAACTAGCACTTTATGTGTGATTTCTTGAAAAACACACCTATGAATGACCTGTTTAGGGTTTTCGTAGAATTTATATGAGGCACAAAATATGTCAGTGATATTTGATGCAATATATTACAACGTATGATACAGTAAATGTACAGTAAATGTACAATAAAATACAGTGCAGTACAGTGCAATACAATACAATAGAATTCAATAGAATACAATAGATACAATACAATGCATGAATCTGTATTGTGGGCATTCACAATGGCTGTATTATATTAAAGGTCATGTAAAGTTTTGGTAAGCCCTCAAAAACTGTTCGTCAGATTTCTTCATTTTTTGTTGATAAATAGCAAGATACTAGCAATACTAAGACACTGTGAAGATTTAGCCTCCTAAAGTTTAATATGAAACAAATAAGAGGCAAAAACTAATTTATGTGCCGGGACAGGCATGTAAAATCACAACAAAGGTAGCATGTGCTATACACTGTACACACACGTGTAAAACCAATAATGAGTAGCTACACACAGTGCACACACGCTGTCTGTATGCGAAGCCCCAAGATTGCTGTGCAGGGAGCCATCAGGGTGGAAGGGTCCTGGCATAATGGCAGTGATCAAGCATTCCTTACAGATATTTACACTAAAATTCACCAGAAATCATAGATGGAATACCAAATGATCTCTTACAGACATCTTTTGATACAAGGAGAACAACATGAGACTATATTTAACATGTTTCTTTCCAATTTCCTTTTTACTACCAATACTGTACATGAGCTTTAATTCTGAATACAAATATATTTGTAGGAAAGTCCAAGGTACATATAAAAATAGTCTTATGGTTTCCCATATGTTACCGAATATTATGGATTTAGGGACAAAAGGTGCCATGAAAATATGTAATTTCACTTCATATTTTGTCTGATATAAGCTCTTGTTGGGCTATTAATTCAATACAGTGATATGATACGTGTAAATATATATTAAAGGAGAATTAAACCCTGGGGAAAAATAAATTTTAATGAAAAGAGAGGATAGAGAGAAGCAATTTTAAAAAGGTTCCATCAAAATCGGTTAAGAAATGAGAAAGTTATGAAAGTTTGAAAGGTGTCAATTCATTTTCTATGGGGATCCTCAAATTGGCAATGTTGCTTCAAAGTGACAGGTTTAGTAGTACAACTCGCCATATGTTTTGTACACAAAATTTCATATTTTCTCTATTATCTCTAAAGATGCTGCTTGTCTTTTTGTGAACTCAACATTTGTTGTGTCAAATACATTTTCCCACGATATATCTTGAGCTGAGAAGGAGACAAGCTGCACCTTAAGAGATAATGGGAAAATATGAAATTTTATGTACAAAACATATGGAGAGTTGTACTACATTTGTACAGTACTTAACCTGTCACTTTGGAGCAACATTGCCAATTGAGGATTGCCATAAAAAGTAAATTGAGACTTTTTAAACTTTCATTACTTTCACATTTCTTAACCGATTTTGATGGAACTTTTTAAAAATTGCTTCTTTCTATCCTCTCTTTTCATTAAAATTGATTTTCCCCCAGGGTTTCATTCTCCTTTAAAATTTTAGATGTGGTCAGAAATGTAAGAGACAAGATTGCTTGGACTTATGCTTGTTTATTCTGTGAATGTCCTATCCATTGCCTGCTGGAACCAGGTGATCCCTGTAGTAAGCCTAGGGGAATTTGAGAATTTAGCAGTCTATGGGTTTTGATATTGACATTGGTGGGTGTGATTATGCTAAATGTCATTTTTATGCCTTATATTGCGACAGCAAACCTCACAAAATTTGCACCAGTTGTGGCCGAAGCAGCCAGACAAACACAGGTCATATGGATGTTACAAGGTATGTCAACAATTACATTTTAAAGGAGAGAGAAACTGAACATTATATTAGGATGATTTGACTGTATTACATGTATGTAATTTACTATTGCGAATAGTTTGGATCCTTTGCCTGAGAATATATCAAAATTTTTCTAATAATGCTAAGATGTACCTTTTAGAACTGTTTTACATTTTAAAGGTGAGAGAACGTGAAAATTTTCAGCATGACTTAACTATATTTAATTTTTTCATACATAATACTGTATATGCCAAATATTTTGCTCTGGTTTTATTTCTGCGAATCGCAAGTTTTAACAACACTCTAAAATATTGCAAAGATAAGTAGTAAGTTGATTTTGTTGTCTCCTGGTCAGAAATTCACCACTTTTGATAGCTTTGTGGAAGTACATCACCATTGCTGTTTATAGAGCTGAGAATTTCACTAATTCAACCACTCGCAAAATAGTCTGGCTAGTCTGATTCGTGAAAATTTATGGCGTATACAGTAGTTTGGATACCTGGCAGGAAATGGATTGTTGTACAGCACTTTTTTCAGTGTTTCTTTCTATTGGTGTTAAATTTTGCAATCTGAATATTCTCGACTTACTGACTTACTTAGGTATATGTTGTGCATACTATACGTTGTACCTGCCAACCATTCCTATTTTTCGAGAAACAATTCCTTCATTTAAAAAAAAAGAAGCTTTCTGAGTGATGGGTGAAAGCATGCAAAATACACTGTATTCCTAACTTGCCTTGAGAGTTCTTAAATTTTGCTGTGTAAAGTTGTGAGGTATGACTTACAGGACCCATCGTTGAACTATCAAGAAATTTATGTCAGAATTTGAGTGGCAATTATCTCATTTTTTCAGCTTTCAGCTTTCTATTTCATTACGTAAATTTATCTCTCTCTGTCTTTTCTTTTTAATATCACTATCATTTCCACTCCTCTTGTCTATTTGTTTGTTTTAAGCCATGTATCATTTGCAAGAAGTATATTTCATCATGCCCCTCTGAATATGATTCATTTTAGTTCTGAATATAACACCGTTTTCCAGGAAGGGAGGGGGGGGGGGGCGGCTTCAATTTTAATGCCAGTACACTTCTTAGTATTTCCTTTCTTCAATATATTCCATAGCACCTGTTCAAGAAGGCCTGCTTACACCACAGAGACAGATGATTACAAATGAGCGATTGCAACTCTACAATGCTGCTGCCAAGACAGAATTGTAAGCCTGAGACAGAATTCACTGTTTACCGGTACTTGTTATTTACTGGGTATTTGTAATCTTAGGCAATTCAAGCAAAGCAGATGAGGGCACCTTCACCTCAGTGAAACATTTTGCAAGGCCATCATGCTATATTCCTTGTTTATGCTTTTTGCATATATGTTCAAGCTACATTGAATTCTGGTGATGAATTATATTTGGAAATAATATTTTACCAAACAATATCATTGTGCATTGCATATGACATTCCACAAAATCTTTTGCTTTCAAGTATCATTAATTGTTTTCTTGATGCTTTTGTCTGAATAATGTGTTGTGGAATGTTAGATGGAATCCACTATGGTATTGTATTCTGAATTACTGATACACATATTTTTTTTGCATGAAGAATTAAAAGCATTATTTCAAAATTTAATTTTCAGAAATGTCATAAAATGTACCTAAATTTCACTCTTAAACTTTACAATATGCAAAGTTCAGTGTGATACTAGTAACTTTTGAGTTTTTACACTTAGTAAAGTACAGAATGAAGTTAATTCACATGTGTTTTGTTATTTGTCCTTTGAATTTTTGTTTTCTCCTCAGGAGTGATACTGGCATTGAATTTTGGCAGGCAGCGGTTCTTTCCTCATCCCACTCTTTTGAGAATACATTAGATGGGCTACATGTATCAAATGAAGCAATTCAGACGGTAAAACAAACGCAATATTTATAAAGGTGGACTAAGTTAAACCTGATCAAACTCAGTCTACTCATTTTCGGAGCACCAAATGTCAAGCTCTTCCTTGTGTATAAATTACTGTAAATCACTCTAAACAAAATGTAAAATGAAATGAATCCAATCATGAAATGAATATGAGAACTTGATTTCTTGTTTTTTCATAATTTTTCTTTGTTCATGTAGTTACAGAATTAAATTAATTTTTATGGGATGAGAAGGTTGAACCTTGGCACTCCATCCATCACTCGACTAAATCTACCCACTGTAATCTGGACTTCTGGTAGTACCCTTTAATGAATACCAACCTACATGTATCTTTACATATTTAAATTGGAAAAATAAGTCCTCTAGTTCTAATGATATGCATGAGTTTAGGGTTATGTATTCTGTGGTACAGGTATGTATAGAAATGTTATTATTCTTGATATCATTCATTTTCCTGTACTATATATTGATGACTCCTAAAACTTTCCGGGCTGTGTAATTAATCATTCAAGTACATTATGCTCTCACCACCTTGTCAAAATGTTGAATAGAACCTTTAATCTCATAGCCTGCCTACATGTTATGCTTTTCCCACAGAATGTTCAAATTCTCTTCAATCGATTCTGCAATGCACTTGTTGACCCACCAGATGCCAACTGTTGTTCAAAGCCACCTCCTGACATGACTTGGATCCAGAAAGGGACGTTTGGCTTCTTCATAGCAAAGTAAGTTCATCAATTCTTGCATTATTGACATTCACATGTAGCTCAAGCGCATACCTTGGCTCTCCGCAAGGCAGTCACTTGGCTGGGAGGTGAAATCTTTATAGCATCTTAGTATTGCTAGTATCTTGCTATTTATCAACAAAAATCCAAGAAATCTGACGAAAAGTTTTTGAGGGATTACCAAAACTAAACATTACCTTCAAGGGATTGCTCTTCTAGTAGAAATATGTTTCATCATGTTAAGTGCTCTTGACCAATCAATGTAGAAGAAATTTTCCATGAGGAATATAAATATCTATTTATTTACAGGTGGTAATGACAACTAATGATATTCTTTTTCTACATTTTACTACTCCTCCCCAGCTTTGTTCTTGCCTTCTTTTTCAAAATCCAGTCCAGTCGTCGACAAAGAATGAAGGAATCTGGTACCAGTAATCATGTTGATGCGGAAGGAGCGAACCATGTCTCAGCCAATCACATCGCAGTCAATCATGTTACAGCCAATCACGTCGCTAAGAGTCATTCCAAAGCCAAGGAGGAACCCCACTGGGTGGATACTGCCTATAAATGCACGAGTTGCCTGGCCAGATACGGTCTGGTCATGCTCTATGTATATCTTTGTGATAGGTTTGTGTGTTTTCCAGATTGTATTTTCCCCGTGGTGTAAAACCAGAAACCTTCAGATACACAAAACTTCCATGAATTTCAAATGTGGTGCAGATTCATGCCGCTAAAGAATTGAATCACAAAGCTAGATGTCAGTAATTCACGATGTGCAATAAGGTTTCTGGTTTTCCATATCCATATAGCTTAGATGCAAAGTCATTTAATTTGAGATTTTATTTGATTTTTTATAAGAACACTTTCAATGTTCTTATTTTTCTATGCTGGTGAATTTGGCATGAAGTGAAATTCTGTTCCTTGATATTTTACTTTTTTGTTCAAAAGGGAGGAATGGGTTAAAGATTGTTTAGGTTTAGAAATGGATGTAGGCAGTGAGATGCCTGTTATACTCTGTAAACATATAACGTGCAAACTACTTAAATCCCTTTTTATGCTATTGCTATTTTGATTAGATATTATGTATAAACTGTTCAAACAATCGTGAAAATCATGAATTTTTGAATAATGACATGAGTAAAGATAATAGATGCTTTTAATTTTAGTGATGCAATTACATGTACGTATTCAGCTCACAGTGAAATCCCATTTGTTCAAATTTTTTTAGACATGTTGGATACAGATAACCGAATTAAATATTTACATCCATTCACATCCTCTCCGCTCAAAACTATATAAGCCAATATTTTCGTTACAGGTTATATTTTCATGAAGTTTGTGAATCGTTGTAGGGTCATGAATTTACCAACACATAAAGATGAGGTGGCATGCATGTGTGAATATGTATTGAAAGTACCCTGTGTTATTTTCTTCAAAAGCAACAACTCGCGAAAATATCTGTACGCGAAAGTATTGGCTTATACAGTGTATGTGTAAATCATATTCACGATTCCTATCTTCCCACGTGTATTTCATACAGGACGGACTTGTTTCCCAAGCGACAAAAGTATTACTCCAGCTTTTACTTCTTCTTTTCACTGTTCTTGGCTTTTGTCATATCACTCTTTTTACATGCTGATACAAAGAAGGTATGTATCCCGTTAAAAAGTTGATTTTAAAGGGTACCAATCACCAAAAATGATTTTGCTCTGTATGTTAGAGGTTTCATGTCGTTATACTATATTCAAAATATGGGCTTCAAATATTAATTCTATAAAGAGATATTGCAATTTTAATTACACTCTCTATAATCTTATAAGCGACTCGTGAGTAGACTACTCAAAGCACCCGTACGCCAAGATAAAGGCTCACGCGGAACCAAACTCGGAGTTCGGTTCCACGTGAGCATTTTCATGTTATCTTTCATACTCATTAGCTGTTGACCGATAGAATACCAGACAAAGTTCTTTGAGGTTGGTTTTATACTTTCTAGGTGTACAAAAATTATTTTTTCAGGTGATTGGTACACTTTAAAAGTGGCAATATTTATTTTGTATCCCATTGAAACTTTAAACGTAGAATTCAGAATGGAAAGAGAGATTGAATTCATATTAGCATGATATTTGTTTGTTCATTTTAGTTACACAATTGTAATTTTAACAGGATGAAGAGCTTTACTATTTGGTGCATCATAAATCTGTGGACTAAATCTACCCACTTAGCCCTAGACCAAACTTTGTATGTTTTTTGTTATGAATACATGTACTTGCCAATGAGTTTCAGATCTAGATACACCCATCTTTGTTGCATGGGTAATGGAAAGGGCTGATACATGTGCCTGTATGGTAACTGTGAATAATTGCTTTGACCATTTGAATGTAACCACATTCAGCAATAAAATAAAGCCTGAAGTAGATCATTGAATTCAACTCCATGATAATTCAAAATGCAGGAAACAGAGATGCCAGTTTTTAGGCTGCTGACTTCACGCCCTGACAACTCCTCATTTCAGACCTTTTTTATTCAAGCCTTGTACTGTACAATACCATATAGACCCTCCAGTATGTCTTCAGTCTCTTTTCATATTCATTCTAATGTGAAACCGACTTGGGTTACAATACACTTACAGAAAGCAAAGTATATTACCTTCGAATAATAAATTTTTGCCATAAAAAGTGATCATAGGAGTTTCTCAGTAAGCTTCATTGTAATCAACAGTCATAATCATATTCTTGTCCATTTATTCTCCAATGTTCAGCCAACCATATTAAATCTAGATCAGACCAAAGAATGGAAAGGATGGATGCAGATATGTATATTGATCTATCATTACTTGGGCGCTAGTAAGGTAAGCTTCTATTTTTGTCATTCTTAAGGCTGTGCTAGATGTATCGCTTTTTGAGGTCGACCATCCCTGTGTTGTTGTTTTTTCCATACCTCCATTCTGATTTGATAGATATTCAACATCCAGGAATGTTGTTTGTGAGAAGTGCCATTTATCAGGCAACAAGTAAATAACCCATAGTTAAACCTGATGTAAGAAGGAAAATTATCATTGGTTCTGAAATTTTGCCATTTTCTGTACACCCTTGTGGGCAAAATACATGTAGATGGACATTTCAGCCATTGCATTTTTACTCGCGTGACATTTGAAGAAAAATTCTTCTTTGAAATCTTTTATGAATTCTATATCAAATGCATAGTTCTTCTGTATTGTTACTAATTTAATGGTACCTTACCTGCTTCTTAATCAATTCAATCCTCAGGTAGTGCCAATTTACATGCATCTTCGCCTCATGGTGGCATCATACCTCTTCATGACGGCTTACGGTCAGTTCTGTGCCTCTTGGGATAAGAACAAGTTTGGTCTAGCAAGAGTCTGTAATGTAAGTTTTTTTTATTGTTAGCTTCCTTTTGATTATTGAATATTAGCTTCATTTTTCACCCCTCTTGTAGAGTATTGTCCTGTCATAAGATGTGTCTGTCTACGGTGAGATGTGGTATATGTATAAGGAACTGATGAAAAATATTGGCAGTATGGACAATGCAGCTATGAAAAGCTCTTAGATAATGCTGGAAATGTTGACTAGAGCTCAGAAAAGGATGAAGGAAAAGCAACAGTGCAAAATATTTTTGCTGAACAAAATTCTATAAGTGCTGTTAAAAAAAATGTAAAAATTTTCATATAGTTTAGGGACTCTCTTTTTTATTTAAAGTGTTTAAGAAATAGAGGCTGTATTGAACTTGCACATTGCCTTGGTTTTGAATCTGGAACCTTTGGGTTACAAGATCACTGCTTAACCACAGAGCCATTATGCCTCTTAAAAGTATTTTTATTCTGTTCCTTTCATTAGTAGGTGATGTTTTCAGAGGAACCTGATTGTGTTTTTTTTCCCCTGTGTTTGGTCATGATCAGACAGTATCAGCTGTACTACCTTATTTTATTATATTCTTCTTTCTTTTTTTTTTCTGTTTCTGTCATTGGTACATTTCAGATGAACCTGATAGTATTTTTACTGTGTTTGGTCATGATCAGACAATATCAACTGTACTACAGTGAAACCTGTCTATTAAGACAACTCAAGGGAGACCAGAAAAGTGGTTTTTATGAGCAGGTGCTCTTTATGTACAGGTTCCTGTAATACATGTTCCAATGAGGAACACTTTTCAAGGGAAACAAAAATTATGGTCTTTATAGACAGGTGGTCTTTCTGTACAGATGGTCGCTAAAGCAGGTTGGACTGTACTTCATTTTATTCTTTTCTTCTTCTTTTTTTTCCCTTCTGTTTCTGTCTTTGGTAGGTCATATTTCGTATGAACCTGATGGTGTTTTTCCTGTGTCTGGTGATGGACAGACAATATCAGCTTTACTACTTTGTTCCTCTAGTCAGCTTCTGGTTTCTTGTTATCTACGCAACAATGGCCATCTTTCCAAGGGTTACCAGACAAACAGCAGACGGTAAAGAGTCTACTCTTCTTTGATAACTTCTTTATTCTGAAGAAATAGACCTTTTTACTAATATATTTGATAGTCATGCCAATAAGCGTGCTCTGGCAAGATCCGATCCACACTGTCTGTTGCGCACATTGTTGCTGTACAAAGTGAATAGGCAAAATGAGTTACTAGAGAAAAAGCAGAGACATTGATTATTTCTTCTTTTTTTTTTGGTTTATTTTTTTTTCAATCCACCACAAATAAAGAAAAGTGTAAGAGTAATCCTGAGTTATATCAACCTGTAGATACACCAAATAATTCAGAAAAGAAAATGCAACTTGAGCCAAAAAGGGAGTTTTATCACAACTTTTTGGGCAGGCACTGATACAGTGCCCCCTCTACCCCACTCCCCTGTAGCTATGCCTCTGATCTTGACCCTTTGTTTCTCTTGCAGATAACCCTCGACACTATCTCTACATGACAGCCAAACTTGTGATTCTAGTTGTGATCATAACATGCTTATCATTTTCACAGGTAAGACCATCAGCATGCATATTGTACAAATATTTAATGGTTAAGAGTGAGATGAGATTGTAAAACTATTTCATTAGGTGAAAGATGCAGCTATTCTGTTCATCAAATTAAATAGTATTTATCTTTTAAACCAAATAAGTTGGTGAAGATCAAAACATTTGTGAACATGATTATACTTTCACAGTGTAAAACTTGAACATGTTTCTTAAAAGAAAATTGTACATTTCGCCGCAAATGTGAATGATTTAGAATTTGTATACCTAATGATAATTTGAAAATTTTAATGCTTATCTTTCTTTTACAGTCACCTTCATCAAGACTCTTACTGGAATGTGAAGAAATACATGTATGCTTTTCCGAGCATCATCTGAAAGATTCTATAATTTATGATGACTCTTATATTTCTTTTTGTCCATTAGGTAACTTTCAATTTGATGTTTGAATGGTGGCCTGTTAATCAACTTTTCTTCTGGCCAGGAACATCTATATATGAATGGTGGTTTAGATGGAATCTTGATAAATATGTGAGTATTTTTATTGCTAGATTTCACTGTGTATTATGAAATTTTATATGAATTGGATGATGGTGATGGTAACCATGGTAATATTGACATTTGCAAAGATTTTGATGATGTGGTCATAGTGGGAAGTCATGGTGACGATAAGGACACATTGCTGTTGATATTGGAGTGATGATTAGGATGATGATGATGATGGTAATGATCATTAATGATGATGGTGATGATGATAGCATAACAGTAGTATACTTTTGATTATGGTGGTAATGGGGATGATAATGATGATAGTGATGGTAATAATGATGATAATGATTATCATCATGATCATTAAAGGTATCGTACAGTAGTGGGAAAGGTGGCGCTTTGGATATTTAACTACTTTGTCAGCTGGAATGGAAATTACTACATATACTGTTGTGAAATGATTAATTTCGAACGTAGGTGACGTTTGTTTGAAGAAAAATGGTTTAGAAATGGCTAAAATATCCCAAAAAATAAACATCGAATTACAAGCGCGGTACTGCGTTGACAGTTCACACACGTGTAAACAGTGTGTGCGAACTGCTGTGCGCCGTTGAGCCGGGAGCGTCGGGGTAGGTGGTCCTTAGCGAGGGTATAAGGTAACCGTTGATATTCGATCATTTGAATTATTTTACTGAAAATCACCGGAAATCATGAATAGAATACCGGATTATCTCACTCATATATCTTTTTATGCAAGCCGAACAATATGAGACTGATTTTGAGCAGTTTCATGCCAACTTTCATTTTGCTACCACTATTGTTTATTACCTTTAATGACGATGGTGATGATGATAGCATAGCAGTAGTATACTTTTGATTATGGTGATAATGGGGATGATGATGATGATGATGATGATGATAGTGACGATGATGATGATAGCATTCATGTAGCATAAGTGGACTTTTGATAATGGGGATAGTAGTGTTGATAATGGTAATGATAATTATGATGATGTTGGCAATATATAGCAATAATAAACTTGATATTGGTGGTAGTAGTAGTGATGGTGATATGGTCGTGATGATTGTGATATTTGTGGTGGTGCATATTATATGTATGGTTGTTAAAAAGATGATTTGTATGGTGATGCTAATTATAATGCTGACAGTGATGATTGGGATTATAAAAGTAATAATGATAATGATAATATTTCTGGGGAATATGATAATAATGAATTATTTGTTTCCACCACTCATTCTTCATCCGCTTCTAGATTATTCCATATGGGATGTTCTTTGGATTCATCCTCCTGACATTAAAATCTTCTAAATGGTTGGATGATAGTCACGGTGAAAACCTCTTCTCACCTTTCAAAACAATTCTCATTCACATCATAGCAGCTTCAGTCTTTCTAGTAAGTTATCATACCATAAATTGTTGAATAAATTCATTAGGATGGTTTAAATCGTGAGGAATCCTTCTGTGACTTATCAAAAAGGTTTCAGACACCTTCCTCAAACTAGTACTAGCAAACTGAATTTAGGCTGGGAGGGCATGTGGCTTGTAGCAAGAGAAAACCAGAACTGGAGCAGAAGAATTTTCAATTTCTATTCATTTCAATTTCTTTTCCACAGATGCCAAACATAACTGTACATACATGTACATATTTTAAAAATACATACAATAAAATACATACATATAATAACAAGAAAACATGCATCTATGAAAGCGAATCCATATTTTTTAAAAATGTATGTATTAAAAGAAAAACAGCAAATGCAGAAGGGGTACTCAAAAAACAAAGATGATTTGTCGAGGACTATCCCTAGTAACAAACAAAATTATACAATTTAGAATTTATGAGTCACATGGATCAAAAGAACACCCTACAACATGAACAGAGACAGAGTGCATACCAGTTGTCTGACATTTATGATGCAGTGATAGCCAAAACAGCATCTTCTGGCTGCTAATTTTAGTTTGCCTGTAATGTCTAAGGAAGGTGTCTGAACTGTAGACATTGGAACTGTCACACGTAATTACATGTACCTCTCTGGTTTGCCATCTGACTAATTCGTAAAGCTATCTTACCTTTTTGATGTGTAATCCCTGTTATGTATGCAAACCTGATTACATGTTGGTTTTAAAAGAAGCAGAAAAATTGACTTTAACTTTAAAGCTTATGAGTGAAAAAAACTCTTGAATTCATTCTTGATTATTTATCTTGTAGTAAATAGGTTGTGTGGACCAGCTTTATATTTTAAAAAGTGGCGAATTCTTCCTGGTAGTCACACCTCGTGTGAGACCACTTGTATGGAAGTTAGCCTGGACTACAAGCTCAACTTCCTGATCTTTCTCTTCTTACTACTCAGCTTTTATAAATTTTCTACCAAAATTGTTAGGGAGATATATTGTAATTGCGGCCTTTGGTATGATTCCTGTTACATAATTCCATGTACATGTATGCAAAGCTTTATATCAGTATGATGTCAGTATTGACAGAATCATGTAAGCAGTATTATTTCCTGTGTCTTAATTTCAGATTTACAGCTACCATCTATATGGGTGCACAAGCAAGCCAACATGTAATGCTGTTCATAGTTATACCAGCTTCATACCGGTAAGATATTCTCTTCTATCAACCATAGATAATTTTTTTTTTTTGTCTTTTGAAGTTCTATGCAGGTATACTATATTAATAACATCAGCTTCAAATATTGCCTCTGTAGAGAGATATTCAAGTTTAGATATTGAAATTACTCTATAAATAAAGTACATAAACAATGTACTCAAATATAAATTTTGATTAATGGGTTTATTTTTGAAAATTGCTTCAAACATTTTATTTTTTCTTTAACCAAACTCAGATATAGAAATATATATTTTTGTCCTTTGTTATCCTAAATAGGTCACTGCTTTTATTATCCTCCGAAACACCAGTGGATACCTGCGGAGAAAATTTAGTGTCTTTGTTGTATGGTTTGGTGAAATTTCTCTTGAGGTATGTAAACTCGAAGATATTTAATAGAAATGGTAGCATTGTACTTAATTGCTCATAATGAAATATTTTGAAATAGTATTTTCAATTATATATGTTTTTGTTAACAGATATATTTTCGTGTTCAAATATTGTATCAAAAGTTTGATTTTGTCATGCTGAGAAGTGCATATAATGTAATGGACCAGTATAGCTTGTACACAAAGTAAGGATCAGTGAAAAAATACACAAGAGCAGTGAGTGATTTAGCTTGTGAAGCTGAGACGGCAAATTCACTTCTAGTGCCAAGCCTGTATTGCACTGAATATGACATCCCCTTCCATGGCGTCATTTCTGTTGGGGTGGTACGAGTGTCAGAACTTCCACATTTCTTTTATCCAGATGTATTGATTTTTAAATGCTGATTACTCTGTTTAAAGTTCTTAAATTTTAAAGTTTAAAACCTACTAACAGTGGTCAATGTTTTCTAATCTTTCTATTGATAGGTAAATCTCTATTTTTATACAATCTGTGAATGTCTATTTCAAAGACAAGTTTGATTGTACTTCCATCCCTTATTTCTCCTTCATCAGCTGTTTATATCCCAGTATCACATCTGGCTGGCCCAGGATACCAAGACCCTGCTCGTTCTAGTACCGGGCTTCCCGACCCTCAACCTCATCATCACCTCTTTCATCTTCGTCTGCGTTGCCGTGGAGCTCAAGGACATCACCGCGACCCTCACGTCCATCGCAATCACCAATGATTCAAAGAAACTCTACATCCGTCTTGGTTGTTTCTTTCTCCTCCTTGCATTTCTTCTCATCTATACAACCTTTTATCACTAAATCCTTGTTCCAATATGACATGGTAATCCACAAAATAAAAGTGCTGTGGCAAAATAAAGATGACATAAGAGTAGTGCACCTCCCTTTCCTGTATCTTATCCCTTTCATGACAAGAATTATTGAAGGGCTAAATTGATCACATTTTGTTCTTCTAATTGGCAACAATAATATTTTTCTTTTAGTGCTACATGTACATGGTTCTAATAAGATGTAATGTCTTTGAAAACAATTAGGAACCTTGTCGAAAAGTTGAAAAATGGCAAATTTTGAAGGAAAAAAAATGATTTGAAACCTCTCAATGTGTTTCCAATTTAAGGATTTTAAAGCTTATTCTGCTTTTTAAAATTCCTTGCATCAAACGCAATATGGTCATGCAGCAAAAATGGACACTGTGTGTGCAGAAATTCTTTGCTCTTTCTGCTCATGCTTCTGGTATAATTTTTTTAGGGCTCTGAATCAAAAGTTATTGAGCCATACCACAAAATGTGGAGTGATGTCGTGAAAGGGTTATAACACATAGATAAGTGAATAAGCTAAAGGGGCCTGTGTTACATCCATCTATACTTTTCTCTCAGCCTCAATTACCATTCATTTACATATGAATTGGTTTTAATTTTGATTTGACGGTTTATCACGTCATGTGTGAAGGAGCCCTTAGGGGAGGCATCAGCCTGATGTGAACGGAGATGAGATATGCCTGTGCAATCGCCAAATATTGGACTGTTGAATGCTTTTCAGATTTGAAAGAATTCTCTTTAACATGCAAATCAAATTTTAAATATTTATAATTGCAATGAATTGATAGTTAAAAATTTGAATAAATTTTGTAACATATATATATATAACAAGTATAATCATTGATGTTTGTACAAAAGAGGTTTTATTATAGTCTTTCAGTATTTGTGTAAAACAGTGAGAGTGCTTTCAACTGTGATCTTAAAGATAAAGTTGACTTCTGGTCATGCGATTACACTGTGAAAGGAACTGTCTCAAAGCAATTGGGAAAGGTTAATCATGTCTAAATAAGAATTAGTCCATACTATGAGGTTTGGGAATAGTCAAAATGATAAAATAATTTTCTCAATCTCGCTGAAAATCACATGCACTGCACACATAAATGGGTATGTGGGACTGCACGCATATGTGGCATGAATGTTCGGCCCGGACATTTAAGCTATTTCTCGTCATATTTCAAATATGAGGGTATTTGAAAGAGCAATCCTTTTTAGGGCATATTTCTATTATACGATGTTCTTCCAAACTGACATAAAAGGAATGAGAATGCTCTCAAATTATTTTTCACCTTTCCCAGAACTTGACCTTCTCTTTAAAGCTCCAGTTCATGTTCATGTTTTTAAAAAAGGTAATACTGAATAGACATTTTGTGATTTTATTTTTTCTTGCAGTGAAATAAGTTATTCCACTTGCTTTAAATTTAAAGCAATCAGCCATCTTCTAGTGGTGATGGTTTAAAACTGTTTGCTAATTGGACATCTCGACTTGAAATGCAATTATAAGCACCTGCCACTGTACACGTATTCTTTCATGTTAATACGTGTATGTGTTTTACCTCAATTCATATTTTGTGACATATAAACAGAAATGAAAAAAACTATGTTTCATATTTTGTCCTCGAGAATCATCTTGTGATTGTAGGTGTTTAGATGAATGCTTGAAATACAGAGGTTGTGGTTAAATTGCTACTTGAATCCTGCAATACTGTATTGATTTAGATACAAATAATTTCCAAAATGCTATTTACCTGATATCCACAGTGTAGAGATGTAATAGCAGTTCCAAGAACAAAAGTACAGTGGAGTACTCTAGATCATGAATGGATTATATAAGTGACTTTTTAAATCTCATTTGTTTGATAATCCATTAAAGTAGAATGAGACTTTACAGCATCTTGAAATCATACAAATTTTTCTATTTATATATTTTTTTTTTATGAGAGAGATCTCATCTAAATTGTTGGGGTTTACTAAACTACAGGGCTTTAAATGAAAACTAACAATGTTGGAATCGTTGAATATATATGAGGCAAGAAAAATGAAAGAATATTTCTACTGTGTAGTTTCAGTTTAATATTTCTAATTTATGTTAGGTCTGGGTTTTTGTTTTTTTTTAATATCGTTGCTGAAGATGCAGGGAAAATGAATGAAGCTTTGTTAAGAATAAAAAATATGTTTTGTACTCTGAAATAGTACATAATTATTGCCTATAATGCCATTTTAAAACTCATTTGCCAATTAAATGTATTATGTATTGATTTTCAGTTAGGTAAGAAAATATTAATGAAACATTTCTACTGCCTAGTTTTAATTAAACATCTCTAATTTTCTATATGGTATGATTTAAAACAGAAAAAGAATTCTGTTGCTGAAGATGCAGGAGAAATGAATGAAGCAATATGAATAAAAATGAACATTTTGTTTTGTACTCTGAAATAATAAATAATTATTGCCTATAATGCCATTTCAATCAGTTGCCAATCAAATGTATTATATGTTGATTTTCAGTTTGTACATGTAGGTAAGATTTTGTTTAGGAAATCCCAAACTTTGTTGCACAGGTAACTAGATATTTGTTTTTTATGGCTTAAGTGTATGTTCCATTATAGTAGTTGGAACAAGTATTACAAGAAAAAAGAGTGGACAAAAAGATCATGTTTCCAAAAACTAGGACCATTTTGAAAAGGTTGTTGTACCAAATTTACTGACAAGTTAGCAAAGATTGTCAAAAAGGCAGAAAAAATGGGCTATTTGATTTTCAAATATGCCAGCAAAGTTTGAAAGAGTATTAATTTGTTGACAAATTTTCATTGGGGGGGGGGGGGGGGGGAGGGGGGTGCCATTCCTCTACCCCCTCTAGCAGTGTTCCTATCCAAAAGCTGTTTTTTGTACAATCATGAAAAATTTCTGTATGTGTATGAATCATGGCTGATATACGTATACCTTTTTATTTTTATGTGCAGCTGCTAGTTTTAATCAATTATTTCAATTTTTAAGTCTTTCCAATCTTACTTATGTCACATACTATACCAACATATATGTACATGTATGTACATGTATATTAAGCCCTGAAAATTTTTTTTAATCAGACCTGGGGCCTGTTGCACAAAACTTGCGTTTAAACGCAACTCAGGAAAATCAAACGCAACTTTATTTTCAGCCAATCAGAAGTGCGCATTAAGGACTTGCGTTTGATTTTTAAGAGTTGCGATTAAACGCAAGTTTTGTGCAACGGCCCCCTGGGCCCATAAAAAGTTGCGATTAAACGCAACTTTTTATGCAAGCGGGCCCAGCTCCTTTTGTGGGATGTACGGTATAGCCAATTTAAGTACCGGCACATGTATGTCATTTCACAAGATGTTTGTATTGGTTATTATGGTGCCCCAAAACATGTTGCATATACATGTATAGTGGCACCCGTGAAAGCTTTAAAAAAAAAAATGTTCTTGTGATGCAAGGCAATTCCACACGAATATTAATAAATTTGGATAAGGTTTTTTCCTACATACATGTTTATGTAACTGTTTTAAATGTCCACTTTGCTGCATGTACGATTTTTCAAAATCTCTGTTTTTGGAATTATTGAAAGATTGAAATGTTTTGAAATTATTTAAATGATTGATTCACGTAAATAAAAACCTACTGCCAAAGGTATTGTTTTATTCCATTTGAAAGTTTGTAATGACTGTTACTGTGATATTTTCATTGTGGAAAATTTGAAGGTTTTAAAGGTACTAATTAACTTATAAAGATTATTGAAATGAAACAATTTTTGATGTGACATGAGAATGGATAATGTCTCTTAAGATAAGGTAGATTTCTGATAAGGAGAGATACATTACAATGAAATTTGATGAATACATGTACACTCCTAATTTCTTTCATTCTTTCATTTCAGTAAAAACAGCCATTTGCTAAACAGTTTTTACATCATGTTCAGGTTTCACAGGGATTTTGAAAGAATATTAATTTGAATTTTGGAACTGTTCAAAAATGTTCACAGTACATGAGAACGAACACATCTACAACACACTAGCATAAACATGGCGATGCAAACCCCTATAAAAAGATGAATTCAAACGGAAGTGAGCAAAACTTTGGGCCAAAGATTCTAAAATCACTATTTCATTTACTTAAAGATGAAGTAGAGTTCTGGTCATGCAATTATATTGTGAAAGAAACTCAAAGGAATTGGGAAAGGTTGAATATGTCTGCATAAGAATTGTTTTATACTGTGTTGTTTTGGAATTATCAAAATAGATAAGATACTTACACTATCTTGCTGCACACAGAAATGGGTATATGGGACTACGCACACAGGTGGCATGAATGTTCGGCCTGAACATTTCAGCTATTTCTAGTCATATTTCAAATATAAGAGCATTTGAAGAGCAATCATTTTCAGGGGATGTTTCTACCATGATGTTCTTCCAAACTGACATAAAAGGAATGAGAAAGCTCCAAAATTATTGTTCACCTTTCCCAGAACTCAAGATTCCCTTTAATATACAGTGGAATCTCACTACAACAAAATCCTTTGGGACCAAGGAAACTACCTTGTGATTTTGAAACCTTGTATCAGGGCTGAAAAAATGGGGAATACAGAAAGTGGGACCATCAAAATTACCTTGTTATAAAAGAGTTTTGTTACAACAGTGGTTCCACCGTAGTATAAAATGAGGATTGTCTCCCGGCCTAGACCAAATGCAGCACATGCTTCAAATGGGAAGGTCTTTCTCACAAAAACAAAATAAGATAAAGTGTTCACCACCATTTTTTTTTTTCTTGCTACTAGAACTCAACCTCATTTCTACCATCACACTGACTATACAAGAAAAGACACACACACGCGCACACACAATCAAATGTACACAAGGAATCTGCATTATTTATTCTACTAAAAACTTACAAGCGCAAAGTGCAATATACATGAGCTTGGTTACGTACACATTTCAAAGTAACGGGGGAGGGGGGATTTAAATAAAGATTTAGTACTGGGGAATGCTTTAAGAAAATTTGGTACAAGCCATAATAACTCCTAGTACTTGGCCACTATTTTTTAATTCTTTTTCATTCTTTCATTCGCTATCCATCAAATATGAGTAAAATGTAAAATCAGTACTTTGGATGGTACCTCTACATTTAGTTAATCAACAAGACTTAAAATTTTGCTTTGAACATCTAACAGCAGTATGATGAATTAGGAATTCTAAGAGCACGCTTCATATTATCACAGAAAGAAAACTAGCTGATGATACCAACAGGAAAAAAAAATGTATAGATTTAACATTACTATTATCGTTGAGAAGTGCAGTAGTAGATGAAATAAATGTAGAAGCCAAACAGAAATGATATGGGATGGGATTTTCTCACTGTAAAATCTGAGCGAAAACTTGAATTGAAAACCAGCTACACAGTCATTAATTGAATATACTGTAAGCATGAAATGTACTTTCTCTAAGATAGGCAATATAACATCTTGCTTGCATGTAGCATGAAGGTAGACACTTTTGTTTGATATTCAAATGACTTAATGGGGTGTCTCAAAAGAGTGCGTGAAAACAAATCATGTAGTAAACACTCCCTTACAAATGTACATTTGAATACAAATAAAAAAAACAAAAACAAAATGAGTGCACTAATACTGTTTGAATAGCTACTACATATTATTTTACCTCATTTTTACATGTCTATTCTGCATATCACATCAATTAAACAAGTTACATGTATCTGTATACTAAATGCCAGCTGATATAATTCCATTGCATGGAAGATTACAAAAATATTCTTTTGGGGCACCTTCCCTTTTTTCTTTTTTTTTCCCTCTAATTCTTTCATTCAGGAAGAAATTGGGTCATTTCTGGTGGATTTTTCAAAGCTGGCGCTGGATACTAGAAATCACATGATATAATTTGAATGAAGCAGACTTTGCTTGATTATGTATATACAAGATTTCTACCAAATACATGTCTTCTCCTCTGAAGGGTGGTTCTTCTTCTTTTATCAATAAAACTACTTACATAAAGGAAAAAAAAAAAAAAAAAAAAAAAACGTCTTAAAAGAAACATTGACAAACACTCAATTTCAGTACAATCTAAAACAATGTAGCAAACATAAAATCACATGACACGATGAAGACCATCTAACTAACAAAAAACATACCAAAAAAGTTTTTCTCAAAAATTGTCCAGTTTTTCTAAAGGTATCAAAAATGAAATGAATGACGAATACAGATCAGGCCTTGTCATGATTGTAATCTTTAAAAAAACAGAAGATATCTCATGATTCAATACAATGCCTGTATCTTCCAGCTTGGTTTAGAAGAGCCCCACATTTTCAAATTGGGATTGATTACTAAATACAAATTGAAAAGTTAGAGTTGAATACACATATTATTAAAAACAGCTCAACAGAGTCATGATAAAATTTACATTTTCATTACAGATCATTTTTTTAAATTTCATTCATGAATTACATGTTTGTGTATGCTTTTATTGTTGTTTATTCACAAATGTAAGAATAGATATATACAGAGCATGATGATAAATACAACAATTTTCACACATTCATTGTTCCCTAATCTTGTTTTTCCTGCAGACCTCTAGCTGTGCGGATAGAAAACTGATATAATCCAAAACTTCTTTCTCAACACGAAAACCTTTTGAAGAAGACAATGTCAAACCTGTCATGTTTTGCAAAACTCAACTCCATTTACAGCAAAAAAAAAGTTTTAAGAGAAGGAGTCATGATTCGTGATGCTTCAGATTATGTACAATGTTCATATCCAATCGAGTGTGAGCATTTGATGAGCCTTTTTTTCAAACACAATATCACCCTACCCAAACAGGCCTTATGCATGCCTAAATCTGAATTCCAAACTTGAATACAGTATACAAGCATTTTTTAAACTGTTTCCCGAGATTTCCTTTATTCAATACTCATCAGCTATTAATGAATCTAGATTGAATATCATGATTACCAATGTGAACATAAAAGCAAAGTTCAGCAATGACTTCAACACTTGATATTGGTCTCGCAAATAACGTACCCAATTTCAACACAACAGGAAGGCAAATTTTAAATGAATATTAGTAACACAATCCTCCCATGAAATAGCAATAAATATTTCTCATTCACAAGGGGGAAAAAAGGAAAAGGAATGAGAAAGCTTCACTCTGTATCTCTTCCCCTGGTTTATGAGTAAAACATAATGAAATATATTTCTGAATACAACAATAACCCAAGTGTCACTGAAAAGAAAAAGTGAATACTAAATGCAGAATACAGTTGTTGTTGACATGTAATCACGACAGTGAACTGAATCAGAGAGGGTGAGGTTATTCTTCTCAATATAATACAATGATAAAAGTGTCTTTGAATACTAAAATAGTTGTCATTTCATAAATACACAACAAACTTTAACTTCTTTAGTCTTTATCAGAACAGGAGTGGGTGTCAGTTCGTCCTTTTCAATACAATCTCATTTACCCCATTTCTTTCTGCCTTTGAAGAAATATAGCTCAGTTTTTAAGGCAGCTATATTTTCAAAAAAGGGGATAAAATAAAAGACTACTGCATCTGTCTAGAACAACAGGCAAATATTAGAAGGGAAAGACTCATTTCTGCTACACCACTAAGACAAGGTCCTCTGGGGCAGAGGGCACTTTTCAGTAGATCACCAGAAAGAGACAGCCCTCGTATTGCCAGAGTACTAGAAAGCACAAGTGCCGAGTTTGAACCAATTCACATTCTTGCCAGTTGTCTTTTAACACCCACTGACGCAATGTCCGTTACCCCGATTCATATTTTATTCATCTTCTTATTGTTGCGAATGTTGCCTCTTCATAAAGTGTCAGACAGAATAATCAGAGTGACATAGAACCTTGCAAAGGGTGACATTTCCATCCATTCAGATAACAGTGTAGTGTAGCAAAAGGGCAGTATTAATATTGAATCATACATATAAATGGGGTTTATTACTTAGTACTGAATTTGCCTGAGTGAACTATTTATTCCTCACCACCTTTTTTTTCTGCTGGGATTCAACATGTGAATACCTGGATTAAAAAATCACGCTTACTTTACTCTTCCATTTTTCTTTACTGAATTACAATGAATACAATCCTTTCAACAAACTCAATACTACAGATTGCATTGCATGAAGACTCGATTGAATCGTACGGTTTAAGGAGCATTTCCCTAGATGTGTAAAAGTTACTTCAGATGGTATCGTCCAGCAAAATTATATGCTCATCCAATTAGTTGTATCGATCAATGTCATCTGAGATTTGTAGCAAGTCACAAATTCTTAGTTTCCTGCCTAATTCAATTGCATCAAGCAATCTATGTACATACTGAGTTACCTGTATACAGATGTGTTATACAAAGAAACCCATTTGGCCATTAAAATTCATATGAGCCATTTTTCGCAGAATACTTGCTCCTTACAACTGGCTTATCTGTCTGTCAAGATGCAGTTTACAGATCGGTGTCAAAGAACGCCAGGCCAGTGTTATCTGCAGGTGGGATGCTGTCAAGGTTAAGATCATTTGTCGGTGGTCCCATATCGGGTAGACCAGGATCCATGCCAAAGTCTCCTCCTCCACCCAGATCCAGGTCCTGCATCATGGGCTCAATGGGTCCAGTGCCATCGTGGTAGCCTAGGATAGATAGGAAAGTGTGAAGGCTTAGTGGCAAGCTCAGGAGTTGTCTACAGGTCGAATGTTGTATATATCTAATAGATTACATCCTAACATGAGATGCTTCACGAAGTATATGAAGGTGACCCTACAGTCCTTGAATGCATGCATTTGTGTTTCGTTTTTTGTCAACACAGTCAGTAAGGCTATTTGTCGTGTCCCCAGCATACAATTGCTCTGCAGGCAATTTCCTACATTAGCTGAATTCCTGTCTTCAAGCCTGGAACCAACACTATACCTTAACCTAACCCTAAATCTAACGCTAAACCTAACCTAAGACCTAATCACAACCCTAACCCTTTATCTTTGACAATATAAAGCTTGGGACAACTGTCAGAGCATCAAATAATAAGCTAAGGGTATGGCTAAAGTGGTCTTAGGCTTTAACACTATAACAGGGGCTCCACTGCCAGAGAGGAAGGCATCACAGCAAAATGCTCTGCAGTAAGCCAGATTGTAATTAGTTCATGGTACAAATGACCCTGAAATGACCCCAATTTGTACGCGCATACACGCATCTGTTTTGGTGGACGCGCTACTTGTTAAACAACTAAAATCATACTGGTGCGCACGCTATGAAAGTGTAAAAAAGGGTCAATTTGACTCGGTACAAATGACCTTTATCTGCACATGCGCAAATTGTAATTACGAACTGGTTTATTACTGGGAAAATGAAGACCTGGTAATAAGTTACCTTGCATGGGAGGTGGAGGTTGCCTGTACTCTCCATGGTTACTGTGCAGACTGTGTACGCTGCCATGCTGAGGGTAGCCTGGGTCAGAAGGATGCCCTCCCATGGAGCTTGGTGGAAGGATCTGGTTATCAGAGGGCATGTCAAGTGGCTGCAATCAAATGTTAAAATATACCAAATTAAAACCAACATATCATTTCTAATGGTGATTCTTTTTTAATCCTTTTAGAGCATCTTTTCATGAATAAGCCCATGATGCTACATATCTACATCTCAAAAAGTTTTGGAATTATAGCTAATTGATTATTCAATGCATTGTGCAGAATACAAATTGGGAAATGTATATTTTGGTTGCTGTGATTTGATGCTGTGCAGTACATGCTGGTATCAAAGATGCATGAGAATCTAGGATGTAACATCTTAAAAGTTTGAAGCAAACAAGAAGTCTCCTTGCACATATCGCAGCGGCGTTTAGGGTTAAATCCCTAAGAAATCAATCTTCAGTAAATGCCATGATTCATACTGTGTTCACAAGAATTAGAAGACTATATTTCAAAGGGAGGAGTTGGCATCTCATGAGATCATATCCCCAAGAACATGCATTAGTTACAAATCAAATGAAAGAATATTTCAAAACAAAATGCTTTTGTTAATCTCACTGGAACATATTCAGTCTATGGATGACTGCACATCACCAGTTATGTTGTGCAGTAATTATGCTGCCTTTTGGCCAGAGGAAATTGTTCATACTTACGTCACCCCATGGCACTGAATCTCCTCTGAAGAGAGAATTGCCTAGCTCAACAGAGATCCTCTTTTTATAGTCTTGTGGCTTGTCATCTGACATACGGTACAGTACTGCTGCGGCATAGGTTGCTGTAATACCAAATAAACAGAAAACTTGTTTAATTCCATACCTCATAACCTGATTCCAGATTAATGTCTCACTTAGGATCAACAGATCCTAATGTTCAAAGCTTCTACTTTCCCACAGCAATTATATTTACAATGTTGTAAATAGTACCATCTCTATTATCCTCATGGCATTTTGCAATCAGCAGGAAAATATCGACTTGAGAGACCTTCAAACTTTCTCTGCAGGGTGTTGGATTAATTGCAGCTTCTGCATTAAGGTAATGGAACAGTCTCTCCCAGCACCTTCACTCTTGTGATCTGCTGTCCACCTTCAAAACTCAACTTACGACATACCTAGTGGCTACTTGCTAGTAGCATACACAGCTAGCCATGACTCCAGTCTTTCCAAAGTGAATTGTGGACTGCATATACAGTATTTTTTTTTTAGTCTCACCTGTGTCTTTGATTAGGCAACTACATATTGGTTTTTCTACAAATTCTCAGACTGGACTGGATTCGACTTGATTTCATCCAAAAACAAAAACCTACATGAAAATCATTAAACAACATACTTTCTTTCTCAGAGATATTCTCATACTGCCTGATGGGAACCTGCAAAACTGAAACAAGATGACTTACCAACTCCTTCATTCCGTGAGTGGAGGAGCTCCGTAAGGGGTGCAGTGGCACCCTCCTGTTCAATCATCTCGGCCCCCTGCTTCTCCAGGGACAACTCAGACAGTACTCCTGCTGCAACACGCTGGATGTTCTCGATGTTGGAGTACAGCAACTGCGAGGCAAGAGATAGATAACATACATGTATTTCAAGATATATTACATATTTCAATATATATATTACTATTTTGTTACATTACATATAAATCCTTTGACAATAAAAAAACATGGGTCAATTTACCTATTTACTCTTGCAACAGTATTTTACTTATAATCAAAATGATAAGAACCATGATAACAAATAGGTGGCTTTGTCTTAAACTGTGAATTATGGAAGAAACATAATTAAATAAGTTTTATGTAATGTAACAAACTAAAAAAGCATGTATTCTGTTTCTGTACCCAAATGGCTGCTTTTATCCCTCACTATATATCTGCATCACACATACACTATATCAAAGTATCCAAAACAGATATATGTATATATTGATATTTATAATAAAAATCCAAGTAGAAATGAGATGCATGGGGAGAATTAGTCTGTTGAGAGGCAGCAAAGCAGTAAGCAAGGATCAACACTAAGAGGCATCAAGGACACATGACCCCTCCCCCCCCCAAAAAATGTCGAAATGTCACATACCTGTACAAAGAGGGGGATGCAGTTGAGTCCCTGGATGAGAGCTCTGTTGTGGGAGTCCCTGGCTAGAATGTGCAGAGCGCCAGTGGTACCTTCCACGATGTCCTCCATGCGTACACCATCAGCATAGTTACCTCCTTGGCTACCGGTGCTTCCCATTGATGAACGCTGTTAACAAAATAAATCATGTGTTTCATTATATTTGTACACATTCAAACTACTGCTTTAATTGAATTACTTAGAAAATGCTCTGCATTTGTGCAATGAGCACAAGCTAAGAGACATGCCTAAGTCAAGAGATGTTGGAGCACTTTCTAAACATCTACATATGGTGCATGTTACACATAATCAGAATGTTATCATTTCATAATCATAGGAATATGGGGACTTACTCTCTGTGTGTCTTGATGAGCTCTCATGAGAAGTTGTACCAGTCTGTGTAGAGCTCCTTGCTCTCTCAGAGGGGCGTGGTTAGCAGAGCAGAGAGCCAGGTTGCGAATAAGACCAACAGTGGCCTGGAAACAAAAATTGTATGACAATGAGGAAGCATGTTTCAGTGGTACCTCAACTCAACTATAAGTACTTATTTCTTTTTTAACCCTAAATCTGCCCCAATGTACCAAACCCAGTGCCATGGTGCTAATCCCTATTGTGCCAGCCACTAATCCCCTTGTCCCAGGTGTAATTTTGGGTTAACAGATAATGCAACTAAAAGTGTACAAGGCAGCACTGCAGAGGCTACTATACAAGGTTGTGGCACGCGAGCATGGGCTAGTGCACATGCATGCAGCACTGCTACACAGATCAATACATATGGTTCTGGCATCGTATGGGTTAAAGAGCATATACATTTTGTTTTCTAGGATCCAGAAGTGCACCAATTTGTATCTTTTTTTTACAGAATTAACAAGAATATGCATATCAAATGTTGATTTCATGCGCATACATTGCATCCTTGCACTGTGCATGAAAATAACATTAAAAATAATAACAGTACACTGCTTAGTATATGCACAATACCACATGGTCTCTATGCGTTATAGAACATCACTATAGCAACATTACAAAAACTTTGTTGCACACTAAAAAAACAATTGTGTTTTCAGCTCAGATTTAAATTGATCCAACAAAGTAATATTTCTTAAATTCTGTGGGAGTTTATTCCAAAGTACTGGTGCTATCTTTTGAAATGCCCTATCCCCATATGACTTGGTCTGCACTGAAATTTGAAATAGCGAATTTTTTTCATGCCTTCAATTTTAACCAATTTAGAGGCCTGGAATATATGCTATAAGTAAACAACACAAAATAAAGGAGAAATGTTTTGAAATGAGTATTCTTTGGCTAACCTTGATGAGAGGCCATCTGGAAGGAGGATGGAGAAGTTTCACAATGACTGGGATACCATAGTTCAGGCGGACAGTGTTCTGACACATCTCAGCTCCTGGGTGTCGACTAGTAACATGGCGCAGGGCACAGACCTGTGATGTGAGAAGAAATAAGGCTCAAGAAATTCAGACTGACGTTTAAAATCTTGTTTTCTTAACCCCTCCATGCCATAGGAGGCAAATCTTGTCCCAAAATTTGTATGCTATACGATGTTTTTGGACTCATATTGGCCAGTTCATCTTTGTAAATAGAAACATTTACATGCACTGAGCAGTTTACTCCTGTTGAAGATGATTTCAAGACCAATTTAACAATGAAGCAAATTATTCAAAAATCAGAATTGACACTTGAAAGAGCTCCAATTAAAGTTATCACCATATGAAGAATCCTCACCATATGAAGAATCCTCACCGTCATTACTCACCACTGGCTCTGTGAACTCTTCTCTGCTGTCCTTAGCTTTCTTGAGTCTGTACTAGGGCTTCAAACCCACTCATCTGACAGACATTCAATTAACACTATCACCATCATCATCATTCATCACTAATTCACCATCAGAAGAATCATTATCTTCACCATTTACTCACCGCTGGTTCTGTGATCTCTTCTCGGTCTCCAGCTTTCATGAGTGTCTGTACCAGGGCTTCAACGCCGCCCATCTGACTGACGATCATCTTGTTGCTGCTGTTGTTACAGGTCAAATTCGAGAGGATCCCGCAGGCGCAGGTCACCACGTTGATGTCGTTGGATGCTAGCAGCTGTACCAACATCTGAAGGAGTGGCTCAATGTCATCCTGGATGAAGAGATTAAAGGAAATGCATCAGAAAACATTTACGTACTACTACAGAGTGGATACTTTGATACTTACAGAATCAAAGATGAGCTTCAAATACAGACACACTGCACATTTTTGTTATTTGCGGGAGCCAATCAGAGCTTTGTTATCTATTGCACACACTTTGTTTCCCTTAGTTCACATCTATAGTGGGCGATTTCAAGTTCGGTGTTGGTGTTGGTGTTGGTGTTGAGAGCGTGAATTGGGCTGCTGATTCTAGCCCCAACACCGAACTCGGGTTTATAAAAATAATACCAATCACATTATTGATAGCTCAACACCAAGTGAAGTCAATCCCAGCACCAGCTTCATTTCAGGTTCGGTGTTGTGGCTGGTGCTAGTTTTGCCCCAACACCAACACCAGCTTTCAACACCGAACTTGAATTCACCCATTCTTTGCATTCAGCTCTCTGTTCATTCTTTACTCTGAAAAGAACGACAGGAAAAGCTTCAGTATGTCCGTATTTAGAGTCGATACTGTCTGCTGCCATCTACAAGTGCAATATCGAAATTGACAATATATTTGTGATACCCAAGACAACACATTTGTAATACAATATTTTTTGAGAGACTACTCACGGTTCCACGATGACAGTCAGAGAGATTCCTGAGGGTCCAGAGACAGTTCTGAACCAGGCGGTTACTGTGATGTCCCAGGTGGAGACCAAGGGCAGACATACCTCCTGCAAAACACAAGAGCATACAACAAATGTAACCGGTTAGAAGATTCCTGCAACTCAAGTGATGTTACATGTAGATTCAATGAATTTTTCAAGGCATTCTTGTAACCTCCATTAACTTTGTGGAGTGTTACACATTCTTCTCTTTTCATAAATTGAAAATATTTTCAATATGTGCTAACAGGTTCATTACGCCATGAGCGCAAAATTATCAGAATCTCGAAAACATCTGCAGGTTACAGAAGGAAGAATACATGTACCATTTCACTCTTATTCTTGTAATGGACATTCAAAAGGAAATGACAGGAATACATTCGTTATTAGTGACTCCTATAACCTTGGCCAACACTATGCATTACCTTCAATTATAATTACTTCCATCATTTCTTTCTTTAAATTTCATGCTCTCTCGGTCAAAGAGGAAGTGAACACCTTACGAGGAGCACTACGCTATATGGGTGAAGAGGCCTGGGTACAATCCTTGCTCAGTGGTTACATCATTGGGCAAGGTGTTATACCCACTTTGTCCTCTTGACCCAGGTGTATTCAATGGGTTTCTGGCAATGTAGAGGTAATGATAACAATTTCAGGGCCTTCTTAAAGTGCAGTACTGATACTGACAAGGCTACCCTGGGTAACAAAGACCATAATAATCCTTCGCCCTGACTCTCTCTATATAGAGAGCATTTTCTCCACTCAAGCCACTCCTGATGACGATCAGAGCACACTGATTGAAACGTCGCGTATACTCTTTCTTTAAAGAGAGTTCTTTTTAGAACTACAAAGTCACAAGAAAGATACCTAACAGTCCTTTTCAGGTGTTACCGCAAACTTATAACTCATAATAATATCATTTATTTATGACTTATTTCTCTCTGGTAAATACTTGCCTGCTTCAACGATGGCAGGTTTGTTGTTATGGCAGACAGAGAGCACCTTGAGAACCCTGCTGGTGGTCCAGAGAAGCTTCTCATACTCGTAGGTACGCATGATGTGAACAAGGGCCGCTGGGCCACCACTGGCCAGGATGATCAGCTGAAATGGAAAATCATGAAATGAATTTGGATTAGATCCCTTTGCTAATACCTCTCTCCTTTACAATTAACAAAATATAAACATGAAAACAAGACGTAGCTGAACTGTTAGAACTTACGTGATGGTCATGGGTCTAATTTCATCCTAGCTTAGTGTAAAGCAGTTTCATATAAGCCCCCCCCCTTTTTTTTTTCTTTGTTTTGTTTTGTTTTGTTTTTGCACCGACAAGAGAGAGAGAGGGGGCAAGATAAACACAAGGAGTGCATGCCTTGACCGTACTGGCATAAATATGAATATATTTATTAGTTTGCAACTGCTACACTTCTCTCAAATTATTTACCAGCTCTCCAGGAATGCACCATTCCAGAACATTCTCAATTACGTTTCTTACCTTGCTTTCCTGGTTGCCGTAGGCCAGGATCTGAAGGCAGTCGGTTGTGATGGCCAGGAACTTGGGGTTGTTGCGGGAGAGCAGAGCCACCATCTTCTGCAGGCCACCTGCAAGACGAACTGCCATCTTGGAACCCTCTTGGTGGAGCAAGAGATTGTGGAGGGTGGTGATGGCATAGAACAGCACAGACTCTACTGGGGAGCTGGAAAGAATAGAAAGCAAGGAGGGTTAAGTGAGTAACTGATGATATTAAGCATTAGCATCCATTTTTAGCAAATCTGACAAATGTGAAATACAGTAAAGTGTGCAGATAATACTTCCCCTCCCCCACACACCTATAGCACCCCCCCCCCCATCTCTCTATTATTATTTCACATGATTTTGGTGCATTTTAAGGTAAATGGCCTGTAAATCACATGCACAAAATTCACACTTGGCTTAATAAAACTGCCAATTTAATCTCACATGTAAATCATTGCTAATACTTCCCTCTATGCTTTGAAAGATTCTAAACATGCACTGTACCTAAGCAACTTGATGAGGGCTGGGATACCACCGCTCTTGAAGATCTGGAGCAGACCTGCTCTATGGTGGGAGAGGTTGTGCAGGGTACCGGCAGCACACCTGGTGGTCTCCGCATCGTTGCTGTTGGACATGGCACGGACGAGGGCTGCCACCATCTGAGGGGAGTTCATGATAGCGTGTCGGCTGGCCTCTTTCTTGGAGAGCTGGTGGACCATCATAGCAGCCTGGTTGACTACAACCTACATGGGTACGAGAAGGTTTATTGAAAGGAGTTCCTAATCAAAGTAAACTACTGCAATTCTTTGACAAAATAACTGACAAAATGATTCTTCAGTATTGATGATTGGCACTCCATAAATCAGTGGACTAACTCTACCTACACATAAAAATTGGACTGAGATTAGTACACTACCATGAATACTGATCAAAGTCTGTTATCTTTAACCTTCTATTTTTCTTTCTCAGGACATCGTGCATCCATTTACACACAAGATCAGAAGAGAACAACTTACCAAGTCATCATCATTGAGGAGCTTAGTGAGCTCGGGGATAGCCCTTGTGGCCAGGTCAGCATCATCCTGGTAGTTGATGAGGTTGACGACAGCATGCTTCAGCATCTGGGAGGGTTCCGAGAGGCGCTGCACAGCCGTAGGATGGGCGGGGTCGAACTGGGTGGATGGGATCTGAACGCCTTCTTCGAGTGTCTCTGGGAACATGGCTGCCCTCACACGCTGTGAGCGTGTCTGGGTGAGCTGCTGGTTCATCTCTGTAAATGTTGAAGCAGATACACAAGCAGTCATAAGAAAGGAGGCTAGCCCCTCGTCTGATAAGAAGTTGATACGTTTGTACATACGCAGTTGTAAGTCTATAATTTAAGTTACGAATCTGCCGAGTGTAGGAAACTGACCAAGGAGCAATTTGAGGGATCGACAATAAATAAAACTATTTAGCTGCTAGAGGGTGTCAACAAATGCTTCGTAAGTTAACAGAGAGAGGCGTAACATGCAACGGTAAATGAAGAGAGGAGCTTGTCGGTCTTACACGGCTACGATGTAGTCTCACTCTTATTTCCTCCGACCAGCTCCGACCCCATACCCACAAAAACATTTTTGTATGATTTAAATCAATATCTAAGTCGCTTTTCAGCAGCATTCTAGACCCAATCTTGCCAAAGGCATATCATCTGATCAATAGGAAAACTCATAACGCACGCCCGTACTGGAAGTAGGCCTCACAACAGAAGTCATACAGCGCCACCATCGATCCCTTGAATTGCCAAAGCATGTGTCATACATCCAGCTTATCCATTACTTGCATAATGGGCCACTTACCGTCCACCTGCTCCTGTGTATAAGCCGGACCATAGCCAGCATCCCAGTCAAACATCCCCTGAGCCTGGGCCTCCTCACCTCCATCTTCATGGCGGGACTTGCTGCTCACTGAGGGCGCCTGTTATGGACAAAAATTCATTGCAACTTAGTAAGATTTCATCTGGACTCTGTTGCATAAAAGTGCTATAAAAAGGTAATGAAAATCGCCTCGAGAATAATATAAAAACAGCCCTCATAAAATTTTACCCAGTGTTCTATGAGTGAACGGTTAAGTGAAGAAAATAAAAGATAACATAGGAACCCCATGCACAGAACCCAAGTTGGACTAAGGTTCCACGTATACGGGTGAGTCAAGTAGTCTTCTTAAAAGTCGCATTTACTGTGTCTAGAGGAAATACTTAAACTCGCAATGTCTCTTTACAGATGTAATATTTGAAGCTCATATTTTGAATCTGGTATATCGGCATGGAACCCAAAACATTAAGAGCAACATATCTTTTGGTGATTGGTCCCCTGTAACAAAAGCTACAATCAATTACAAGGTACAGGTGTTAAAAAGAGCAAACCTTCAAAAACCTCAAAACTGGATGCAGATCTCTATCTCAACAGCTTTAAATACCACATGGTCTGTCTTAGCCATTACAGAGGCCTTCTTCATCTAGATACACAGGGCTTCATACTTCAAGGGAAATCTAACCTTAATTTTTTCTATTGATGTTATATGAAGCGTAACTTGCTGATTAATTTGATACCAAATTTACCAGAATTGGACAGCTATGAAGAAAGTTATAGAATGTTTTAGATCCCCCCAAACACGTCTTTCGCCTGTCGTCTGCTGCACATGGGGGCAGCCATTTTCCACGAATGACGTTATCTGCGGACAACTGGCTAGTCTAGATTGTATCTGGGTTTTTTAATTTAGTTTATTCCCCTACGCTGCTCTTTCTCTACACGCATATCCCACAAAGGGCGCAACTCTCCACTAATCATGTGATCCCTAAAATTTCACCCAGAGGGTGGAATTGCAAAGGACTCTAATTGTTCAGATCGTGTGATACAGAGACAAACAAAAATTTCAGGGCAAATTTTATTGCGTTCCTCTTAATACTTTTCTTAAATATTGCTCTGAATATTCATTAGATTTTTCACTTTTTGAAAAAGCAAGGCCACAAAATCTGTGTGTATCAGTAATCAATTCAGAGCACAACAATTGCCATTGTGTGTTGCAGTTGAAATTCCAGAACATATTTTTAACCCACACACAATGGCAAAATTTTGTGTTCTGAATTAATTACTGATACACACATATTTTGTTGCCTGAAAATCTAATTAAATATTCAGAGCAATATCTTAAGACAAGTATTCAGAGAAATGTGATGAAACTTGCTCCCAAACAATTTTACATCCTTCAACTTTACAATGTAAAAACCTCAGTCTGATACGATGTATAATTTTTGAGTTATTAACAATCAAAAGTGTCCAAAGTTTTTTTTAACACCTAGTAGTAGTGGAGAGTGGCACTCTGCATGGGATATGCTTGTAGAGAAAGGGCAACGTAGGGGAATAAACCAATAAAAAACAGATAGAATCTAGACTAGCCAGTTGTCCGCAGATGCGTCATTCATTGACTAAGTCCACTGCAAACATGGAAAATTGCAGCCCCCATGTATGTGCAGCAGACGACGGGCAAAAGATATGTTTGGGGGATCATCATTCCATAACTTTTTCATAGCTGTCCAATTCTGGTAAATTTGGTATCAAATTAATCAGTAAGTTACGCTTCATATAATATCAATAGAAAAAAATTAAGGTTGGATTTCCCTTTAATCATAAACACTTTAATCATAAACACTGACTTTGAATACTGTTTGCCAACATTAAACATTAGATATCTAAATCTTCCATTATCTTTTAGTGCTTATCAGTTCATTCAGTAGCCATAGATTCTAGATCATGCACAGCCCATGACATGTCCTACATAGACTGTATACCTATCACAAGTTTGCACATGAACTCTAAAGAGGTCAATGTAACAACATAATATAATTATTAACATAAAAGATAAGTCATTCTAAATTAACTTTTTCTCATAACAAACCAAAGGTCAAAAACATCAGGAGATATTTCACATATCATATGTCACATATATGTTATTGGGTGGAGGTAGATTAAATCGAACTTACATATGTATGTCAATATTACCAAGTTCATAGGAAATTGTTTATGGGAATACTCGAGTCATGCACTTGTGTTTCTAATTCTTCACTCTGCAAACTGCAATTGCTTGCATTGGGAAAAAACAGGGTTGCATGTGATTCGAATTGGTAACATGGAAAGTTTCCATTTCAGGATCCAGTGGGTGAAACGATGAATACACAGAAGTATAGCAATTTAGCTTTCGAAAGCTATAAAATGTTAAGAGCTCTGAAAAAAGTGCCAAATAAGAACTCTTACTTCAGTCTAGAAAAACATAAAAAGCTCTCATGAAGGATCGTATTTTTAGGATTTTGCAATGCAAGCTTTTAGTTGCTATGAGTGAACAGACCTTACACTACTTCAATGTGGGCATCGTGAACGAGTTTGACTTACATGTGAGGTGGCATTGCTCTGGAATCCTGAATCCATACCGTAGCCATGATGCTGCCATTCCATGGTATTCTGCATGGGATCTTGCTTGGGAAGGTCCTGAAGCCCTGGGCCGCCATATCCCTTCTGTTGTTGGTTCACAGGCTGCTGATTAGAGTACTGCAAATGCAAGCAAAACATTGTTTACGAGATTACATCGACATGGAATATGTACATGTACAATCAAACCTGTCTCTTAGGCCACCCAGTTTATCCTCCATTTGTTCTTAATATTGTTTTCTACATATGACATATATGCACACACATTATGAAACTTGAAATGATTATTGCAAAATCTTTTCATTCTATACAATTTCATTTCATGATGTCACATGACGTAAAATTTACTGTATGAATATTTGAAAAGAATGGAGGAATTCTTACCCTTGCCTGTTCCATGGTTAATGATAATCTTCTTCAATCTTGTCAGCAAAACTCTGTACAAAGAGACAAGAGAAAAATAAAATAATCCATCAATCAAATATTTGGTGAAATTCCCAAAATCGTAGAAATTAGATTGTTATCAAAGGAAATGCATACACACATACAGCAAAAAATTGAAATTTAAAGCTCATTAAAGTTTTTAATAATAAAAATTATTTACTTATCAATGACCACCTCAAGAACTTATAAGCATGATTAAGTGGTTACTAATAGTAAAATCTCAAAGCGTGAATCAAGTATGATACTAAAAGAAAAGCCACTGCAACAAGCATGATGTCACATAAATGTAGGATAAATGTATAAGCACACATCACTAAGTCCCGTCATCTAGTACAGATGTTTATTATTTGAAGATGAAAAATTTACAGCTCATTCATTTCTCAATCAGCAGATCCTAGTCAATGACCCACTTGAGGAAATGTATGTAAGTGAGTGGCCTAAAGACTAATAGCCAAATAACCAAGTCGTATCTTTTCTTTAAATGCCCACACTATAACAACAAGCATATCACACAGCACTCAGTCCATTTGTCTAGAAAACCTAGCTATATTCAACAATCTACATAAATGTGAAGGGGTTCATTTTATTCTTTAGTCAGTGGATACATTGACGCCTACTTATTATCTACTTGAGGGATTAATATGCATGTACAAAAGTGCTTTATACAGTAGCGTCTACTTTACAAAGCAGTAACGTCTGCTTTACAAAGCAGTGCAATTACCATAATGTAATTCCAAACAAGCAATACCCATATCCTTAGCAAAATGATATTGTCTGTTCTTTTACATGTACTTTGTCATAAATAAATATATGTACATTGCGACACCATGCAAAAATGTACCTCCCTGCATGTGCACAAATACAAAGTACATGTACAAGTGCAGTTTAAATAATACAAATCTGAAGAAATGCTGTTTCAAATACTTGCATGAAATTCATATTATGTACATATCATCAATCTGCTAAACCAACAGGCCTATGTACATGTACATGTACATGTAGGTCTGACATGTACATGTACACTACCAAGTTACCAATTACATGTACCTGTACACAGTAGTATACATGTACCAAGGAGTTATAACTCCTTGCATGTACATCAATATGATGTATTATGTACATTACCTAAATGCTCCCCTAAAAGTTGAACACAAAAGATTCCTTCAGTTTTCCATTGACGAAACAGAATGCTGAGCCTACACTGTGTGCCTTTCAATGTAACCCTCCTTTTGTTGGGATGACTCACTATGGAACACCTTATAGCACAATGTATGTATTCTACATGGCTTATCTCCCTAAACCAACCAGCCCTACATGTACTGTAGGCTCAGCATTAAGAAACAATGGACTCTTCTTATGTATCATACAGGACATCCACTTATACAATGCATGAAAACATTATTCTGGATTCTGTAGGCCTACCCTTTTCCATGAGTTGATTATTTCTGTGTCTATGTGTGTACAAATAATAATTATAAATTCAAGGTAAACAATACACATGTACCTCACGACATGAACATCACACCATGATGCAGGCTACATTACATGTATGTACATGTAGAAAAAAATGCATAATACATGTAGGCCTTCATGTAAAGGTAACATGTAGCTTACACAGATGTTGTAACATGATTCATACAATGATACATGACCATGACCATTGCTGCAATTCTTTCCAGACCTAAGTACAATCATTCATGAATTTGCATAATACAGAATGTACATACATACATAAAGTAAAGGCATGCACATGTTGGCCTACATGTACGTAAATTTCTAAGCCAAACATGTCCGCTAACTTACATGTGCATGACGGTCTGAAAAATTGAAGGCTATACTTGACCTTTGACATAATTGAGCATTATATTGCATACATGTATTGCATATCAAGCTTTCAGTGACCCTACTTAACAGGATTTTTCTTTTCCTTTTTACTACAATCTGAGAATTATTCATATAGTTTCACTCTAAAGAGAGCAAATTTGTACTGGTCTGATAAAACTGCAAAATTACTAGAACTTAAAGACTATGGCCTGTATTCTCGAAAGTGGCCTAAGTTAAGCCTGGCTTAACTTAGGCCACTGATTTATGGAAGGCCATTCGCCAACCCCTAAGTCCCGTATAAATTACTATATTTATGTAACAAAATAAAGAAACAAAATTGTTTTCTGGCGTGAAATGATCATCAGAAATCAATTCTAGCGTGTCGGTTTTTCTATTTGTATTTAGTCCCAGAACAAAAGGATTAAAAGAGGCTGACATTTGGCTCTCCATAATTCGGTGGCCTAAATCTACATACTTAGGCAGGGGCTTAAGTTGGGCGCCTTTCGAGAAAACAGGCCTATGAGGTTTAGAAGCAAAATGTTAGTTCAGGTACAGGAGTTAAAGGCACAAAATCAAGTAAATGTTTTCATTTCTCTCCAGAGGTGACATATCTCAAGTGTGACAAAGCGGACATGATATAAACTTTTGACTTTTACAAAGCTTTGATAAAAATACACTGTATGTACAAAAGGTGGATACACTTGATTGGCCAAAGGTGTACCAAATGCTATGATCTCTCTACATGTAGGCCTGCACATTGCCAACAGATTTTTCTGATCGAAGTGTTAACTGCTTCATGAAAACAAAAAATTTAACAATATATAAAATGTTGTATATATACAAAATTTACGTAAATGTCATTAGTTTCACAATCAATTAACACCATTTCGGTGTATTCTTTAGTTTTTTATTTGTGTGTTTGTGTGTGTTTGTTGTTGCTGTTCATGTACATGTTGAATAATTAAAAAAGTACATTTAGTCTTTTTCTCTTATGATGGTCCATGTATTTGCAGAGCTCTAGAAAAACAAGATCCAGATCATCCAGGTATCATTGCATTACAGAAAAATGTAAGTCTCATATAAATACATAGGGCCTACATATGTACATGTCACCAGCAAATTGTAGATGGGCACTGATTTGCCCTATGCCACCGTCAATGTGGTAAAAAGGCCACAATGTAAGACAAATTGGTTGTGATGCATAAAATCAATAGATAATCGCTTAAGTAGCACTGCAAAATATCTGAATCTTTACCCAGTATACTCCTTTCTAAAATGGGGTAACTCCACCCAAAATTCAAGCCACACTTGTGACTCATGTAATGTACATGTAGGCCTAAGCATGTACAATGGATTTGCAATTTTCCGCATGAATCATCAAACCTTTTTTTTCTAAGAAGGGGCTTAGAATTTTTTTTTTGTTTACAGAGACATCATTGACTACAAGCTTTCTTTTTGTTTTGTCCTTTTCTTTAAATTGATCAGCTTATTATGGAATGCTACATTAACTTCAGTACTGATGTATGTACACTTGGGCCCTGTCTTATATTGATTAAAATCAATTAAGATCGATCGTAACTTGATATAATTTGCGACTCTGTACAAAAGAGAAAGGAGTTGGTATGCAATTGATTGGGGCCTTTTTTAATGAGGACTTGAGATCAATCCGATACAATCACAACTCCTAGAATTCAGGGACCCATGTGTACAGGGCCCCTATTGGTGTTGAGCCCTTCTCAAGTATGAAGTAACGGAACACAGTAAGGGCTGTCACTGCATAGTTTATACGGGCAGGGTGCCTTCAATACTAAATACATAGGCATGTAAAAGGGCTTGTGAGCCAATCAATACGGACAGACATGCATTAGTGAAATGGTGGTATCATTAATTAGACATGTCATCTGCCATATTACTGATATGTGACAGACTACTTCCCTGCCCATCGTAATTACCTAAGGGAGATGCCAGTTAGTCTCCTCAATCATCCCTGAACTGTATGTTAAATAAATTAGATCGCAAATGTGAAAATGACAGACCAGGGGTAGATCCAGGATTGTTTGAAGGGGGGGGGGGGATTTTCAAAACTTCTGACAAGCAAGAACAAAAGGAACTCGATTCAATTAATTCACTCACTACTCTCCGATAAGCAAACAAAAAGATATCACATATTTCAGAGGCCATTTAGGTTGAAAATTTGAAAGGAGGAGGGGGGCACATTTTTGGGGCTGTGCCACTTTGGTGCCCTCCCCCCTAAAGCCAACACCATGACAGACATGTTTAGTCTATGAATGGGCAGGTTGAATGGAACATCCCTCGATCTGTGCAATGTAAATCCTCAATTGATATGAAAAATAAGGCCTGAAGTTGAACTTGACAGACTACTATACATGTACTACTTTATACAGGATGATAGTGTCCATGTACATATGTACGCCTATATATCACCAACTGGTGACAAATATACATGTAGTATTGAAAACATACCAGTTACATTTATGTCATTGTTTAACATTTCCTTCATTGATGCCATGGTCACTTAGGTAGTATTCTACAACCTACATGTAGGCCCACATTTATGTACAGCAAAAAAAAATTAAAAATAAAAACTTGATGTAATTATGTTGCTGTGCAAACCGTCTGTATTCTTATAGACCTACATGTACATCTTTGAAGATGTGTTTTGGGAGCATTTCGACATACTGAACATGAGCAGATCCATTGAAAATGTAGCGGACTACAAGAAGTAGACTAGGAGTAAGTTTGACTTGTAGCGAGCAGTCTGGGTGAGGGTTTGATTGACATTGTCATGGTGCACAGGAATGCAAGATTGGGGGGCACTGAGGTACTTTACAAAGGGCTTCTTACACCAGCACCACATGACTACAGCTGACATTAATGTCAAGAGCATGAAGAGACTTGACACTACACTACAAGTTGTTTTTAGAATGCAATTTAGATTTTAGTCAAACATCAACCTCAGGAACCAGTAGGCCTAGGACAGTAGAAGATACTATTCATATTTCAAACATTGCTTTTCTTGAAAATGAAAAGATTTGAAAACAGGAATTTGTGCACATTTGCGATTTAAAATACATGTACTGTATACCTGCTTCAAGCCTTTAAATCAAATATAATTCATGAATTTTTGCTTCTCTCTCTCTCTCTCTCTAGAGCTCCTGAAGGTATGTAGTTTTCTCAGTGTCATATTATCCACAAACAGTAGCACCCTGACAAAAAGCCCTCATTCATGCAAGAAAATAATACAAGGCTGGGTGAAGCAGACTAGTCCTGTCTGGGTGAGGACAAGTGATGTGAGACAAGTTTGACAGGGTCACCTTACTCACTTGCTTGGTATTCTGTTTTCACTGTGCTGGGCTTGAACTTCTCACCTACAATGCTTTTTTTTTTCAATCAACTGGGTCTACATAAAAACGTACACGCACCATTGACTGCAAAAATACTTTTTATGTTTAAGGGAGCTCGATGTAGATTTTTCATAGTAAAGCAAGATTTCACTTCATTGATTTTCATACAGGCTTGCATATGTAGACCCTACTTTGTTTTTTTTTATCACAGCTCTTTTACATTTTCAAGAGCTACATGTATATCACTCGCCATTCCCAAGTATATATTTTTTTTCACCGACATGTACACAAACTACAACTGATTTCAAGGATTAAATTACACGCGTTACACTTTTTCAAACTAGCGCTCCCTGATAACCCTGATTCACAATCTTAATACAAGTAACAGAGAAAACAAAGCAAAACATTTTTTAAAGTGTGAGCAAAGAAAAATCGCATCATACAGATCTGATAAAATATACTTTATCACATTCAAATGCATGAGCATTATAATAATGCAAGGGTTGAGAGGCATATCCTGATGTATGTGCACGATCAGGAATCCATATTCATTTACAGCGCCCATCAATCTAAGGGTATTCAGCACTCGGCATCATTATGTTCATGGAGAATGCACTTGGGGAGTCCTACAGAAATAAACAAAGTGCATCCCACCAACATTGCATTTGCCATAGTGCATACATGTGTATGAGTGGATGGAGGGGTGTTGGGATAAACAGCAGGTACATGTCTTACATGTATGCATCTCCCAATATATACACACACACTGTGTAATGCATTCCACTGGTATGAATACCAATGCTGTACAAACACACAAAGCCACTTCTACTCCCACACACAGAGAAGCCACAGAAACATAGTCTTAGATCTGCTAATGTTCAGAACACTGTTCTGAAAGTCAAGTCTCAATATCTGGAATTTTTTAGGTATTAATTCTATTCATTAAGTCCCATTGATGGAAATCGCTAGAATTACCCTCCACAAGTAATCAACTCTTGAATACCTGCATGAACACAACATTTACAGGCGATGCCTTGAGCATTGTTTTTTCTTCATGACTAAAATCAAGACTAATACCACATAAAGCCCATTTACTCTGCCTGCTCACCTATTGTGTGCACAGCAAGTCATTTACCCTTTTCAGTGGAAAAAGAAAATCTTACTCTTTGCCTTTAATTTACCGGAAGTGCATTCCAATTACATGATTTATTGTGTATGACAAGGGCAAGACTACTGGATCAGTGTCATACATAAAGGCCAACCTTCTGCCGAATATAATCAAAGATTACCCTACCCCTGATGCATTTACAAGTAAATCCTACAAGTAAGTTTCTTTTTAAATTAAGGGGTCCACACACATGAAAATGTGCATTGTCATTATAACACTCATAATAAAAAAGTAATTTTATTATCATACAGCCAAATAACTCAATATGTAATAGCAAACTTGGAAGACTCTTTCGACATCACCTAGTTTTGAAGTTCAAAGTTCAAGATTTCAATTAAATAAGAACTGCAACTTCACAACAGAGTATCAAACTTCCATAGTACATGTACCTGTTTATTACTTTCAATTTATGCAGTTTATTCCTTAGATACCAATTATTTAGTGCACCTGATATGCACAAGGGTATCTCTATGGATGGAATCTATTTTGCACACATTACTTTTTGCTATGTCTGGCAAGCCTCTGTCAAGCTTTTGAGTCATCAAGAAAAACTTTTGTTCAAGATGTATGCATAAAATTAGTAAACAGGTATAATCAAGCATATTGTGATTTTCCTACATGCATGTTTTTTTCATATTTTTAACATTAGCATTGCCATTTGTTGATTTCAAACTTCAATACTATGGCAACTTTTTTCAAAAGTGTAATATATGATATGATGGTGAATATTCAACTATTTAAAGTCATTATTATGGTAACATTTTCATGAATTGCCCAAAATGAAGAAAAAGTCATTCTTAAAAAAAAAAAAAAATGAAAAAGATCATATAATTGGAGCTAATGTCCACCACATCAGTGCTTGGGAAAACATAGAGATTGATCAATTGAATTAAAAAAAAAAAAAATGGAAATGCAAAGTTCTAAGTTTCAAAAACCATATTTCCAAAAGAAGAAGAAGAAAAGACATTGAACATCCAGAGTTCTGATTCTCAACTTACTTCAAGTAAAATTTATCATCCATTTTTTGAATTTCTAGTCATACTTAGTTAACAAAAAAATATTAATATTTCATGATCTCTTGTAACAAAACAACAAATATGACAAAGTTGGAAGTAGGATAGCAATTAAGATTCATTCCCTCTCTTGCATTAAAGTATTAAAAAACAATTAGAATGTATAAGAAACTTTGATTTTTTATAAATGTATTGAAAGAGCCAATTTGGACCACATCTTGAAATCAAAATGAATTTTAAGCATTTTGTGAGCATTCTTATCTCAGAGAATGAATCATTTGACTTGTCAAATATTTCATTATTCCTGGGAATACAGATTTTACAGGAAATTTCACTTGTGTAAAATGTGAAATTCTAGTAACTTTTCAAACACCTCCGATCACTGATCATTTTTAGCCCTATCCCAGAATGCCGTAGTGGACTACAATTTCAGTCACAAATTCATTGCCAAGAAAGCAATAATAATACAGGTATTCATCTTCTTGACAGCCAGATTATTTTTTAGGGAGAATGTTGAGTACAGGATAAAATTGAACACCTGAAAAAGGTGAAATTCTAGGACTCAATTTCTCAAAAATCTCGCCAGATTTTCAGCACAGTCTAACATACATATATTGAAGACAGTGCGTCTACTATAAGATCGAATTTTACATTCTGGAACTTGGTCTTTCAGAGCCAAGAAAGAACTGATAATGTCTCTTTTAAAGTGTTAACTAGTATACAGCCAAATCAAACCAATTTATGGGGAATACATTCAAAGGAGATTTCATAGCTGTAAAATGTGAAATTCTAGCAATTTTCGGAATGATATGAGAAGTTTTTTGGTTTTTCAAAACTTTTAAATGGTTAAACGTTTTACAAGTTATCCATGGTTTCGCTACTAACAATCAATATGAACGTTTGTAAAATTGTTTTGACTCAGCCCTATAAGAAAGTTTTGAATGATTGAAAATTAGCTAAATCTACACGAATATCAAACTGGCAATTTGGTCAGTTGACAGTGACGAATTCACGTTCAACTCTCCCTCTGTAGTATGTACTATGTCATTAATTTGCATTTTCTCCTAAGCGCCTTTTTCCTCCGAGCAGGAGGCCTACTCTCCTTCTTCTGTGTCCATCTGTCTTCATCATCCTGAAGATTCTTGCAGGTTCTACTCATCAGCGTTGTCATTACGGTGGTCGGCGCCGGTCGGAACCTTCCACCACTCGAAATTTCCAACCGCACTCAATGCAATATCACACCTGCCCGCCCGGCACTAATTTCCCCACTGACAAAGAAAAAAATACTACGATTTTGACCTACGAACATGCAATTGTGGTTTAAGCCAGCAGATTCAATGAAAATTTATACGTACGCATGAGCAAATTTACATGAAACTGCGCGAAGAATTTTCCTGGAAGGTATATACACCTATACAGCATACACAGCCACTAGCACAGGGCAGCTCCTTCCCAAATAGTATAAATTGTTCACGTACCCGTACCCATGCATGCATGCCCAACATCAAATCACTACACACTGTACTCGTCTCCGAGCTGGAATGTTGCAATCAGCTGATTTGCAAATGTTCGGGTTTTGAGAAAACTCGCCCATAAGTAACTCACAGGTGCTAAAATTTCCACCACTAAAAAGTCCCTGGTGACAACCCTGCTACTCAAAATATATAGTATAGGTCCTCTAAAAAGAAAAAAAAATCCTAATCAGTATTTTGAAAAATTGACATTTAGTCATTTTGTGTTAGAACAATGGGAATGTTGTCCGCCACTACACCACAGTGACATTTCCAATTCAGACAATTTTAAATAGATCTACATGTACGTATAGACCTAGCATGCCTAGTGCTTGCAACTTTCAAAAATTCATTCATGTATCGCTTGTCCAATCTGCTTCTCTTATTTTCTGGTTTCCTTCAGGGCAACATGCCATAGGTTGTATTTTCATTTGAGTGTCCGGACGAACAACTCCCCAACATATGTTGGGCAAAGTACACTCACGGGATTATCACTATATGGGGCTGGGTCAATTTCAACCTGTCACGACCACTAAGTTGAAGAGGTATAAACACCAATATAATCGGCAAAATTTTGAGAAAATACTTCCTTCTACTTTTTAGAATGATAGAATATCTAATTTCATGCCAGATCCTTCGACAGGATCTTTATCATCTTGATCAAGTGAAATTTTCAGGCTGTTTTTGGTCGGTGATCTTCCTCCCCTCCTGCACACATATGGGCAAGATATTACACATTTGCCTATGGGAGGTAATTGCTCACGGTATGAAGGTACAGAGTGCGAGGTTATCTCCAATAACCTCGCATAAGTGTGAGTGGGCAAAGTAAACACCTCTCATGGGTGTGAGTGCCATTTTCCCAGAATCTTGCCAATTATTCCGTTTTTATAATTCCAGTTTTGAGGCAGACAAACGCAGAAACTGATACAGCCCCACATGCATTTACATGAACTTTGGATGAAGTGATGGTTCTGTTTTCCCATTTCAAGTTTTTGAGTTTTCCCATTTCAAAATAATGCTTAGTAATCCCTATAGACAGCAGTATATATTAGCACAATTAAATTTAGCATGCCACGTCGGAACTGCTCAGGGTTGCACTGACTTGTAGACTACTCCGTTCATCTACAGGGCACATTCCGTGCCGATCTCGCCGTCTTTGTAATTTTGCTAATTGCACAGCGAAAGCTACACGAGAACGGTAGGTAAATCGATGTCACCATAAATTGTATTTTTTTCACATTTCTCATGATCCAATCGTAATAAAGTGGTCGGATGAGCTGAAAGAGGAAGATTTTAGTAAACTCTGAAGGTGGTTTGCAATGTTCACTCTACATGCTCTATGTGGAAATGGATGAATCTTGCCCACTGAATTTTTTTGTTTGTCTCTCCGCAAGGGAGAATGCCTCCCATGTATGGCTTGATGTTCAATGTCTAATCTTATTAAAACATCAAGCTAGGCACACACAGGCGGGGTCGGGCTAACTCGGCACTAGGGGGAACTCGGCACTGCGCGGTGACTATGTTTCAAGAGTTGAAGTCCACGCTACGCACCGTACCCTTTTTTAGCCTTAAATTTCATGTTTTGCATAATTTTACTTCTTGAAATTGTCAACATTACGGTACTTCTTTGATAATCATTTTACACATTGATATCAAATAATTTGAATTTAAGTGTTTTGAAATGTGTAATTAAATGCGAAATTCAACACAAGTGTTTGCGATCACTTTAACTCTCTGGGCTCACTCTGCGGCGATTTTCCGCCAAGGCTGAGTTCGCCCTAGTGCCGAGTTAGCCCGCATCCACACAGGCGTGCTTCATTTCATCTAACGAACGCGGAACGGTATTTATTACTAATATTAGTAATGCATTGGAATTGCAAACACAGGAGTGGTTTCCTAAACCATAAATATTCACTCTCCTGCATTTCCTTTGACTCTAAGTTTAGCTTTACCAATTTAAATTCATGGCATTACCATGCCTTATCAATAATAATTATTCTCAATCACATTATTCAGATTTCACGCCATGACATGTTACCCACGGATCCGAGCTATTAAACGGCCCCGTTACCCAGCCACACTCCAGTCACAGTCACTCAGTACAGAGCTGCAGTGGCATTGCATTGCAAACTGCAAAACAGTCACAATCATCAGATCATCATAAATTTACATTAAAACTTAACGTGAAATTTACTTCATCTACTCACCTCTTCCTAAGGGTCTGGAAACCCTAGTACAGTTTTAAATTGTCACACTGATAAACTGGAATACATTCAGTCACTTCTACATGGATAATAAATTAACATGAAACAGTCGAACAAGTGCATCGATATTACGGGAAATAGCGCACATCATAGACTTTCTACACGTAGATTCAATAGGCAATTCGCTAAAGCTGAAAATAAGACAGGCTGTCAATCAATTACAGATAAGTCCGCGCACAAAGAATATAGTGCAATCATGAATGTGAAATAGTCAGTTTTATGCTTCATCTTTTACAATCTTTTTTATTTTTATAACAAAAAGTCTCTCTTTAATAATTTTCTTTAAGTTTTGGTCATTTTTATTCGACTTTCTATGATTGGAATGAGCGGATGAATATGGGTCTGGCGGTGCTTCGCCTAGTTTGACTGTAGTCATTCAGTTGGAATGCTTTTATTGTCAATGATCAAAAGGGTGCATTGTAAAGAGCACAGGTGGGTAGGTCAAAATGACTGATTGATGGAACGGTGAATTTCGTTTTGATTTTCTAGCCAAATCTCGGCCCTAGTTGTGTTGGAAAATGTGTTTCTCGATGATTGTTGTTAAAGCAGGGGCGGTGGGGTGTCTTTCAAATTGGGGGGGGGGCACCAGCCAAAAAGGGCACTTTTGAAGAAAAAAGGGGCACCTACAAAGGGTGAACATAAGGCAAAAACAGGGACCATTTTGTGAATTTGGTATTACCCTACAGTCTAATTAATACGTGATCAACTTCATCATTGTTTTTCATTGTGTTTGTGCATTATTTACAGTGATATAATGAAAATGACAATTTAACAGCAAATTAATTGGGGAGGATGTCTAATGATCTTTTAATTCGTACATTATCCCTGTCGTTTATCTTTAGGATTACATCGATATATATCCTATGCAACAACTTTATGCGATCTGCTTGATATAACGAGCGATCGAGTTTGGGGAAAATTTTTCAGAAAATATTGCCCTTATATTTGGTGTAAATTATGGGCACATTGGAGTGAGGAGCATTGTGTCCCTCTAAGCCCTCCTGCCTCCAGCTCCCCTGCCTTACATTGTAGTTGTGGCTACCTGTTACTACGTAAAGCCGCACCGATTCTTTGAAGCTATGCCTCTTTTTGTAAGAAACAGTGGGAAAACATAGGTAAAAGGGGGCACTTATCAGAAATAGAAATATTCATTCTTATCCTACACGACACTCTTCTGACCTCCATTTAACCAACCCCAAAATAATTCTAGCCCATAAATCGATAAGACACCATGGCCCAGATGTTTGGAACGATTTACCTGACAATATTAAACATTGTGCATCACTTCATTCTTTCAAACTTCAAAGCATTAAAGAAATAATACCTTTTATCCAAGTATTTGTAAAGATGACTAGTTTAAGAAGATATATACAATTCGCACACTTTTCACCCGCACTCACTCACATGCACGCACTTGCATTTTCTCTTCTTTTCTACACTTTATTTTTTCTTACAAACTCCGATTTATATAATTTCTGGAAATATATCTAATTCCTTATACGTGACACCCCGTACTATATATCGACTCGTATATGTAGTCCCATCCCCTGGCTGCTATCCACTCAAGCATTCTTGCTTATGATAGCTACCCCTGCGTTTATCTCGATTTATTGACTATTGACTTACCTCCATAATTTCAATATTATCTAAGTATATATATATATATATATATATATATTGTAATTCAGTTGTCACACTTTATTTGTATCGATTCTGATTCGTATCATTATTGTATGCAATGTTTTTATTTGATTTCGTAATAAATGCAGAAACATCTGCTTAAAAAAAAAAAAAATGAGGAAAGGGTGCTTTCCAGAGGTGGAAAGGGGCACTTATAAAAGATGAAAATGGGCATTTATGAGAAGAGGGAATGGGCTCATATTAGATAGGAAAATGGCATAAATCAGAAGTAAAGAGGGGGGCACTAATCGGCTTTGAAAATGGGCACTTATTCGAAGGGGAAAATATATAGGTACATGTACTTATTAGAAGGGAAAGGGGGCAACTATCAGAATTAAAAATGGACTTATCAAGGAAGAAATTGACATATATTTGGGAGAAAAGGGGGCAATCATTATATCTGAAAAGGGGCAATTAGCAGAAAGAGAAAAGGGCACTTATAAGAAAGGAAAAATAGGCACCTATATCCGAAGTAAAATTGCACTTATCAGAAGAAAAAGACAGCACTTATTAGAGATAAGGGGCCAATTATGAGATTTGAAAGCCTTAGGAGAAAAAAAGGGCACTTATCAGAAGGGGAAATGGCACTGACTTTTATTAATAAAAAAGGCACTTATCAGAGAGAAAGGGGGCATTTTTTCAGAAATAAAAAGGGCACTTTGGGGGAGGGGGGGGGGTACTTGGAAAAGTCGGGAGAGAGCCGCCCCTGTGTTAATGTTTTCTGAGTCTTGAACATGCTGTCTTCTTGTTTCTGGTTTGCTTGTTTGTTTGTTTAAGGCCCTTTCTACGTTTTTTTTTTTTTTTTTTTTTTTTTTTTTTGTTTTTTGTTTTTTGTTTTTTGTTTTTTTTTTTTTTTTTTGGGGGGGGGGGTCGCGCGTGTGTATAGGCCTATATAGCAATAACTATATTTGACCCCCCCCCCCCCCCGGCCGGCCGGCTCCTCCATAAGGAGAATTGGCAAATGTAAATCGTCTTTTGCTTTATATCCCTAGTCATTGGTGTACTTTTTCCGCCTTGCTTGAAAGTAAATTTTAAAAGATAAAAAATATTTTGAAGCCTAATGGACAGTATAACCCCACCTAGGTCACCGCTTTCGCAATTCATTATATCATGTGTCCATAAAAGTTGCTTTCTTTTTTCTTCTTTTTTCTTTTTTTATGAGACTTGAGGGTTGGGTTCATCCAGGGAGGTGGAAGAGTCTCACCTCCCTGGTTCATTGCTATATCCATGGAGGTGGAAGGGAAATCTCTTAATAATAATAATAATAATAATGATAATAATCATTAATCCAAAAGTAATACATCTACGTCAAGTTTATTTGGATTAACACCTATATACATTATGCTTTTTTTTTTTTTAATTCTACCTTTAAGTGCATTGTCAATCGGGTCGTCCACTAAGGTAACTACCCATCACTCGAAATAGACTCCCTTAGCCAAAAGTTTCCCGCTCATTAGTTAGTTCGATCGGTTAATGAGTCGAACTACATGCATTATTAGGCTTATAAACCTATATACCCGTGCTTTAAATTTCTCTTCATCCCTTAGTCGAAAGAAAGAGACATATACCATCAACCCGCAGACGGGAGTATGGTGAGATCAAAGGCAAATAATTATATCAAATGATAATAATATCAATATCAATCTCAACTAGAAGAAAAAGAAGGAGGAGAAGAGAAAGAAGAAGAAGAAGAAGAAGAAGAAGAAGAAGAAGAAGAAGAAGAAGAAGAAGAAGAAGAAGAAGAAGAAGAAGAAGAAGAAGAAGAAGAAGAAGAAGGAGGAGGAGGAGGAGGAGGAGGAGGAGGAGGAGAAGAAGAAGAAGAAGAAGAAGAAGAAGAAGAAGAAGGGGGAGGAAAAGAAGAAGAAGAAGAAGAAGAAGAGGAGGAAGGAGAAGAAGAAGAATAGAAAGAGAGGAAGAAAAAGAATATGATAATGATCGGATAACGATTATAACTCTGCTACTATACTACTATACCACTGCAATATAACAAGATCAAAAAGATGAAATGACAGTAAATATTAAGAGCATGACTATTCAACGATATCAAGAGATTAATAACAAGAAAAGACTGGAAATTTTACATGCCAAGAGGCAAGCTATGACTGAGTTGAGCTGTTGCTCACACAACTATGGATGAATATTAATTATTATTATTATTATTATAATTTGCAAATAATGGAGAGATTGATAATAGGAACATCTGACGTCCTACCCCCCCCCCCCCTTCCCCCCTTCTGACCCAAATTAGGGCCTGGAAAGGGGAGTAAAAGTATTTGGTATACAAACGTGATTGTGTTCAAAATAATGAGAGTACTCGTCGTTGTGCTTGTAGAATAGAATAATACTGACTATAGAGGGGGCTCTTTTTCATTGCTTTTCACGAATCTACTTTTCTTTTCTTTTCTTTTTTCTTTTTTTTTTCAGTGGGATTATTATTTTTCTTTTTCACATGAATCCTAACCTTAGCTTCAACAAGCTCAACATGATCACAGACATTCACAGTAGTTAAAAATTTAAATTCATTGAAAGCGCATAGTTCATGTAGGCGTCATTATCGGACAAGATGTATGTGCCATCCGGGCAAAATGGTACCAAAAAATTGTGCTCCGGCGGCAATAAATTTTAGATCCTCAAAAGCAATAGCGGGGAACAAAATTTGGAGAAAAAAAGGTCTCTTCTTTTTCTTCTTTTCCTTTGCCATGGAATTGGGGTGTTAACTTAAAAATAAATTGAAAAGGGGTTCTTTAAAATGTGATAACCTTGTAAGGGCATTTTTACCAGTGGCCGCAGACGCCTCTTGACCGAATATCAAATTTGTAAAGATTTGAGCGCAACGTAAACACTTTCTGTCCACTGATAATTCATTATGAATTAAATCATAACTTTTAAAAATATATATTTTCGCATTATAATTACTTAGCATTCCTTAAATACAAAAACATAAAATGTGTCTCACTTATTGTGTTTATGCTTCCACAATCGTCGAATCCAAAAGGCCCTGAAAATATAATCATTTCCCCCCTCATATTAGCTCAGTATATATTTTGGGGAGTAACTTTGCACTTAGTGACACCCCCCCCCCCCCCCCCCCGACCTCTCTTGTGTCAGATTTTTGAGAATTAAGCTCCATGCACCTTTTTCAGTATCCTGCACCGTCCCTGCTATCACCATAGCATCAGACTGATAATGTATTTCATGAAGTCATAAAGTGGTTGAAAAGCTGTATAAAATGGTAAAGAAAATATACAGGCCTACATGTATATTAAAAACTTAAAAATAAAAGGAATGTGAGTGACTTAAAGGGTAAGTCCACCCGGTTACAGCACTGGGAGAACTGTGGTATATTGGTGAAGGCTCTTGACTCTCGTACGAGAGGTCCTGGGTTCAATCCTCGCTGGGTGCTTACATCCTTGGACAAGATGTTTTACCCACATTTGTCCCTCTCCACCCAGGTGTAAATGCGTGGCAATTGCTGGGGTAATAATAATTGCGAGGCCCTCAGGAAGAACAGCATTGAAGTTGACGAGGCTTTCCTGGGTAAACAAACCATTATTATTATATTATTATACAGATTGATTTTTAAAAGAAGCAGAAAAATTAAAGAAATAGATCGGCGAAGGTTTCAGCAAAATACGATAAGAAATAAGAAAGTTATGAATTTCTAAAATTGTAATCAATCAAATACAAATTGGCGATTCCGTGACGTATCTTGCGAGCTCCTCTCCCATTTGCCCTGTACCCCAAAAATCGTTAATTTCTATTTTCTCTCACTATTCAGTCATATGCACGTTAGATATAATCATTGTCCATATGTTTATACACAAAACCGGTATGAAACAAATTTATTCCTTCATCAAAAACTAAGAAAAAGGAAATTTATGAGATTTTCTGTACAGAACAGATGGGAGAAGAGCTCGCATTTGATACGTTACGGAGTTATCAATGTGTGTTTGATTGATTACAACTTCAAAAATTCATAATTCTTATTTCTTATCGGATTTTGCTCAAACTGTCACTAATCTGCATGCTTCTCTAATTATTCTTCTTTTATTCAACTCAACTTAATACCAGGGTGGACTTTCTCCTTTAACTGGTCCAAAAAGAAGAGAAGAATTATGACAAGAAATAATATACAGTTGGTGCCAGTACATAATGCACGTTTCCAATGTGCACCTGCTTTTCAAATGTATTGAGATTGATATTGTGCCAGTGGCTCCAGAAACAGAGTTGATGCCCGCTGCATTGGCAGGTTGTGGTGAAAAAAAATATACATGAACTCTAACGGGACCTCGCACTGTACATGAAGTAACCAGTAATTAATTCTCTTTATCTCATTTTGCACATTTTAAAAACAAAACTGAAATGAGGATCAAAATGACCAGGGATATCGATCCAGAAGAAGCCGAGGCGAGGGGGGGGGGGGGGGGGGGGGGGGGGGCGGAGGGGAGTGCACACTTGCCCCAGTTATTCCAGGGTCCTGCATGTCATAAAAAGAGTTGCGATTGATTCAAATCAATCCGCGAAACTCTTTAAAAACGGGGCCCTGAATAAATGAAATTTTGGCCTTTACCATATTGAACGTTTACAAGTGCATTTGAAAGGTTTCATTCAGCGCGGCTGCAATGGATAGACCTAGGCCATATTATATACTAACCTACACAGGATGAAACCGGATGACCCCCTTCCCACCATCACGATCCGTTTGAAGGGCCTAATCAATAATACTTGCAATAATTATTGATCTTAATTGGTTGCCCAGATGTTGTAAGACAAATGCTCCTGCGAAAATCGTTCCGCGAACCCTAGACCAAACACTATACCCGTCTTACGGGTATATGACCTAAAATCCCAAATCCAATTGGTTTTAACTCTAACCTTTACACTGTTATATCTTTAAAAAGGAATGCCAAATGTCGCCGCAGCACTGTGGGGTCCGCTCGCTAGTCATAAGGACCGCTATTCATTAAAAAATAATTATTCATAAGGACCGCTATTCATAATAAGACATAAGGGTCGCTATTCATAAGGTCATTATTCATAAGCCCGCCATTCATAATAAGACATAAGGGTCGCTATTCATAATAGAAGAAGTCGCTATTCATAATACCATATTAGGGTCATTAATCATAATGATCCCTATTCATAATTGAAGAAGAGGGTCGCTATTCATAATTGAAGAAGAGGGTTGCTATTCATAATCAAAGAAGAGGGTCGCTATTCATTATCGAAGAAGAGGGTCGTTATTCATAAATGAAAGAAGAGGGTCGCTATTCATAATCGAAGAAGAGGGTTGCTATTCATAATCGAAGAAGAGGGTCGCTATTCATAACTGAAGAAAAGGGTCGCTATTTAAATCAAATAAGAAAGGGAAATGGATGAAGGACAACCCCCTGGTACTGTATTTAAGAAAGCCTTAAAATGCATTTCCGGCTTTTGTCAAATATATCGGGTTTTTTTGTTTTTGTTTTGTTTTTTAGTGAACTATATTTATTAATGTTCCCTACACTTTGAAAGGTGCTTTACCTATGCCTTAATAATTTAATTTACACATCTACAGTGTGCTAAACCATGATCTCAGTTCATTAACATTACTAACTTGTTTAATTTCATTATTTTCTTTGAAATCTTGATTTGGGTCTTCCTAATCATAATATTAAAAAAAATCATAACAAAAAATTATGACCATGTTGATCGATTGTGATCCTATGAATAATAATCATCATGGTCATCATCCTCTTCCTCCTGATCATATTATTTGATCATGTCATTTATTGAAGGTGAATTATTGATGATACAGGCCGTCCCCTTCCTGAACTATATTTGGGGAATATATCACACATCCCCCCCCCCCCCCCCTCCTCCCGGGATCGACACCCATGCTTCCATAGCATTTGAAATATAAATTCTAGTACTAGAACCGTCGTTTATGAACTCCCCTCTTGAAAAGGAAAAGTGCAGGAGATACATGTATATATCCTATCCGGTCAACTACCCTCATTCTCTTGCCTCTCTTGCCTCTCTTGCCTCTCTTGCCTCTCTTGCCTCTCTTGCCTCTCTTGCCTCTCTTGCCTCAAGTTTGAGATTCGAACCATGGTCCCTGGCTTTTGAATGCCGATGCCTTACCACTAGGCTACTGAAACCACTTAATGGTCAAGGTGTCACCGAATTATTTTGATCGTTAGAACCATCATGAGACTGAAATATCCATGATTAAAAAAAAATCAGTCAGGTGTGCGCTGCTGCACCGGGATTCGAACTTGGAACTCTGGCTTAGAAAGCCGTTACCTTACCCCTGTGCCACTAAGACGTCTCGGTAGTTGATGGTCACCGAATTATTTTGATCGTTAGAACCATCATGAGACTGAAATATCGAGATTAAAAAAAAAAAAAATCAGTCAACGGTGTGGGCTGCTGCACCGGGATTCGAACTTGGAACTCTGGCTTAGAAAACCATGACCTTACCACTATGCCACTAAGACGGCTCGATAGTTGATGGTCACTGAATTTGCTTGACCGTTGGAATTCCAAGAGGCGGCTACAGCTCTGCACAATGATCATGACAATAAAATTGCGGTTAGATTTGCTTGTTTTTATTATAATCAGCGATCTGGATCCAAGTGAATGGTTTCAGAGGTAGATTAAGTAGGCCTATATTTGTCCGTCTCAGATAATCCTGTATAATAGAACGAGGGGATTACGCTTTTTTGTTGTTATCACTTATCATTTATTTTATATCATTTTCTTTTAAAGAAAATAAAATTATAAAGTTAAGATTACAAAGAAGACATAATATCAAATCAGATCGAATATCAATATCGTCAAAACCATAACAAGAATGAAAAGAGGCCTAAATGAGGCCTTTAAAGGGAATTGAAAATAGCAATCCTTATTATATTGTTTCCTAAAGTAACTCTCATAATTCTTAGCAGTTTTCTAGTCTAGATATAAATGATCATTTATTATGTATATGTCAATGATAGATTACAGTGAATTGAGTGTCTTACTTTCTCGGCTCATCATCTTGATTACTGGGTGATATTAGTGAAAAACTATTATTGCTATGTATTTTTTTTATTGATTTCTTTAAAATAGCAACCGCGTAGATAGGATTTAATTTCGGGGGGGGGGGGGAGGGGGTTGTGATCTGGTTGTGATGATGATTACGCAAAGTGCGCTCCAAATGCAGGTGGTGGGTGCAGGGAGGGGGGGGGGGGGTTCCCTCTCCCGCTCTAACGTTTAGCAAATTTGAGAGAAAGATAAAAGCTCGTAGCACCTTTAAGGCGGAAAGTAGTAGTTCGACGCTTGACTGCTTTTCAAGTATTTGGTCACAGTTCACGATACTGAACATGATATAGGGGTGGCAGGGAGCTCTGGGGGAGTTTCCCCCTTCCGGCGGCGAAGCGCGAAAGCTTTGACTTTTCAGCGCTGATTTTGAGAGAAATATAGCGGCTCGTAATAGCACCTTTTTAAAGGAAACTTGAGTCTTGAGAGAAAGATAACGAACGGCTCGTAGCACCTTTTTGATCTTTTTTCTCTCACTCCCTCCCCCCCCCCCCCACTTTCTCGCTTTTGCTCTTTTTTTCTAGTTGGCGTTTTTTTTTTCGGGGGGGGGGGGGGAGGGGAGGACGGCCCCCACGGCCCCCACCGCCCCCTAATTTTATGCCCTTGAACGGTAGCGGAGACAAACGCAGCCAAGGTTGCCAGAGTTGGCAGAATTCTGCTTTCTGGCAGAATTTTGACCACTTTCGCATCTAGCATTATGCTAGGCATATTTTGACAAAATCTAGCAGAATTTTAGCATAATTTTGGTGTGTTGTTTTTTTTTTGGTCAGCTCGCTAGTCAAAGGGACTGTTATTCATGAAAATAAATTATTCATAAGGATCACTATTCATAATAAGACATAAGCTTAGTTCACTATTCACACGGGTCATTATTCATAAGGACCGCCATTCATAATAAAACATAGGGATTGCTATTCATAATCAAAGAAGAGGGTCCCTATTCATAATACCAAATCAGGGTCATTAATCATAAGGGTCCCTATTCATAATAAGTCATAAGGGTCGCTATTTATAATAGGAGAAAAGCCTCTTCTTTGACTATGAATAGTGACCCTCTTCTCCGATTATGAATAGCGACCCTCTTCTTTGATTATGAATAGCGACTCTCTTCTCCTATTATGAATAGCGACCCTCTTCTCCGATTATAAATAGCGACCCTCTTCTCCGATTATGAATAGCGACCCTCTTCTCCGATTATGAATAGCGACCCTCTTCTCTTATTATGAATAGCGACCCTCTTCTCCGATTATGAATAGCGACCCTCTTCTCCGATTATGAATAGCGACCCTCTTCTTCGATTATGATTAGCGACCCTCTTCTATTATGAATAGCGACCCTTATGACTTATTATGAATAGCAACCCTCTATCTGTATTATGTATAGCGACCCTTATGACTTATCATGAATAGCGGTCCTGATGAGTAATGACCCTTTTCTTCTCTTATGAATAACGACCCTCTACTCCTATTATGAATAGCAATCCCTTAGAATAATGGTCCTTATGAGTTTATGAATAGTGACCCTCTTTTTGCTTTAAGAATAGCGACCCCTCAGGTATAGGAAATTACACGTTATGAATAGCGGTCCTTATGAACCACTGGTCCTTATGAATAGTGGTCCTTATGACTAGCGAGGTTACCCCAGCACTGTCGAGTGTCGGCGCCCCCTTCTCAGTCTGCAGCAGCCGGGCAATTCCACAGGTTGGTGGATTTTTTATTTCACTTAGCAATGAATCATTTTTTTGTGCTATAATTGCAGAAACTTGCGAAAAACATTGGTTTACCTATCATCAGTGGTTTACTTTAACAAAAAATCATTAAAAGTTAGAAAATGGTAAAAATCATCTATTTCTACACTTTTTGGTGATATTTTGCCTATAAATTGTGCATTTTTATATAGATTGCTTATCTGGAAGTAAAATATCCAGAGTTTTTCCAGGATTATATAAAAATTAAATTTAAAAGGGCCATTGATCAATTGCATTAAAAAAAACACACACACACACACAAAGAAGAACCTAAGTCCTGCAAGTTAAAATGAAACCAAAGCTGCTGCTATATCTCATGGACAAAACGTAACATGAGTAACCATTATTCCTGTGAAATCTGCAAACATGATGGGTCCAGTAATTTTTAGTTGTCAGCCAGTGGAGGTCTCGCTAGCATGGTCCTTTGAAAAGGGTAAAATCATTTTTCAAGAAAGCCTCATCTAAGCACACTTTTCATTTAAGCCCTCGATCTTTGCAATTTATGCATGTCCTAATTATGTAACTTGTGTAACCGACACATTAGTTGGGTTAGCAGTAATTACTGTTCCTCTTCTAAGGTTTTGGTTCTATATATAGGTAATCCAATTATAATATGTATGCATTGTGCTAATTAAAACTGATTTAGCTGAGAATAAGAGAATAAGAGCTAAAGACGTATCCCAATACCTCTTCAGCAACGTGAGTAACCGTGGAATTGCCCAGACCTAGATTTGTTTATTAATTTCTAGATGTATTGCTCTCCTTCGTGAATATATCATAAGTTTCTATGCTTATTAGCTACAGCTAATAAATAGGGGCCGCTGAACGTTTTTGAAAGTAGGGAGGGGGCTGATTTGATTTCACCATTAATGACAATTTTCGAACCTTTTTCCGAGGTTTTATGAAACGTGTCTACTTAAAAAAAGTGGGGGGGGGGGGGGGCTGCCCCCAGCCCCCTCCGGTTCCGCGGCCCATGGGAAAGATGATATTGCCTTATATAGGGCCTATAATACCCCCTTTCCAATTTCATAAAGTGCACTTTCGTCTCCAGATTAGTGGCCACGCCCAAATGCACTGCCCGAGTCGAGTCATGACGTCATCTTGGGACTTTCCCGAATTGCCGTCCAACCTGTAACTGGTATAGATTTTCAAAAATATCATTGTTAATAGATTTTAAAATTAATTTTCGATACTTGAATTAATTATATCCTGATAAATTTTATATTACTTTTAATTTTTAATCTAATCACATTTTATGTAAGTCAATACATAAATATTTATAAACATTATAGTGAAAGAGACAAACATGTCAGCCTCCTTGATAAACTTATTCAGCTCAGCTAGCTAGCTCAGCTCACGTCAGTTCTGAGTTTGGTCCAATTTTTCAGAAGAAATGGCAGCGCATCGTAACGTTTGTGAAAGATTGACTAAATTAGGCCTACCGGATGACATGCAAGTTCTGCGAAAAGGAGAAGGAGACTATCAAGTTGAATTTGTCGAGGAGAATATTAGTTATGATGAGTTTTTCCGTTCATTCTTGTTGCCGAACAAACCCTGCTTACTCGGTAAGCACACGACAGAACAATGGCTAAGTGTGAAAGAATGGGTGCTTGAAGTTGAAGACGGCAAGCCAAACTTTGATTATATTGAAAAAGTATTTGGTAAGTAACCCAGCTGCTGCATTTTATGTCCAAACATTAATGTAAAAATGCTTTCAACATGTTCCATGCATGCACTGCCATGCTGTTCTTGTTCTTTCCTCCCACTCCCATGACTCCTGCTGCTTGCACTGCAGTTATATCAGGTTTTTCAATCTAAATTTTTATTACTTGCCCGATGTACTGGAAATATGCAGAAGTCTGCAGCCAAATTTCCAGGTCTATGTTTTGAAATTCAGTGATGACACTACCACAACTAAAAAAAAAAAGTAGAACTAGAAGGAGAAAAAAGAGGAGAAGGAGAAGAAAAATAAAAAGGAAGAAAGATAGAAGAAGAAAGAAAGAAGAAGGGAGAGGAAGAAGAAGAAGAAGAAGAAGGAGGAGGAGGAGGAGGAGGAGGAAGAAGAATAAGAAGAAGAAGAAGGAGGAGGAGGAGGAGGAGGAGGAGGAGGAAGAGGAGGAGGAGGAGGAGGAGGAGGAGGAGAGGAAAAACAGGAATGGGTAAGAGAAGAAGAATAAGAAGGAGGAGGAGGAGGATAAGAGGAGTAGGAGGCAGATGGAGATGAAGATTAAGAAGGAGAGGAAGAAAGAGGAGGACTGCAGGAAAAAGAAGAAGAAAAATATTGAAACCTCCATACCTTTATTGTGAGAAACTGCATGTTTTCTTGTTTTTTATCTTAAGTTTACAAATAAATTCTAACTTACAAGTGACATACATGTAGAGTCTATATTTAATGTAGGATAGTACGTGTAGATGCATTTTGAATATGCAAATAAATCTCAACAGAACAACCCTACAACAAGAGATCACCGTTAGATGACTCACACATGGGTTGTGATTTCTTGTGTTGATTTTTTTTTTCTTCTTCTGCTTGTTCACCAGGAGATGCTTCAGTACCTGTCGCAAATTGCGGTAAAGAAAAATACTATGCCCAACCCAAGCAAGATATGAAGATGTCAGACTACCTCAGGTACTGGAAGAAACACATTGAGATGGAACATAACTCTCCAGAAGGATGTCTCTATCTCAAAGATTGGCATTTTACAAAGTATGGCTAAATATTTTTTTATGTTACACAAATTACTTTCATGTCTATCCTTCGACTCTGATTTCAACTCAGAAATATAGTGTACTGAGTATCAGGCTTTTCCACGACGGCTTTTAACATGTAATGCCGACAGGTTTCGCGTTCGGCCCGACATGTTTAAAATCATGCGACATGTTTGAAATCATGAGCGACAGGTTACAAATTTAAGACATTGAAACAGATCCTTAACAGAGACTCGCGCGGAAATTCCCACAATCAACAACTATTAAAACCTTTTGAACATACAATAATACATACAATGAGGTTTCAGTCATTTTATGAAAGGTAGAACTGATGAAACACAAGTTTTATTTGCTCCACGATCATCTTGATTCAAAATACGTCCGCCAAATGCACAGCGGAACGCCACTGGCTTGCTACCCCGATCCAGCTCGGTGCTGGCTGGGAGAACATAACGGCCCATTTGCACATACATAGCTTGCGTATATGTACGTATACTCTCCATCGTTTCGCTGATCCCACAAAATGTTAATGTGTGCATTAGACCTACTCATTCATACAGCCGGCCCAGCGAAAGTTTTTTGTTTTTTAATTTCTATTCAGGTCCCTTTATTGCATCACATTCCAATGAGGTGCAAAAGAAAACTAAATTTAATGAATTGGGAAAATTATTCTCACAAATCTTGATTCTTAATCTAACATGAAATGTTCAAAAATAGGGCTAGATTGCACCAGAGAGCATCTAGAAACCCCAGAGCTTTCAGGGGCCCTTAAGCGGGCCCTGGACCCCGGCTGCAAGGACTTCACGCTTCGCGCTCGTGTTGTGCGCTTCATGACACCTCTGCGTTTTTGCCTTTTTTGTTTCAATGCATTGGAAAGCAAGGTTATGACTTAAGTCTAGAGATATGCAAACATTCCTCTCAAAAATAAAGAGACTATCTAGAGTCAGTGGCTCATAGTCATAAAGGTGGACTAAGTTAACCTGGTTTACCAGAGCCCACCCGATTTATTTAGCGCCAGGTGTCAAGCGCTTTTTTCCAGACGACTTTCTGTAAATCTGTAAGAATTTATAAACAAAGTAAACCAGTCATGGAATGAAGAGGAGAAATTGATTTCATGTTGACATGATTTTTGTCTGTTCCTTTAGTTACAGACTTGGGTAATTTTTATAGGATGAGGAGCTTGACACTTGGCACTCCATGAAGTAGTGGACAGACTCTACCTACATGTACTTAGTCACGGTTTGAACCCGGACAATATGCTTTTATGAATAATGACCAGTGTGTTGTAACTATTCATCCTAACGATATACAACCTTTTGATTCTTATGCAGAGCATTTCCTGAATATGGTGCGTATACTACACCCATTTACTTCACTTCTGATTGGCTGAATGAATTCTGGGATTACAGACAAGACCACTCAGGGGATGACTATCGCTTTGTGTACATGGGACCTAAAGGTTCATGGTAAGCAGATGATAAATGTGTTGGTTTCCTTTGGCAAGACATTAGTCTACATTTACCACTCTCCACCCAGGTGAAGTAAATGGGTACCAATTAGGAAGAAATTCCTTGAATGCTTGATCACCTTATCATGGTATCTCAACTAAAGGCAGGGTAATGATATGATTGCAGGGTCCTCAGGAAGAACAGTATTAATACTGATGAGGCTACCATGGGTATACTAGACATAATATCATTATTGTTATTATTGTTATTATTATTATTATTATCATTATTATTCCTTAGGACCCCATTCCACGCTGATGTATTCCGATCCTACAGCTGGTCTGCCAACATCTGTGGCAAGAAAAGGTGGCTTCTGTATCCTCCTGGAGAAGAAAATCATCTCAGGGATACCTTAGGCAACCTTGCTTATGACCTCACCTCTCACGAGATGGATAATCCACAAAAGTACCCTCATCGTCACAAAGCAAGGGAGCCTGTAGAGGTCATTCAGGAGGCTGGGCAGGTCATCTTTGTGCCTAGCGGATGGCACCACCAGGTTTTTAATCTTGTGAGTACTCTCATAACCAGATTTTTAACATTTTTGTGGGTAAATGTGGATATGCAGTTGATATGTCTTTCTAGATATTTCAAAAATGAACTTACAAGCATGCTATTCCCCTTTGGTCCTTCTATATTATTTCCTTTCTCTTTCTTTTTTCTTAAAAGCGCATAGGGACTGCATTATAGTGATATGCGGTATAAAAATACAGTTTATTATTATTATTATTAAATAGCAAGATACTGACAATGCTAATATACTATAAAAGCGATCATAGGTAGTCAGTGGCTCTGAGGCAACTGCTCATTCTGACCCCTGCTCTCCCTTTCTGTCTCCTTTCCCATTGGTGCTCCAACACATGCACCTGTGACAGTTGCTCAGGGTTTTATTTTGTCAAAGATATAGGGTGAGGGTTTCGTGCATCGTTGAAGTTAGGATATTGACTGTGGAGCAAATGTTGCAGGACTATATGTTGTACAACCAAGCTGTGTTCTCTCTGTCTGTATCCTCTACTACATGATTCAACTTCCTCTTTCCTTTTTTTTCTCCCTGTCTTGTGCACTCCCTCCCAGGAGGACACAATTTCTATCAATCACAACTGGTTGAACGGGTGCAACCTGGACATCACCTGGAGGTTCTTACAGTCAGAGTTACGGACTGTCCAGAAGTCTATTGAAGACTGCAGGGACATGGAGGGATGGGCAGACCAGTGTCAGGTACATGTAAACTAAAAAAGGCTTCTCGGCAGAAAATTATTTACCCTTAGTTGTAAATTTTAAAAAATATGGCTATGCAGTATCCCTGGGGTCATTCGAGAGGACAAAAGCATACATGGAGATGGTCCAAATTATTGACATAATTATGTCTTGATGGCTATTTAGAAATGTGGTTAGGAGGACTGAAACAACTTGGAATGTTGAGAGTATATATATTGACATATACTCCCCTTGTCGGGGGAGTGGGGGGGGGGGATTTGCCCTTAGCATTTTTTTCTGAAGTTCCCTCCATTATCAACACCAAGGGTGTTATGCACTGGCGAGAATCCTTCACTCAAGCATATTGGCTCTACTTAATAAATGTGGACTAACATAAACCTGGTTTAAAGAGAAGTTTGAGTTCTGGGAAGGTGAAAAATAATTTGTGAGCTTTCTCATTCTTTCTTTGTTAGTTTGGAAGAATATCGTAGTAGAAATGTCCCCTGAAAAGGATTGCTCTTCAAATACCCTCATATTCAAAATATTGACAAGAACTTGCCGAACATTCATGCGACATGAGTGTGCTTTACAGCGAGATCTGGTTAATTTCTTATCATGATGATTCCAAAACCTCTCAGTATTCACCAATTCTTATGCAGACATGATCAACCTTTCCCAATTGCTTTGAGACACTTTCTATCAGTGTAATTGCATGACCAGAACTCAACTTTACTTTTAATTTTGTCTACAGTCTTATGGAGCTTGTAATTTCAATGTTTGATGTTAATTTGCATGCTGTTTATGTTTACTTTATTCCTATTTTCTGTTTATTCATTTGATAGCTCATTATGAAGGCCAGTACAGGGATGGACTATGCAGAGTTCTTCAATTATCTTCACATCATATCATCGCATAGGTTACAATCATGCAGCGAGAATAGAACCAAGCCACCCAACACTGTCTCGAGTATAAAGGATGAGAGTGACACTCCAAAGTTTGATTCACAAGGGACACAAGTTGAATCCAGTGAAAGAACTCCAATGCTAACAAATGTCAGTGATGGAAAGTTGAGTACAAATCATTTTGTGTTTGATCTTTGGAGGATAGAGCAGATATTAGAGGACATGATTGGAAATCAGGAATTCAAGGAAATAGACTCCAAAGAACTTTTGCAAAAGCCAGATGAGCTACTACATGATATAAGAACCATGTTGACAGATTGTGAATTATGAGAAATTGCCATTGTAGATGAAAGGGTAATGTACTTCCTTAAATATAATAATAATAATAATACATAACATTTATTAGGTGCTTAATACTGTTGTTTCTAAGCGCACCATATTCTTTCTAAGAGTTAATTACCAGAACATATGATAAATTTGAAACAAAATTAATTGAATCAATGAAACTAAGCTATCTCACTAAACCATACATGAATAATGAAAAATGTCAATCATATATAGAGCATAATGGTGTAGACCTCCTTTGACTGACTCAGCTCACAGCTGAGTCCTCGCACTTGCGATAAAACATTACATATTAAAAAGACGGGTTTTAAGTAAGGTCTTAAACTGATTGAGGGAGTTGGTGTTCTGAATGTGCGCTGGTAATTTATTCCAAAGGTTAGGGGCAATTATGGAGAAAGCTCAATCACCATATCTAGTGGAAGTACGGGGACAAGGAATTAACTGCAAAGTTCCTGATGATCGAAGGGGTCTTAAAGAACTTGAAGAACGTAAGGAGACAAGATATTTAGGAGCAAAACCAGGAAGGATTTTGTACATCAAAAGAAGAACTTTGAAATTGATACGATGGTGTATGGGAAGCCAATGAAGTGAGTGTAAAATTGGGGTTATGTGCTCAGATTTTCGGGAGAGAGTAACGAGCCTTGCAGCAGTGTTTTGTATTCTCTGAAGCGGAAGTAGGTATGAACGAGGAAGGCCAGAAAAAGTGGAATTATAGTAATCAAGGTGGGAGGATACAAAAGCATGAGTAAGTTTTGCAGTTGTAGGTTCGTCAAGCAGTTTCCTAATTTCACCTACATGTATTTTAAAAATTCTAAAAGAAGCAGACTTGCATATATTTTTGATATGCTGCTAAAATGTGAGATTTTTGTCAGTCAATACACCAAGGTCTCGAACATATTCGCTACACTTCAGTGAACCAGCTCCAGCAATCAAGTCGGGGAACGAATTAGTATTTCTGAATGTGGAAGTAATGTGGATCATTTCTGATTTACTTTCATTTAGGCAAAGTTTGTTATTAAAGGGCAATCCAACCTTGGTAATAAAGATGATTTGTGTGAAAGCAGAAAAATAAGAAAAACAGGATGGTGAAAGTTTGAAAGAAATCGGACAAAGAATAAGCAAGTTATGGATGTTTGAAAAATGAGATCACTACGTCTATGCGAATCTCAAATTGGCAATTTGGTGAGTCAATTGTGACATTTTTGTGGACAACTCTCCCATTTGTCCTACACAAAAATATCATTAATTTGCGGTTTTCTTTGAGGCGTTTTTACCCTCGGGGCAGTACTCAAAATATATTGGAGATAGCATATTGTTATAGGTCCTCATGAATGAAAAGATCTTACTGAATAATGCATTTTGAAAAAAAGTGACATTTTAGTCATTTCGTGTGTTAGAGCGAATGGGGGAGTTGTCCACAGCTACATCACAGTGACATTACCAATTCGGCCAATTTGAAATTCCCATATGCATAGTGATTACAACTTTCAAAAATTCATAACTTTCTTATTGCTTGTCCGAATTCGTTCAAACTTTCACCAATCTGCTTCTCTGATTTTTCCTCATTCTTTCAAAGCAACTTGCTATAAGGTCGGATTTCCCTTTAAAGGACCAAGCTTTAATGTCCTCAAGGCAGCTGCTAAGTCTCTGGGCCACTTCATCTTTGCCATTTGGCTTCAAGGTTATAAATCCGAGTGTCATCAGTGTACATCACTTGCTGAATGCTCGGTGAGAATCGATGGGCCTTTGACAGTGGGCTAGTGTAGAGAATGAAGATAAGTGGGCCCATTAAAGAGCCTTGCAGACTATGCAATACATGTATTTTGTATTTTGATGGAATTATATACACTACTACTTGAAGATGTACCTATGAATGGGACAAGCAAACTAGCAACTGTGTGTGTGATGAATGATCAATGGTCAGTGAAAAGAAATGTAAATCTTGCAATCCTTGAAAAATTTGGTTAAGGGGGGAGGGGCTGCATGGGCATCGCACTCTCATTTTCTATGGTACTGGTCTGTATGATTTCAGATTTTTGCTTGCCATTAGCACAGGAAATTAAACGTTCCCCATTGTCCATTTAATGAATATCTTTTTCTCTCCCTTGCAATTGCTGGTTCTTCTGTTATGGGTGTGCAATATTTTTTGTATGTTTTTGCATGTATGTTTTTGCATACAATGATCAATCACACATTTCAATCTAATGTAAATTGAGCCCTGTGATGTCTTTTAAATTAACCAGGGCATTTCATCAACTAAAAGCAATTTACATCTAGTTGATTATGTATACACGTAGTGTTTTATCTATCAGATCGCTTCAGTGGCTCAATCTTAAGGCTTGATCAATTTTAAGGCTCGATAACTCACCTTCTGATCTGAATTAAAAAAATTATTGTCCTTGGTTTTTTTGTCCTCTTGTAATGTACTGTATGTAATGCAATTTATCTTTTAGTTAATTTCATAGCAGACTACGAAATTAATTACATCTGCTTCTGTGTGAAGTAGGAATAAAATATGAAAATGAATAAATGCTAATTTGTGCAGAGGTTTATTATTTTACTGCACAATATATGTACAGTTAACTTTGCCTAAGCTGAATCTGTTGGGACCACAAAAAATAGTTCGACTTATGCAAAATTCGACTTAGGAAATGTAAATAACACGTTTTGCCTAGTTTGGTCAAAAAAACAGATTCGACTTAGGGAAAGTTCGACTTCTGCGACTTCGAGTTATGCAAGGTTAACTGTATGTACATGTGTGAACATGTTTGTGCTTCATAAATGCACTTTCATATAATTTTATTTAAATCATGCTAGACAGGATGCTAGAAAACAACTGTTTTTCCAATCAGGCAAAGAAATCATGGGATCACTTGCCAAGATTTCAAACTTTGACTTAAACTAACGTTTCCAAAAGACTGAACATGTCTTTTCATTTTACTCAACTTACTACATGTATTAAGCGTATTGATGAAGAAGATCAATGGTGAAAGACACTTTTATATATTGCCCATCTAGCATTTTTGGTTGCCCAAAGATTTAGGGCAAGTAGTTTTGCAGCACCCTGATTGACAACCAAGAATGGTTTACAAATTACAGATGACTTACAGCCACTGCATATTATACAACCACACTAGAATTGGATTTTGAAATAAATTGCAATAGGATTATACAGTGGAAACTCACTATAACAAGGAACATTGGGGCCATAAAAATTACATTGTTACATCAGGAATCTCCTTATATCGATAAAAAAACCCCCAAAAGAACGTAAAGACTTGGGACCAGCAAAATTACCTAGTTATAGAATGGAACCTCCTTACAAAGAACACTGTTACTGTAAACGCTGTTATTTTGGCGCGATTTAATTTTCGCGCTGAGCGACTCCAAAACACATGTGCTGGTTTTTAAATTTGCGCTGCACAATTACACGCTCGTATGTACACCCACTCCATTTATTAATTTACACACACGCAGTCCATTCAAATGCATACGGCATGTGCAACTACACTCACGCACTAAAAAATGAACTGGACATACACACACACACACATTATTAATGTGCTGAAGCGCGCAATTCAACCCGCATAGCTAGAAATCAGGCTAATATTTTCGCGAGTTCTAGAATTCGCGCCTTCCGAAAATAGTGCGAAATCCGCGAAATTCAATGTACCGCAAATATTTCTGCATTTACAGTATAACAAACTCTCATTATAACAAGGTAATTTTGCCGGTCCCTCGTCTTTGTATTCTGTTTTTAGCCCTTATATAAAAACCTTTTGATATAAAGAGGTAAATTCCTTGGTCCCAACGAGTTTGTTATAGCAAGGTTCCACTGTATCAGGAACCTTGTTGTGTCCGAGCTCTTTACGAGTTTCCACTGTACATGTATACAGTTGTATAAAGTTTGAAAATGTAAATTCTTCTTGATTGAGGTCTGGAATGGTCACCTGAATAGCAGCAGCTAATTTGCAGGGGGTAATTCTAAGCCTTCCAAAATGAGATAAGGCCAAATGCTACAAAATTGGTGAGCAGTCTGATGACTGTTGTGACACCACTGTGATTCAAAGCAGATCTGGCATTTCCTTTATGTGAACGGCTCACAACATCAGCAAATTTCGATACAACTATTCATAAAACCATTTGGTAGCACAGTCAGAAGGAAATATTTCTAATTTTCACATCCAGTACTGCAAATTTCTTCCAAAATCTAGACACGGTTGGTCATAAGATGTGCTATAGGCATAGTGTTTACTCTGTTCACATATAACCATGTTAAAAATGAACTGGACAAGCGATATATATTTACATCTTCTTTTTATTAAAAAAAATGCGGCAATCACAAGTACAGATACATGTACAAGCATATCCATCATCTACAAAATAATAGGCGTAGATGTCAACAAAAGAAACTTTCGTAAACTGCAGAAGTTTAAAGTTATTCAATTATTTTATGGCACTACACTGTCTCTTAACCACTTGTGAAACTTGGAAAGCTCCCGATTCGACAGTATGTAGAAGTAGGTGCATGAACAAGTAATACTGAACAATTCAATGACATTGAACTGATAAAAGGGAACCACTAGCAAAAAATATTTTGTTCTGTCTGCCTAGGTTTCCATGCCAGTACATACTAGACTATCATTTCCAAATATTACTTATGTAAAAAGATATGTGAACTTTAAATACACTTTAAATAAACTTTAAAATTGACTTGTGGGTAGACTAATCAGCACACCTGTACATGCACGCATGAGCACCGAAGTTATCTCCAAGCTAACTGGATATGAAAGTACATGTATATTTTTCCCTTGCGCTCTTTAACCAATAGTATGTCTCATAGTTGTTAAGATTTATGTATTCTAATAATATACAAAGCATCATTACCTTTTTTTTGGGGGGGGGAGGGTATTGTTCCATTTAAATCATCAGGAAGCAGGTATTAGGGATCCATAAAATGTAAAAATTAACATCAAATGTAGGATAGGGTTACAGAATGGAATGCTCTTCCATAAGACATTCTTCTTCATCATAACTTGTGATTGGGTAACAAATGTAATACATATACATGTAGATGCAAAGCGACATTTCAATTAATACATGAAATGAATTGATAAAATGTACAAAAGTAAAATGTGCCAGAAACTTGTAGCAACTTTAAATGAATCGCTGAATGGTTTGAAGGTTGAAGAGTCCCTTGTAATGGAATAGCTGATCGCTTTTTGCAGCCGATCTCCATAGGTCGCTGCCCCTTCGGTACAAAAAAGGACACGATGATAAGACTTGAAGGAAAGCCTGGTTTTGTCATCGCAATAGGTTGTATATGTAAAAAGTTCTAAACATGATCGTGTATCCAATACAGGGTCCACAATCACACTTCTGGACCTTCGCTTCCTGGAATAAGCTGTATAGGAAAAACAAAAGGGCATTAAGGACATTAGAGATAATGATACATAGTAGAAAGTCAAGTCCTTATTAATTTACAATACATATTAAATACATGTAGCTGTAATCTTCAAAATTTAAATGATCTCTCCAGTCATTAAAAAATATAGATTCACAGAAGAAAAGTTCTGTAATGAATGAAGGCCAGAAGAGTCGGCAGAGTCAGCAAGAGGATGTGTTCCACATGACATGAGTCTTTTATCCATTTACTGTATGTCATATAAAGAAATCTTGATATGACTGCTGACTAATAGCAGTGATACAAGAAAGGACCATTAGACAATGGTCATGTCGCAAGATTTTAAACTTCTGAATGAAAAAAAAAAAAGAAGACTTATGCTGTATCAGTATGGGACACCTCTCACAGAATTGTCCTACGGGATTCTAATAACTGAAACCTGGTGATAAATTTCGAGCTGACCCTAAATAGAGGATCACCTCTACAGGACCTCCTGAGGAAATGCTATTTAGATTACTAGTATTACACATCCAGAGGAGAACAACCGAGGCCTTAGGGAGGGGGTGAACACTGAATGACATTCCTTCCTGAAAATTAAGGGATATCAGATGATATAATAACTCACCATTGTGATATTGTTACCATTCAACAGAATCTGATCCAGCTTTGTGACTCTCCTACCCTCTGCAGTAGTTTCACTTCAAAAGAAGATGATATAAATATATTAGTTCTACTTCCTATACTATCTGCTTGATCTTCCTGTTCCCTAAAATCAAAATGACCTTTTTGCTAATATTCTCAGAAGTCAGAACACAGTTATGAATGATTGCCAGGTACATGCATGTATAGTGATACAGGTACTCTGTATGGAATGAAAATGTAAAAAGAGCAAAAGATGGTAATCTACTTTGCCTCTGTACATATACAGTGGAAACTCAGTGTAACAAAGTCCTTGAGACCATCTAAATTACCTTGTTATAGCAGGAACCTTTTTATATCAGGTTACAAAAACAATAGAATATAAAGAGCTTGGACCAGAAATATTACCTTGTTATATCAGGAATATTGTTATATCTGACCTCTTTATACTGAGTATCCACTGTATCATGAAGTTCTAAAGATAATCTATTTCTTTGCAGTTTATTGAAGAAAATATGGCATTTAGGCCCTAATTGTCTGAAATATTGTAATGTATTATCATATAATCATATCACATATAACCTTAAATATTGGATGTGAATATCAACATGCACTGACAAAAGAAGAAAAAAAAAAGAATGTTGTGCCTTAAAGGTACTTCAACACATTTGCAGCCCTAAATTTTGAAGTTGTGTGAGCATGCAATAAATTACAAAATAATTATAATTGGAAAACTTGTGCGGATGTGAAAAGGATTATAATTTGCTCATAAGTAAGTAATAACAACATTTTGGTAACACTTAATTTTTTTTTACTGTAAGAAAATTGTGTATTTTTGAAAATTATTTTTTGACCGTTACTAATACACATACTTGCACAGATTTCTGAATAGCTCTCTCTGCGACAAAAGCAAGATCTTAATTTCTTACAAAGGAGTTATAAAACTTGTGACCTTGAAATTTCATAGGCATTATCTAAAGGATGTCTACTAAACCTGTGCAAAGTTTCACAGAATTTGTGTAACAACAATGATGATGATGATAGAATGATAATAATAATTTAACAACAATAATGGTACACTTTACACTCCTCTCTTGTATTTGAACCTGCAAACTCTCAATTGCAGTCAAGTGAATGAATCACTACACTCCCACATGCCCTGCCTTTGATAAAAAAAAAATGGTTAAAATATACTTACAATTCAACAACATCTTCCAATACCATGTCTGTTTGGCAAGTGTTTGAGTCAAGGATGATAATGTACCTCACAAATTCTAAACAGCAATGTACAAACTTTGAATGGATCTCCCTACTACGCAGTGTTATTTTGAAAGGAAATACCTAAATGCTTTTGTGAATGGGTGTGTTGCAAAGAGAAATAAAACTGTATTGAGATTTTGGAATGATCAATATCAAATTGAATTACAACATAGTGGTGAACATTAAATATTTGAAAGCAATGCATACAAAAATTAAATCATAGACTGGCAAAAATTACTCGCCAAAAAAGAATTAATTCGGCCAGTTCATTTAACATGATGTTCTCCCCTAAAGGAATAATTAAAAGGGGGGGGGGGGGGAATGTAGTTTACAAATGATTTATGCCAGTGTATGTAGGCCTACATTGTAAATTCATCTGGACTACATCAAACACCAAACTTCACACTTGGGGGCTGAAACTAATGCAAAAAGAAAACTAAATTAGATAATCACAGAATTTACAGATCAGATGTAATCAAATGTGGATCTGGTACAAGCATTGCATTTGATGTACTCTATAATGCAAGAGATTTTCATCATTTTATTTTTAATCCACGGTATCCACCTCTCCACTCTATTTTTGATACCATTATATCATTCAATGCCTTCCTTCAGCCTTTGAATTCAAGGATACTGACAAAGTCATCAAAACCCAGAAGAGTTCCAACAATCTCTTTATCTGTCTTCATAACAATGTGTATCCTGGAGCCAATGCACTTGTCGACAAGCTCTGAAAAAAAATAGAAAGAAAAAGCACACTGTCAGGGATAAATTAAATCTACTAATTTAATATTGTTTTAATAAGCTTGGTCACAGAAAGGATTGATCACGGGGTCATTCTCTACTTTCTCCCAGATCTGGTCTCTGGACACCAGTGGCTGTGGGATCTTGGTGAACAGATCTACGGCATGCCATGGGTAATTGGGTATGGATCTAGATCTAAGATCTAGATTTAGAATCTACTTATGTTTAATTTGTATTCTTTAAATTATCATAGTCCATTACTACTATAGGATCATAGGTCTCTAATAGACTATATTTGGCATTACCATGCTTGAGGAAACTACGGGCCACGGCAGGTGCACGTGTTTGTAGCGCGAGAGAGAGAGAGAGAGAGAGAGAGAGAGAGAGAGAGAGAGAGAGAGAGAAAAGAGAGAGAGAGAGAGAGAGAAAAGAGAGAGAGAGAGAGAGAGAGAGAGAGAGTCATGACAGAGAGTCGTTTTAGTTCGTGGTGTTATTATGTGAATGACAGGGTGGGGGGTAGTCCACTGCCTGGACTGTTCGCGCACGAACGCGATCCGTTGAGAAAATAATACACCCCCAACGCTAAAACTGATATAGCCCTTCCAAATCGACCCTCGCAAACAGTCCAGTCGCATTTGCCAGTTTAACGACCGTTCCCGAAATTTTTCTGGGAGAACAGACCCGCTCGATCTGCGCTGATTGGACGAAGAATATGCATCATTCATGAGTGATTAACTGATTACGTAATATTCAGTTTTTCAGTGGTGTTTGATCGGGGCATTGCGGGCACGGTGCGGGCAGGCCATGCAGAGCTCAACAAAGGCAGGCAGGGCTTCGCACGCAGACAAGGCGGCTTTTGCTGTGCTGATTCATTGAACCAACAAACGACATTTTAGTGACGATTGGCCATTTCACGTTATTCCAGTTCTTTATGGAGATGTCATGTTAATTAAGACATAATAACGTTTACTGGATATTATTTCAGCATTGTTGACCATTTCGACCATCAAGGGTATTTTGACCATATGACCATCATTTTTTGAAAAGGCAAGAAAATGTGGCCTTGTCCCTATAGTATATAATTATTTCGGTCATTGTCTTATGGTAGAAAATGACTACATGTACTTGACATTATAGACAGATAATTATGTTGCAATATTTTAAAGAAGGTTTCTAATGTTTAAAACAGTGTTCTGTTGGAGCTTTTCATCATTGTAAACATATATCAGAAGCAATATTTGTTATAAACAGTTCAATAATACAAGATCTAATACTGCTATAGTAGTATTAGATCTTGTATTGAACTGTTTATAACAATAATTAAATTAACTTGCCTATATTTCAATGTTCAAGTTGGGGATTGACCTTTGATAGGTAAATTAGCCTCTGTTACCACCCCCATACCACATATCAATTTTTATTTCTTCGTTCTGTTTTATAATTTGTATTGCTATGCTTGTCCCTTTTATTCTTATTTCATTCAATATGTGGAATAATAAACAGCTGTATGTTCGGATCACACCTTTTTGATCCTGCTAGACTCGGTTTGGTAGTATTTTGACCGTTGAATAAACCAACATAGTTTTTAATGTTTGGATTTTTTTATGAGATTCCCTCCTCCACTAAAAAAAAGAAGATTAAAATTTTTAATAATCAGGCAGATAAACGCAAAAATCAACTTGGACTTGTAATCTCCGCCATGACCCGATTCCATCCGCCAATCCTCATTGGCATGTTTCTATATTATGCAAAGTGGCGCATATAATTATTACAGGGTCATCCCATACTCAGTCGGGACAAAGAGGGAGGTAACAAGTGGGTGGGGGGGGGGGGGGAGGGGGGAGGAGGAGGCTCGTGTACCTGAAAAAGGATTAATATTTTTCCCTTCCCATGAAGGCAAGGGCACGGAAGGCATGAATCTCAAACTAAGGGAACGGACAGAAATCCCTTGCCTCTTAATTTCACGGCACTGAGTGCACCAATGTATACATTTGACAACATATATGAATGTCAAAACATAACTATTCTTGAATCGCAATAACATGAAAATTCACAGTGTTGTACATCTAAAGGGACGCACTCGTACATGTATTTTCAGAAGGTTCATAATTCCTGAGGTTCCGAAGTCACTTCAAAACACGAATTTTGAAAAAAGTGGTCACTCCTCGGCACTTTTAAATGGTGATTTAACACTTCAGTTTTTAGATTGTATATGGAATTACGAACCTTCGAAGTAACGACACTTCGGAATTATGAAGCTTGGGGAAAACGACATAAGAGTGTGATCAGTTCGCGTCACGGACGGACATTTCAAAATTTTCCAATTTGGGAGGCTTGTAAAAATAAGTGATTAGTTGTGATGGATTGCTTTATGATTTATTTTGGAGGGTATAACTGGGTGTACTGAAAAATGATAAAACATGGTTGTCACGGTTACTTATTTAAATGAGAATGAATGAAATGCTCCATTTATTAGAGTGGGAGATAGATATTTGTGTTGACTTCTCATTATTCTTTTTCTATCAATATCAGAACAACATGATCTTGTCTTATACTTTTACTTGCAAATGTTAGTCAGATAAATTGGCTTCCCTATCAGACATTTTAAATTTCAAAACAAGCTTTAGATTTCATAAGTTTCAAGTTTCTAACAGAAAATAAGCAAAATAGTCATATTACCGACATTTTCAGAACGGAATAGATACATCCAATAATTGATTTCGGACATAGAAGGAGTGGTGTAATGGTTATTCCGAGTCAAAAAGTGACCATAACGACCAGAATGTCCTGAGTAAGGCCTATTCGACTGACATTCTTGGAATCAGAGCAAAAGTATACTTAGATACTTCAAAATAATCTTCCCCACCAAAATTGTTCTTTTGGAGAGGATGTCCGTTGCTGCTCACTAATTTTTAGTTTCTCATAAAAATTTGCAAATACAATCATGTAGTCATAGTGGATCAAAGTGGGCATAATAATCGAAATGGTCAAAACGACTGAAGTACAATGAATAATTTTATTGTTTTGGAACCTACACACATTTTCACATCAATTTTGGATATCGAGACCCACCCCTTTAATGATGCTGATTAAAAAAATTAAATCACATTTCGGGGGGAAAGGGACACAAATTGTTATTTTTGGGGCCTACCAAATCCTTCTTTGCTCTGATTCAATAAAACAATGTGTAACCAAAATGGTTATTTTTGGTCAATAAGTGGTCAAAGCTTTTCCGCTGCCTGTCCAAAGGCAGAGGGATAACCGTGACATGAGTAGGGTCATTTTTGGAATCAGTGCAGATACTACAGAAAGTTCACCAACACACACACCAAAGAGTTATCAAATCAAAGTTCTGTGATAACTCCTTGCACACACACACACACACACACTGAATCGACGATCTTACTTATGCATATTCATTACAGCGTGCGACCAGGCATTACGTCAGAATATATTAGCGTGAACTTTTGACCCCGCATCATGGCAAAAGCTTCTAGACGTTTTTTTTTGACGGGTGAAATTGTGGGGATCGCGCGATTAGTGGAGAGTCGCGCTCTGTGTGGGATATGCGTGTAGAGAAAGAGCAGCGTTAGGGAATAAACCAAATATAAAGTTTTTTTTCGACGAGTGAAATTGTGGGGATCGCGCGATTAGTGGAGAGTCACGCTCTGTGTGGGATATGCGTGTAGAGAAAGAGCATCGTTAGGGAATAAACCAAATATAAAGTTTTTTTTCGACGGGTGAAATTGTGGGGATCGCGCGATTAGTGGAGAGTCGCGCTCTGTGTGGGATATGCGTGTAGAGAAAGAGCAGCGTTAGGGAATAAACCAAATATAAAAAACGGATAGAATCTAGACTAGGTGGGGGAAGGAGGGTGATGTGAGCTTGAGGCCTTGAGCTTTGCACTAGCTACATGTAGCATGTTGCAACATGTTATGAATAAGTGATTCTATGGCCAGTCTGCTCTATCTACTCCACAGTCTAGATTTATCAGAACTTGAGATTTAAACATTGTCTGAAAAATGTGTGCAAGTGTGGCTAGTCCAAATGTAAGTGCATGTGTAAGTGTAATTCATTCATGAAAACAACTCAATATCTATCAAGTCTATCATAATAACATAATAACACATCTGCCTGAATGGATTAGTAGATGTTGGTGGGGCAGGGGATTTGGTGAGATAAGAAACAGGCAAGGAGACTGAATACAAACAAGAGGAACAGGATGATGAAGATGTGGAGTGAAATGAGATGATCAGAACACAATAGTACTTTTAAATGTCATTCACAAAACATATTGCTTTTGCACTCCAGACCAGGGCCCCGTTGCATAAAACTTACCATTAATGGTAACTCTGCTATCAATGGTAACTACCATGGTAACATCACTCAACAGCCAATCAAAATCAAGGTTTCCATGGGAGTTACCATTGATGGCAAAGTTACCGTTAATGGTAAGTTTTATGCAACGGGCTAGCCCAGGACCTAAAATACATATATTACTTTATCAAAGCATTTTTATTCGGGGATAATTCCAAAGAAGTAGACGTACAATATTATCAATAAAAAGTTCCTAGTGGAACCACTACTATTTACATGTAAAAACAAACAAGATTGTTTGGGTGTACCAAAATGAAATTGCACTGAATACGTTTGTAATGTTACATTTGTAATGTTTCATTTGTAACAGAATGAGTTTTGTTACAATACGAGAATGAACAAAACTTTTTATGACATGTCAATTTTGTAACAGAAAGATTTCATTACAAAATGAAATTGGACAAAATAATTTTGTCATGATAATTTTGTAACAGAATGATTTGTTACAAAATGAAATCAGGCAAAATAATTTTGTGATGATAATTTTGTAACAGAATGATTTTCGTCACGAAATGAAATTGGACAAAATAATTTTGTCATTGTTAGTGATAGGAAGTTTCCCCGTACATTTAGAAAATCTTGTTTATGATAGGTCGGAAATAGATGACGTCATAGGCGAGATGTTTTGGGGAATTGGCACATAATTGACTATTGAGGGCGTATATCGGCATGCTACTTATTTTCCATGTTTTGGAACGGTCGGACGACCGTGAGGTTGTGATGATAAATTAACTCTTTTTGATGAGCCCAACGTTGTAAAGTAGACAATTATAACATTATTTCATAGATAAGTAAATTGATAATCAGTGATAATGTCTATAAATTATGTTGATGATTAGTGGTGTAAAATTAATGCTAAAGGTTTGCATAAAAGTTTATTGGGTAACATGTTGTATGGCATGTTAAGCATAACAAGAAATGCTGTGCGTGTAGAGTGTACACGTGTAATTTACCGGAAGTACAAGTAGTCGCACATTTTTTGTTGAACGAAAGTTCACCATGATAAATAAGACTATGGCAATTGGGGCATGTTATTTCTTATAGGGTTCAGTAGTTGACATGAATGTACATGTAATTCTGATTAATGGAGCATTGTGATATAAATGGCTCATTTAAGGGAATTTATTATGAAAGTCAGACATCATTTACAAGCATGTTATTAAGGGGATTTCAGGCCTTCTGGGGTAAATTTAGGCTCACGTGAGAGCACTGTATTTAAGCATGTTGAGCTGGCCAGTTATTGTTTACAAATTTAAGGATTAATTCCAGGATAAAGGAAGCACTTTATATCATTTTAGTGGCATTTAGGATCAGATGATATTTCAGGAGAATTACACTGTATTAGATATGATGCATAAATAATTGACACAGACCAGTCATTTCATATTCAGATATATATATATATACATGTATGCATTTATTGATTGAGACCAGACAAGATGAATAATTACTGTACAGTAACATGTTATTGCATAGCATGTGTATATGTATTCCAATGTTGATTGGATGTTTTCTTTGTTTGTGCAATTACAGATTGAACCGTGCTGATATGTGCTGGAAGTATCTTGTCAGCGTGGTCTCATTACATGGGCACTCTATTACATCTTTGTCCAGCCTGTTTATTCATTGTCACATGGGTCCTACGGTCTGTCCCCCATAGTCATGTTAATCTTGTAATACAGGGGAAACTCGACATAACGAGGTTGGCTATAACGAGGTAAAGAAGTGTGAATGAGAGGTTTTTTTCTTGTAGAATGATTTTCATTACGAAAATGATATTGGACATATTGATTTTGTAACAAAATGTTTTTTGTTACAAAATGAAAAGCAACAAAATATTTTTGTCATGTTAATTTTGTAACAGAATGATTTTCAAATTTCACGACAAAATGAAAATGGATAAAACATGTTATTTGTTTTTATTTGGCAATTAGTCAAAACTTAACATTTTTGCCACAAATATTATTTAAAAACCCTTAGAATTTTTTTTCCTTTGAAAAGGTACAATGTATGTTTTTTCAACTAGTCTATGTTAATTTGGCCTTATCATGGAATAAGTCCCCTCTCATTCTGTGTGTATGCACACTGCACGCAATAAAGGCAATAGTGTGCGCAGAGTGAATGAGGGAGGGGGGAACCTATTTGCTATTTCACGACATTGCTGTTAATTTTGTAACAATATTTTGTTGTTACAAAATTATCTTTTCAATTCACATTCATTTTGTTACCAAATTGAAATGTTGTACGGCAGTGTGTATGTACACACTCGATGACTGGTGGCTTATTTCACGAGAAGGCCAAGGTTGTTAAATAATCTTGTAACAAACAGTAGAGGTGCACGGCCAATATTGGAGACAGTCTCCCATTTGGAAGACCATCTCTATAATCAGAGACTTCTGTCAACATTTTTGATGGCCTATTTGGGAGACAGTCTCCCAGTCCCACATAGGAGACCAAAATTTTTTTCTTTATTTACATTTGCGGCAAAGGGATTACCTTGACTCAAAATGAAAATGTGATAAGCAGATTCCTCATGAAAAAGTACCCCTTATGGGCGTCTACTTTAAAAATCCACGGTCTACTTATGTTTTCATAACATTTTTTATTATGACCAACACACAAAATAAATGGGCTTCAGATTTCTGAGGGGAAATAGTGCCTTGTTGTTGGTGTCGTTTCTTTTGCCCTCTTGTTAGCAAAGTCTCCAATATCAGAGACTGTCTCCCAAATCGGCCATGCATACGCCTCTAGGCTCTACTGAGCTGACAAAAGAGAGTAATAAAGGGGAAGTCCACCCTGATTACAAGTTGGTTTTAAAAGAAGCAGAAAAATTAAAGAAACAGATCAGTGAAGGTTTGAGCAAAATACGAGAAGAAATAAGAAAGTTATGAATTTTTGAAGTTGTTATCAATCAAACACAAATTGGCAACTCCGTGACGTTTCTTGCGAGCTCCTCTCCCATTTGCCCTGTATTATAAAAATCATAAATTTTCATTTTCTCTAAAGAAAATATTCAATCATACATGCACTTTCGATATAATCATTGCTCATAGCTTTACCCAAAACCTGTAATCCTGTATGAAACAAATATATTCCTTCATCAAAAACCAAGAAAATGAAAATTTATGAAATTTTCTGTACTGAGCAAATGGGAGAGGAGCTCGCAAGATACGTCACGGAGTTGCCAATTGCAATTTGTGTTCGATTGATTACAACTTACAAAAATTCATAACTTTCTTATTTCTTATCGGATTTCGCTCAAAGTCAAACTTTCAAAAATCTGTTTCTCTCATTTTTCTGCCTGTATTCAAATCAACTAAATACCAGGTGGACTTTCCCTTTAAGTTTTGAGTGAATTTTGTCACGGAATTGGAATGAGCCAATTTTTTGTACAGAAAAGGCAGGTGAACACTTGGTTCCCCATACTCCCCCCCCCCCCCCCCTCCCCCTCCATCCCACACACAAAAACACACACAATGCACTGCATGCTGTAGCAGCAAATGCGAAAGTTTTTAGCACGGATAGATCTATGGATCTTGCTCCAAGTCCGTTATGCAGCGGACCTAGGCACGTGAAACCGTTCGCGCGCTAGGCCAGAGCAGCCCCACGCCAGAGCTAGGGAGATTCGCTCGCTAGCAATTCTGTAACAGTAACACAACTTGAAAGTTTGAAATGTTCATTCTAAAATAAAATAATGCAACAAAAAATATGGAAAAAAGAACTTTACCAAGTGGTAACAGGTGTGATGGATTAGATGTAGTCATCCTGTTCTGAGTAAATCTTGAATAAAACAGGAAATTCTTACAAATTGTAGGATAGAAGTGTGGTTGGTCTCCCATGCAGTTTGCGCCTTGAAAGCTGGTCTTCGATCAGTCGTTTACACGATAGATTTTGGTTATGAGCAAGATTATTTACAATTTTATCATTATATATAGCTCAAGAAAGTTGTGCAAAATATCAATTTATTGTGATCCAAAAGGAAAAAAAATAGCCATTGCCAACGGCAGACGAATTATTTGGAAGGGAGGCTAGGTCCTGTCGATGACACTTGAACTAAGCCTAACTTTAATGGATGATTGTCAACGAATTGTATTTTTGGTGAAAGACACTGGAGAAAAACGTCGAAAATGTAGGTACAAAACAATAAACATTATAAAGTTAATCAATGAAGCGATACTGATATATACTATAGATAGTTCTATGGATATAATATATTAGAATTAGTTATGGTACTTGAGTAAGAGCGGAATTTAAATGAATACTGGTACTAGTTTGGAAAAGCTCCAGGGCCAGGCGAGCAAGCGCCGTCGATAAAGGCGCCTTCGGCCTCGGAGGGGGCGCTCCCTGAAGTTAGTGTCGGATCGAACTATTTATCATTTTTCATGTTCAGTAATAATTCTAAATCAGAAAAAACCCTTACAAAGGGAAAGGAAAGGTTATATTGAATGTAAAGATAATGTTCTTCTGTCAGTACAGGGATTCTTGCGGGGCATAAAATCAACTTTCCTCTGCCTCTGGCCTCTTTGGCTATCGGTCCTTCTCAAATATTCTCATTGCAAGGGGGAAAATGACTCGTTTTTATTCTTTTATTGCAACTCAGAAAGTCCACAGTTGCCGTATTTCCCGTCATGAATATATGCATTTAATTATAATTTACCACTCAATGGCAATTCATTGTAAAATGACTGAATTTAGGTCGTAAAAATTGAAAAACAAAAAGTGGGTCGAGTTGTCCGCAAAAGGCGCAAGGCACCCCACCCTGGATAACTTGACCGGGTCGAGCTGTTCAGGGTAGGTGGTCAGGTTATCCAGGGTCGGGCTGTCCGTTGGTCGGGCTGTCCAGGAACCTCTAAAAGAAACCAAACTCGAGTGCCAGAGCTTTAATATCGCATGGTAGACTATAGTCAAGTATTGTAATTCCGAACGGATTGCATTACCGAACGTGTATTGTTAAGCGCCTAAAATGGGTTTTCATACGCGTGGGATTACGCGTATGAAAACCACACTATTCAAACAAAGGTTGTGTCTTTTTCCTATAGGTTTCACACGTTCGGAAATACAGTAACTTTTTCAAGGGACCAAAACGCCGCGTCGTTGGGAAGGGGTTCACTCGGAAGGGAATATCGTATTAAATCTACATTGTCTTTTTAAAATTCCTTCAATTTCTTTTTCTGTAGGACTTTGAGCATTCATTATGTAAGATTTGACAGATATTCGTTTGATATTTTATTTGCTATCGTTGATTTTCTGAAAAGTGTTCGGACACTGGATCAACCACCATACTAGTATAATTTGCTGATCGTGAATTTTGCGGAATCATATAATTATGGATCCAGTGTCCGTACACTTTTCAGAAAATCAACGCTAGCAAATAAAATATCAAACGAATATCTGTCAAACTTACATAATGAATGCTCAAAGTCCTACAGAAAAAGAAGTTGATGGAATTTTAAAAAGATAATGTAGATTTAATACGATATTCCCTTCCGAGTGAACCCCTTCCCAACGACGCGGCGTTTTGGTCCCTTGAAAAAGGTACTGTATTTCCGAACGTGTGAAACCTATGGGAAAAAGACACAACCTTTGTTTCAATAGTGTGGTTTTCATACGCGTAATCCCACGCATATGAAAACAAATTTTAGGCGCTTAACTGTACACGTTCGGTAATACAATCTGTTCGGAAATACAATCCTTGACTATATATCTTGCCTTCAGCTCGGACATTTTTTTTCTTATGGATATAGGTCTACAGTTGGTACTTCCTCATTTTCCTGTGAGATACAGAGTCAGCTATATGTACGATAATTTTCTCTAAAAAACGATAATTTTGAGTCTCGGATAATTTAACATTTTCAACCTGGCAACGCTGAATGGGGCTGGAGGCTTGCCGAGCCTGTAATACTGTCGATGAGACCAACAGTGGCACAGGGCTGCCAACCTAGAGTGAGACATTGCGAGCGAGCGGGGGGAAGGTGTGGAAGGAGGGTGTCCCCCCTTCCACGGTAGGGAGCTTTGACAATTTTACATTTTAAATGGTGCAATCTGGTGCATACTTTACTTAGTCATGATTTCAACACATACATAGAAGCAGCATTAATGTACTTAATTGAATTGAAAAAGTAATAAATAGGTTACATTGTCATTAATGCTACATGTAGTTCACCACTCATCGTGCTCATAGGCCCTTGCCTATGTGGGACTGTGTCCAACATTCACTGTTGCAGCTGTCACAAAGAGACAACAAAATTGCTCTAAGCAAGATTTAATTTTCTTAAATTTGCTAATTTACCTGATTCAGGGACTCTTCAACTCTTACTGTGCCACAAATCTGGGGATTCAGAATTGAAAATGAAATTTTAAATAATTATTTTCCTCTCATGTATGAATTGTCTAACTTTTTAGACTGGAAAAAAGCCCGCTGATACACACACTAGCTATTGAAGCCTATTCACCCGTAAAAGCTAGTCTGGAGTTGGAGTACAAGGTTATCTGCAGATAAGCTTGTACATGTATAAGTGGTAGTTCACTGATCATGAGTAATGCTGTCCGTCCATACTGGGGGTCAATTAGCTAACCTCTCATCAAGTTAAATGTTCCTTATAGCTGGAGGTTGCAGTTCAGGATGACCATAGTACCTCTGCTGGTTGCTCATACCTGAAGTAGGGCTCTGCTACTGCTACTAGGAGTAATGCTGTCCGTCCACACTGGGGGTCAATTAGCTAAGGCATTAACTAACCTCTCATCCAGTTAACCTTCCTTATTGTAGCTGGAGGTTGCACTTCGGGATGACCGTAGTACCTCTGCTGGTGGCTCATACTTGAAGCAGGGCTCTGCTGCTGCCTAAGGTGGTATACAGGTACTAGTAGTAATGCTGTCGATTCGTCCACACTGGGGGTCAATTAGCTAAGGCATTAGCTATCCTCTCATCCAGTTAACGTTTCTTAATATTGTAGCTGGATAGAGCCAGCTGATAGAGCATTGAAAAAAATTCCCTCTCATACAAAATCGACACACTTTTCGGTCTCAATAAAATACACAGAACAAAGTTATAATAATTCTCAGATGGATTCATATCTAACGTAGACAAGTGCCCTCCAAAAATGGGTCTCACTCTCACATAAATGATTGAAATCATGATTTTAAATACGAATTTCAAAAGTTAAACTTACAATGAAAGATCCTGCTGTCCGGCCGTATCGCGTAGACGTAACAGTTAGAGCTGGCCTAGATAGTGTAAGTACGATCGACGGCACTGGCAAACCGCCGCGCCACAACCATCAGGGGAGCGTTTCATCAAATGTCTTGTCAGTGATTTTTACCAACAAATTTGCTCTCGGCCAATCAGATGCAAGGATTTCAGTAGCTTATAACAGTTGTCACTGATGACAAGTTTTATGAAACACCCTCCTGGTCTCGTCTGGCCATAGTTATTCATCATAGTCGTCACACGTACATGCAGTATAAACCAATTGTAATCCAATAGATGTCTTTGCGCGGGAACCGAAAACGATTGTCATTGGTTAAGCTTTGCGCCCATGGGAAAATCTCGAAACTTTGGGCTTGGGTATATCGAATATTCGGATTATCAGAGATTTTGAGGACATTTTTTTTTTCTTCTATTTTTCGGGTTCAGAGTGAGAATTCGTTTATCAGAGTGAGACAGTCACAACTGGCTGAATTGCGTGAGTCTCCTGCTCAATGTGTGAGAGTTGGCAGCCCTGCCAGCATGACCAGTTGGTTGCAAGACTTCCCCCACTTCCCGATGTTAATTCAATTCAATTCAATTCAAAATGGTTTATTGAAAATACTTTCTTCACGGCACAGCCGAATTACAAAAGTTTTACAATCATAATTTCAAAAAACATCAAAGGTAACATATAGTAAAACATTGATTATAAACACTTGAAATGCATAACTTAATACTGAAATGAAGTTTGAAAGTAAAGATAGTGAAAAGAAAAAAAGACATAGAAGTGAGAACGGAGAACAAACATGAACAACATATTCAATTCAAATCACATAATGTGAAAAATAGTTGCACATTTAGAGAGCACAGAGAATGTTGATGTCGCTCTTGAAAGCGCCACCTACGTTTTCTTTCAAGCTTTTCTTTCAAAGGCGTCACAAGACCACTTTGAAGCAGGGGTGTCAGATACTGTCTGACAAAATTAATTTGCATACAAGGTCAGGAAAAATAGGCTATTGGTTTGCCAACGACTAAAAAGAAAGAAGAGGGAGGGGTGGAAAAGGGGGGGGGGGGCGGGGGGTAATGCAGGTTGTAACAACGTAAAAAGAAGGAAAAATGGAGATTATAAATTTTCTGATTATTCGCATGTTGGCCAGCACTATTCAGCAGCCTATAAAATGCCAAATTTGACAACAGAAATTTATTGATATGTCGCACCTGTCTGTCTAGATGTCGTGCCTTAATTCTTAAATAAAAATAATGACTTTGAGACTGCAGTTTACCTTTACTTTTAGAATTTCTGTGCAAGAAATCTGTTTTTGTTAATTTGATCTTTTTATTTTGCAGAACAGCTAACCTTAGGCAGGATGTCAGCAGTGTTTCTGCATGTGGGTCAGTGTGGCAACCAGCTAGGCCAACAATTCTGGCAGCTTATTCAGCAAGACGAGGAGGCTAAGTAAGTTAGAAGAATAGCGTTGAAACTTGACATATCCATGGCAATTCTCATCCGAAAATTTGGACTAACAACAGCTACACATTTCATACTTAAACATTATCAAGTTCATACATTGCTATTGGAAATTGCCAGGGAAAACTAAAGCCAATTGTAAAGTGAAACAAAGATATGAAGTCCTAAATTTGACTCTTGTGAATTAATTTGTGATAATTTTTCATAACCAGAGTGGTTCAGACTTCAGAAGGTGTCAGAATCTCAATTCAGACTCTTTGACATTTGACATTATATTAAAAGAAAATAAAAGAATCCTTTTGCTGATAGGCCATGTGTATAGACCAGTTATAAATATATCTTGTTCAATTTGATTGTGCAATTGTGTGATGAGGTGTAATAACTGAGTCAAAGTAAGTTTTAAAAATTATGAAATTGTGAAATTTTCAGGCAGTTTTTGTCTGTGATCTTGCTCCTTTTAAACACACACATATGCTGGAGATAACACACACTCTCTATGGGAGGCAATTCTCTGTGGTATGAAGGTATGGAGAGCAAGGTTATCCATAATAACCTCGCATAAGTGTGAGTGGGCAATCCAAGCTGTTTTATTCTGTACGTTACTGACCACATCAAAGATTTTAGTGTGTCTAATGATTGTATTTATTTGCATGCACTACTGGAGCTCGGATCAGAACATTTGTTAAGTAACATAATACTTTTGATGTCAATTTATGTTCATAATACCATAATACTTGGCAAATTATTGATTTACCTAATGTAATAAACAGTTATATATCGGACTTGCCTTATTGTTAATTTCTGCATTGTTTTTGTAAATTTTTTGAAAGGAAACCATTTGCAATGATTATTTTTGTAGACGCACCTTTTTCCGGAGAGATCAGAAGCTTCCATCACTCCATGTTGACACAGAGAAGAAAGTAATTGCTAAGCTATTGAGAAATAGTAAACAGTAAGTTTCTTTTAAAGCAAGTGTTTGTTTAAATTTAGTTAAATTCACTCACTCTCTCTACTCCTTGCATTTTGGGTAGAGGGAAAAAGTGGAGACTTATAAATACAGAAAATATAAAAGATTATGCAGGAAGAAAGAATATGTTTAATGTTCTAGGCTACTGTAGAGCCTAGGACTGCCCACCATGAACCTTCCACCATTCATTGAGTTTCAATACCTTCAGGTGCTCTGTTGAGGCATTTAAACTTTTCAGATGCATTTATCTGCTCAGTATCTGCAATGTTATCGTCATTTGCAGCAATGGAAGAAATTCTGGAAAGGAGACAAAGCCAGATGGTGATTGCCTTAAGTTTGATTCTTTGGTTCAAGTTGATGGCTTCAGTTCACATTGCACTTCCTCATAGACCTTTTCTCTGTTTGCTTCATCACCAACATCGAAGAACTTCAGGTTCTTGACTTTTGGATCTAAACAAGCTGTTATAATGCTCGCACTCACTGTCATATTGTCATTACAAAATATTTTACATGTACATGTAAGTCTTGTGCAATTTTCATATTTGAATGATCTTATGATAGCAGGATAGTCAGTACTTTACTAATGTGATTTTACTTATTGGTACTTACTTGGGTTTACTTGGATTTAAAGACATAGCTGTTGCTTTTTTACCCTGCAGACATCACCATGGTTAGGATCTCCCTCATTGTCAGACTCGGGAGTCTCCGCTAGACGACGTGAAGACAGGCTTGTGTCACGTCTCCTCCTCTCTAAGTAGATCTTCGGGCATGATTGGCACTACTTTCTCAATGCGTTCCACGTTCACTGATGAAGATGCAAAACCAAACATTTTAAAAGAAAATTCTTAAACAACCAGGATTACTTCTAGATCTTAGTTGGTTTGCTCCCAGTGCCTTGTTGGCACCATTGGAATGCTTGAAATAAGCCACACTCAAATATTTGACTAGTACACAATACTGTACAAGAGTTTTCCAAGTCTGGTTTGGCTGAGGTATTCCTCCAATTTGAAGCATTATCATGAACAAATGTGACAACTTTGTCAGAAATAGGCCATTCAGCTTCTTCTTCTTTCGTATGGCGTTTTGCATCTAAAGTGACAAATCCAAATTTTTGAGCCAGGGAAGGGCATCACTTGACACAAGATGGAGTTCCTTGATGCCTCCCGGGAACCTTGTCAGCATGCAGTCATCGATGATGTGTAATAATGTCTGGTCTGGGTGACTGCAGTTGCATGCTGCACTCTCTTGGTATTTCCACTTGTGGAGGTTGTGCCCAGTCCTGGCATGTTTGGTGTGGATTCAGTTAAGACAGGTCCACTGACGTCGGCTTAAGTTGGAACTGGGTTGTTTCGCAGTTGGGTCTACACAAGGTCTTTGTTGTGGTAGTGCATACTTTCCCACACTTTCCCACTGCATTCATTCTGCTTTTACAATGAATCTGTGTTGATTCCCTCTTGCCTCATCTTTATGGTGCTGAGGCCCACCTGGTTGAGGACTTTCATCTTCAGCTGGGATATTACTGTACAGGGGAAGTGTCTGATACATGCGACACAAGCTTGTTGTCTTTGAGAAAACATTCTGTTGTCATCACAATATCTTTGGCTTCTAACAATTGTGCCATTAGCTTCTCTTTCACTGAGCTATAGATGCTTACAATGGTGGCAGGCACAGTTCTGCAGCAAGGCACTTAAGCCCCAGTTCTGAGTTCTTCATCAGATTCCTAAGCCATGGTTTTCAACCAAGCTAATCAGAAGGTCCTTGGGTTTTAATGATCATCTTCGCAATCAACATCCTTATCTGTTGCTTCTAGATTTGGGGCAATTGAGCTTACGAGTCAGAGATTTCATGCTTTCCTGGCTTCTGCTTTTGTCATTGACAGAGCTGGATGCTTGAGTTTTTCAGGGGTTTTTGTGCATCCCTTGCAAATGTTGATGCATGACACTGGTATTTACACTTTTGTGTACGTAGCCAAGTGTATTGCCACAGATTTTACAGTTAACCTTGTTTTACCCTTCCCCTTCTTTCAAGAAAGAATCACTCATGTTACATCCCCCTTGGAGTGGGCCACACCTTTCAGTGCCTGGTTATATCTCTTATCTTTTTCCTCACATGTTGTGTCCATATGAAATTCAACCTGCTGTATTGCTTTCCAGTGGAGTGGAGAGTGTGCACAGTGCTGAATAGTAATGTATCCCAATGACCGGGATAATGATACTCTGTAAGCACTTCGCTCAGTTATTTGTAACTAGTAATGCACTGTAAAAACAACAGTTGATGTATGACACTGGTATTTACACTTTTGTGTACGTAGCCAAGCGTATTGCCACAGATTTTACAGTTAACCTTGTTTTACCCTTCCCCTTCTTTCAAGAAAGAATCACTCATGTTACATCCCCCTTGGAGTGGGCCACACCTTTCAGTGCCTGGTTATATCTCTTATCTTTTTCCTCACATGTTGTGTCCATATGAAATTCAACCTGCTGTATTGCTTTCCAGTGGAGTGGAGAGTGTGCACAGTGCTGAATAGTAATGTATCCCAATGACCGGGATAATGATACTCTGTAAGCACTTCGCTCAGTTATTTGTAACTAGTAATGCACTGTAAAAACAACAGTTGATGTATGACACTGGTATTTACACTTTTGTGTACGTAGCCAAGCGTATTGCCACAGATTTTACAGTTAACCTTGTTTTACCCTTCCCCTTCTTTCAAGAAAGAATCACTCATGTTACATCCCCCTTGGAGTGGGCCACACCTTTCAGTGCCTGGTTATATCTCTTATCTTTTTCCTCACATGTTGTGTCCATATGAAATTCAACCTGCTGTATTGCTTTCCAGTGGAGTGGAGAGTGTGCACAGTGCTGAATAGTAATGTATCCCAATGACCGGGATAATGATACTCTGTAAGCACTTCGCTCAGTTATTTGTAACTAGTAATGCACTGTAAAAACAACAGTTGATGTATGACACTGGTATTTACACTTTTGTGTACGTAGCCAAGCGTATTGCCACAGATTTTACAGTTAACCTTGTTTTACCCTTCCCCTTCTTTCAAGAATGAATCACTCATGTTACAACCCCCTGGAGTGGGCCACACCTTTCAGTGCCTGGTTATATCTCTTATCTTTTTCCTCACATGTTGTGTCCATATGAAATTCAACCTGCTGTATTGCTTTCCAGTGGAGTGGAGTGTGTACACAGTGCTGAATAGTAATGTATCCCAATGACCAGGATAATGATACTCTGTAAGTGCTTTGCTCAGTTATGTAATGCACTGTATAAACAACAGTTGTTATTTTGATAGTGTGATCAATCGATTGGAAGCCACATAAGATTGACAATGACTGCATTGTTTGATTGATTTGTTATTATTGTAATCCAACTAAATAATGATTTTGTTTCAGATTACCTGTAAGAGAGGAAAATATAATCCTGAGCAAGCAAGGAAGAGGAACAAACTGGGCCATGGGTAAGTGCAATATACCCAATATGAATCAATAATACAGACATGCTGTGTGTGCATTTGATAATAATATAAATGATATATAACATTTATATAGAGCATTATGTGAATACTTCAGTGTACTTTACAATGTTATTTATAATTGTAATTGTTGATCCTTTTTATAAAAGCGGTATCAGCAGTTTATGTTGGATTAGCTGTACAACGGCTTGGTAGAGTCCAACTTGATACTTACTTAGTTTTGATGTGACCAGAAAAGAATGGAAACATATCAGTGAGAGTTTAACCCTTTCATCACAGGAATTATTTAAAGGGTAAATTGATCATATTTTGTTCTTCAAATTGGCAACAATAATGTTTTTCTTTTAGTGCTACACGGTTCTAGCAAAATGTAATGTCTTTGAAAACAATATGCATCATTAGAAACTTAGTCGAAAGTTATAAAAAATTGCCAATTTTGATAAAAACAGTGATTTTGAACCTCCCAATGTGTTGCCAATTTAAGGATTTTCAAGCTTATTCTCCTTTTTAAAATTCCTGGCATCAAACGCACTATGGTCATGCAACAAAAATGGAAATAATGTGTGTAGAAATTTTTGCTCTTTCTACTCATGCATCTGGTATATTTTTTAGAGCTCTGAATCAAAAGTTATTGAGCCAAACCACAAAATGTGGTCACTTGTCTCAAAAGGGTTGGAAAATCTGCTATAAGGATAAGACAAATATAACATTTTGAATTTGTAATCTGTCAGACACAGAATGGCAACTTTTTTTTAGAACCCTTTGCAAGAATTTTTCATTTGATTTTTATCAATGTAACATTACCTTTGGCTTGCCAACATGTCAAACAATAATTTGTTCCTGTGCTGTCAGGATACCACGGGACGTCCACCAATCCTAGTGAGGGCATGGTTGATTTGACCCTTGAAGCCATGAGGAGAGAGGTGGAGAGATGTGATTCCTTCTGTGGAACGGTAATGATGCACAGCCTTAGTGGGGGAACTGGATCAGGTACAGGCATCGCTTTTGCATCTTTGACTCCTTCAGTTTCTGAAGAATTGTCATAAAAAAAGCTAGTGTTGAATTTTTAACTTTGATACTTCTTGCAATGAAAAGATGATTGGTACTAAAAAATCGGAGAAAAGCATTGAAGAGAGGCATACTAAAGCTTTTTGTCTTGCTCTCATCAGGGTAAACCGCAAAAATGAACAGAAAGCCGAAATCGAACAATATAAAGAAACTTATATTATACAAGGAAACTTGCGTACGGCAGACAATGCCAATTCTGCTATTGCTTGGCACTTGCTTAACAAACAAGAGTGTGCTGAACAATAATGTTCATCTTGGTTTAAAGTTCTTAGCCGAGCAAATAACGTCACTCACCTGCACATGCTAGCAGCCATATACACTCTCCTGATCGACCCTATTCTGTGCAGACAGAAAAAGTTTGTGAGGACGCTCGTATTATTTTAGTGAACCGGCTGGCAATAAGCCTAATTTACCGTTATTTTTTTTTAGACAGCCAAGCAGAGCTCATTATTTTTCGCGCCTTTTTTTCCTTTAGTTTCCGTTTATATTGTTCGATTTCGGCTTTCTGTTCATTATTACGGTTTACTCTGATGAGCGCAAGACAAAAAGCTTTAGTATGTCTCTCTTCAATGCTATTCTCTGACTTCTTGCATTGTAAAATTTGGCATGATATATATTCTGTGGGAAATAGCTTTACAATAAGGGTACTTCTTAATGTTTTGTGTAGAAAAGCAGAGCCATAACTTCATCCAAACACATTGTTCAACACTCCAATTCTTGAGCAGTTGTGATGTCAGTTTATGTTTTTTGATGATTGCTCTGATCCAAGGGCTTCCAAATTAATACAATCATCAGATATACTGAACGTGTAGATATTGTAGATATGAAGGTAACTGATGAGACAAAATAACTTCGAATTGCCTTGTTATTGATGGCATTTTTAAGTTTGTTCAAAATTCTTTGACTTTAATCCTTGTTCGTTCCAGGGCTAGGTTCTCGTCTCTGTGAAGCAGTGAGAGACACATATCCCATGGCATACATCCTGGATGTAGCTGTAGCTCCTCATACCCAGGGAGAGAGTCCCCTTCAGCATTACAACAATCTCTTCTGCCTCTCATGGCTTCAAAAGTAAGTTCAGAACTGAAGTGAGAAATGCACAATTCTTTATAGATTTATTTTGATTGTTTAACCTTTCTTCACTAATTTTAAAGGGGGGGGGGGGGGTTGCATTGAATCTCCCATCTGCTGGGACATGACAGACAGTCACGTGACTGACACTTATCGAACTGCCATTTTGTGACCTCTTTTCCCTTCAGGTGTAGCACAATTGTTGAAACCAAGTCTGCAATAATCGTACCATTTGTTTTGTGATCAAGCAACGTTTCATTGTCTCTTTTCCAGCCAAATTGAACAACACTTCATATTTTGCACATACTTGATGTTTGACTTCTTGGACTTTCCCTAATTGATATCTCTCCCCTTCTGCCCCCCCCCCCCCACCATTCAAATGTTGCTCTCTAGAAGACCAGTTTGAATAGTTGATACAAAGTTCAAAATTAAATTAATCAAACCAATGTTACATTGATCACTGATGTGTATCCCCCCCCTCTGCCTTTGCTTCTCCTGTGTCACAGGTTTGCTGATAGTGTCATCCTGTACCATAACGATGAAGTCTTACATCACCTGCAAGGCTTGAACATCACCAAGGGCAACCGTGATGCTACAGTTGTGGATATCAAGATGATGAATAAATACATCACAGACTCTTTGGCTGGTTTATTGTGCCCTATTACAAGCAATACAACAAGAAGGTATTTCATGAGCCACGTTCAGAGTTGATGTGGTATACTACCTCCCCCAAAACAAAAGCAAGACCCCCCCTCCCCCCTCCAAAAAAAAAAAAAGCTGTGGCAAAATAGATCGATGACATTATACATGTAGGCATAGTGAGCATTACAGATCTGTATGTTTTAACATATAATTCATAGAGTTATGCTTTGCATCCTTCGCCACACCTATCAATTAAAAAAAAAAGTCCATCGATTTTTATTTTGCATTTTCAATGGCAGCATATCTACCTCATGTAATTGGCTTCCTGACCATCTTCGGGGGGGTTAGAGCACTGACGGATTCAGGAGTGCCTTGAAGACTTATTTTCAAGGGTTTGCTGAAGCCCTCCTGCGTGCATTTTCCATAAGCTGGTTGGTGTTTGGTTCCATAGGGTGGGTGATTTTCATAAAACAGGCTAGTTTATTGTACAATTAGCTAATGATTGACGCTTTGATTTATTAATTCTGGTTATAATTGCTCTTTACGTATTCTATGTTCTCACTTGAAATGTTATCATGGTCTATATGCATGCGTGAATTTACCACATGATTGTAAAGTGCATAGAGAACTATCCAAGTTATTACATGTATGCGCTTGATAAGTATTCTCTATTGTTATTATTATTTTTTTTTTTGTTGGGGGGGGTGGTTCATCATGTCGGGTATGAACAGGGTTTTTCCCTAGTGAGTGTAATGGAGGGTCTGTCATGGGATTGTCTTTAGATTGCACTATTATTCATGCAGTTTTGAATGTCTGATGAGAATTCAATAAAAAGAATTTGCACCTCTATGATGTGGCAATCAAGCAATCGTATTTCTCTACTGTCCTGCCCTAGCACCTACAAAACGTACCATGAAATAACACAATCTAATTATTGTCCAATAAATCATTCTTGTACCTTCCTGAAAGTCTTGTGATCTACCTCTATATATTTCCTTTGCAACTTTGCTCCCTCATTTAATGTCATTCCTTAGTATATGCTGACATTGATGCAGTTTTCCTGATTTTAATCTGTACCAGCTTTGGTCTACTAATGGGGCAAATATTGGACTTCCTCAATTGACCTTTATCACACATACAGTATACTCCAAACAATATTGCTGTGTAGGGTTTTGATCCATAGGATAAGCAAAAAAAAAAGAGTTATCGCTGTTAATTTACTGTTTATTCCATCCAGTGGTATATCTTGTGGCAACGAACCATGGGAGCTGCTGAGATCTGTTGCTCCGATGCCTGCTCATAAGTTCCTTCATATCTCACATACGATGAAAAGGTAATAAGCTTCATTGATACAACATGGGTTCTAGGACACATGCTCTGTTGACAGTTGCTCTGCTGACACTTTCCTACATTAACACTAAAAGGGCCGCTGCAATATGTTTAATGATATTTTTTGTGCCGCAAGTTTTTATGATTTTTTCGCCTAGTCTTAAGCATCTTTTGATACCAAATTTACAAAATTTTGATCAACAGGTACTGCGTCAAAAATCGCCAAGCTATGGGTGGCCAGAATGGGCATTTCTCCATATATTTTGTACACAATGCAGAGTTGTCATTTCACAAATATGTGAATAATCAATTGGCAATACTTGAAAAACCGTTTGAGAAATAGATATGAAACTTTACAGGCTTATTTTTTATAAGAGACTCCATCTGTGTGCTAAGTTGCAGAATTTTTTGTCACTGCATGGCTGAGATGCTTAATCCTAAACATATCCTAAAACCCAATTGCAACTCTAACCCTATTCTTTGATGAAATGAAGATCGCAGTAATTGTCACAGGAGCAAATGTTGGAGTGCCGTATAAGGTATTAGATTTCTGCTGTACAAGACACACTGGCTTTTTTCTTCCAACATGTGGATTGCGTTATCTCCAACAAGTTCATGAGTGTTTTTCTTTTCATGTGATGTATTGTGTGAAAGGGAGAGTAACGTTGACATAGAAAATTATTTGTTTTTGCCATGACTGTGAGGTTGTGTCTATCCTGTAAAATATTAACTTTTATTGTTAGCTTTCAAATCTCTAAATGACTAAAAGTCCCTCATTGATCTTTTCTAAAAATTTGGTAATGCCATTTTAGAAAATCTAGACATCAAAGAGAATCCAACGAAAACCTCATTTTGTCTTGTTTTTTATTTCCTTTGATTCAAGCAAGTCTACGTGGGATTCCATGACTACCAATCTTGTCCAGAGTTCTGTAAGATATGATTCAGATGGGCAACATGTATCCTTTCTTTAAAAGAGAACTTCGTTGATAACAGGTTTTTCATGGAATACCTTGTGTATTTTGCTTATTACTTAAGATGTATATGTTTTCCTTCAGAATTGTTTAACACATGCTACACAAGGTAGCTATTAATGAATCTAAATATGTTGAGATAATTGTGTTGATTTTTGGTAGAATTTATTTGTTGTTGTTGCCAGAACACAAGATTGTCTTTAAGAGATAAGTTTGATGTAAAATGCTGTGGTCTGTATCAGGGTTGTCACCAGGGACTTTTTAGTGGTGGAAATTTTATCGCTCAACACCTTGCCACGGGGGTTCAGGGGGACAAAAACTAGTCGGTTTTCAGGGCTTGTAAGTTATAGTTAAACAGTAAAAATATCATTTATCTACATAGTACACACTGTACTGTAGCTGCAGCGTTAAGCATTGTAAGTACTAGTATTTGGTTTACTTTGTACATATACAGGTAACTCTGCCTAAGTCGAATCTCTTGGGACCACAGAAATCTGTTCGACTTAGGCGAAATTCGACTTAGAAGAGGTAAAAAAACACATGTTTTGCTCATTCTGTTCTGAAAAATTGCTTCGACTAAGGCGATTATTTGACTTATGGAAGGTCGACTTATGCAGAGTTAACTGTACCTGCTGTCAGTGCTGTCAGATTACTGGCTTAAACCACAATTGCATGTTCGTAGGTCAAAATCGTATTTTTTCTTTGTCAGTGGGGAAATTAGTGCCGGGCGGGCGGGTGTGATATTGCATTGAGTGCCGGTCGGAAATTTCGAGTGGTGGAAGGTGCGGACCGGCGCCGACCACCGTAGTGACAACGTTGGTCTGTATTTCTTTTTTTCTTAACTTCAGCATTGTTTCTGATTCAGTACTCCTCATTGGCTTCCTTGGTAGCAGTGAGAGGAGACACGACGTCCACCTTCATGAGAAGTCTTCCAACCATTGAAAGAAAACTGAAAGGAGCCCTCAACTTTGTGGAGTGGAATCCCTTCCCCATTGACTTCTGGATAGGTAAAGCCCACCTCACACTATAGGATTAACTGCGATCTGATTTTGGAAATAACTGGCAATATCATTAAATATTGGCATTTTAACTCATAAAATCTACCTGATTCGGGTTCTGACCAACAATATGAATGCTAAACGCAGGATTTTGATGCATTGGAATAAGGGCAAAATCAGTTTGAAAGTGTAGACAGTCATATGACTGCTCTGATGTCACTGTGACTCAGAGCCGATTTGGCCTTTCCTCCGACTAGAAGGCTCACAATGGGCCATAATTTCGATTTTACTATCTGTATGACTATTCAGAATCTCAATCAAAAATATTTTATGTGTTTAGATATTTATACCAAATGCAATTGCATTTTTTCAGGAATTGAATCACAGACCGATTGTATAGTGTAAGCACTTTGGTTGCTTACATTGTAACTGGTAAGGCGCTATGTAAGAAACAGCTATCTTTATTATTATAATGTGTGATGGGCTTAATGTGGCAAGGATCTGATTTAAGGCATGGGAGTAATGACGGTTTAGAAAGAAAATTCTAGTCATGGTACACGTACGTGCTGCGCGCTCACTTAATGCGTTGCGCCATTTTGTTTGCGTGCGCGTCGTTTAAATGCCCATTTTAATTTATTCACGTATAAATATTTTTTTTCCTAAACCCTTACTTGACACGTTGACCAATTAAAAACTGTGTATCTACATAAAAAATGAATATTCATAGATCAATAGACATACGTCTACGGTTCATTTTAATATAAAACTTAAATTTATTTGAAAACCTTACATTGATCCTCGATTGTTTTCGATACCCTTAAAAATGTGTGTTAATCCAAAAAATGATAAGTAAAAATAGGGTTTTAGCTCAGTTGCTATAGCAACTTGGAAAGAGTTTTTTAACCTTAGCCAAAATATTCTTTGAGTGATCGAGGATATGCTAATTCGTGCTGTTTGTTTACTTTAGCCCTGTCATTTTTTCTGTCATCGTGAATGAGCTCTCAAAATGTGGAATTTTAGGTAAGTTTTTACTTTTTTCTACCTTTTTCTGACTGATGTAATTTGATGACGTAATTTTGACTGAAATTTTAGAGAATAACAGGGTAAAACGGGACTTGTCAGTGTATGAAATTAGAATCTTTTTGTATTTGTGAGAAGAAAACTTCCCCAATCGACATTTGTCGTGACAATATCGAGCCGCATAAACGAGTTTCTAACAGCGCGATGGCAAAGTTTCCGCCCAGTGTGTAGGGGCGAAATTTACCAGCGTTCCGTACAGCTCACTAGTCCCAAGCGCTGCTTTAGACGTTTGGTCAGAAAATTAGTGGGGGTCGTTCCTAGAAATTTCTATAATTCAGTCATGTGATGATATTATTATTGTAAAGTGTCATGATAATGTGGAAAATATCATTGAATAATAATACTGAGGGTCTATTGTTCTAAAATTGTTGTACAATTTGTCAGAAATGGATTGATAGGAGGTGTAGATCTGTCACTTATTGGACCCTATGTGTGTATGGTTGTGCCTTGTGCATGGTGCGCTGCATCTACATTTTATTTGACAAAATTGTGGCATTTGCAGTTGTTTCCATATGTGTAGATGCAGTGCCTGTCTGTGTTGATTGTATTTTGGGTTAAGGTTAACATGTTTGATGACTTATGTTAAATAAATTTTAAAAAAGGACCTCCAATCCAGGGCCCAGGACAGCAACAAAAAAGAGCCCCTTTCTCCCCCCCGCCCCAATTTCGCAGTCACTTAGTTGGCCTATTATAGGGGATCATTTTATAATCAAGCTCTAATTTTCAGACATAGCTGGTCTACGATGCAAATTTGTTTCATGGCACAATAAGTTATAAAATTGTATGATTTCCAGAATTAAGCGCATTTACAAGATTGAAAAAAAAAAATCAAATATATATATATATATATATATATATACTGTGTATATATATATATATTTTTTTTTTAAAAAGTTGTAAACACTTGAGGCCAGACCCTCAAGTGTTGACAACTTATTCTTCTCATGCTTCTTATCTTTATTAGTCATTGTCTTATTATCTCCTCTCTTTTTTGCATTATTTTTTTTTTTGGGGGGGGGGTCATCTTGTTTTTTTTTTCTCACTTCACCCCCTCTCTTTCTGTCTCCTGTTATTTCTTCTTCCATGCTACAATTACTTGTATTTTTGCTGTAGGGCCTACATGATATATATAATTCATCATCCATCATCAGTCATCTCAAACAGCACTAATATTATTAGCAACAAGCAGCAAATACCTAAAGTAAAATATACATAGTTTATACAAAGTTGCATTGCTGTGTCTTTTTTTAAACTTTATTCTGTGATGATACCTTTGTTGAGCAGCATTCTGGAACATATTACGCATTGAAATTACTGAGAATGAGATTATTTTCATTTTTCATTTTCAATGATACCAGCTATAAGCTTCTGAATATGATGCTGACCTGCTTGCTTGGAGTAGACAGTAGTTCTTCTAGAAGTAAGAAATACATTATTCAACTAACAGATGATTATTTGCAAATGAAATACCCCCATTAAAGTAAGTTAATCTTAAGCTATTCAGAAATTGATTGGTGTTTTCTACAATGACAGATAATCATGCATGGTGATACAATGACATTTCAATAAACCCTCTCCTCCCCTCTTCTTTTCTCTCGATGCTGCATTGCTAAATCAAAGTGCAATGAACTAGAGAAAGGGGGGAAAAGAAGAAGAAAAAAGGTTGCAGCAGCTAAAATGCTGTGCCTACAGCATGCATGTGTATATACATTTACTTCTCCAAAATTGTCATTACATATATACAAAAAAAAATTACTGCATTAGAGCAAAATCGTGCATACACAATAATTTCATACTAATCCACAGCTGTGATACATGTACAAGCTTTAGACTCTAAGCAAGGTATATAGGTATTGATACTTCGCATAACTCTCTTTGATATTCCTTCTGTTGCAGTATGACTATACTTAAAGTGCTTCAAAAGAGACCCAGAGAGAATGGACCAAGCCAAGTAGGTGGGTATGAATACTCCTTCCAAATTTACAATCTCTAGAAAATTTAGTATGAGCTGCATTGCATAGCTGTGTACAAGGGGGAAAGTTAATCCTCTTTCTTAGATTTCCCATGGCATCGAGGGTATGTGTGCACCCAGTGCGTCTTGACAGCATTAAGGAGTATATCAAGGTCATCGTTAAATCCACGAAGATCTGATTCTATTGTGTTGAGATGAGAGTGCAGGCTCTCAATACCCTGCTCCCCCATCAGCCCTAATGGCGCTCTCCATCTTCTCAGCCAGGGTATGATGTGATCTTCTGTGATGTGCAGCTTTGGGGGGTTGGTTTCATTCGGCCAGTTCTCTCTGAAGAAAGTGAGGTACTCTTTGATGTCCTTTTCTGGAAAATTAACAATTTCAGTAGCTGTTTACAGCTATTGACATCTTATGATGACCTCATTGAAAGGATTTTTTAAAAGTTAATTTTCAACATTTTGTAACTGTGGGTTTTGTCAATCAGCAAATGAAGCTTCATTAATTTCATACATTTATTTCCCCCCCACCAGTAACTCTATAAACTTCAACCTCACTAGTGGAGTACCTAACACTACATATTTGGCCAACATCACATAGCATCCAGGTCTGCCTCAAACCATGATAGAGTAAGTGTTGAAAATGTATAACAGGCTCACCTAGTTCAAGGATATCTTCTTCAGTCATGAATTTACCTGTTAAATCCCCTATGACACTTGCCATAGAGGCACAGCAGGGTGCTGTATGAAGTTGCAATTCGTTTTGCCTCATCCTCGAATGATGGGCACAGCCTTTTAGTTGTGTCCACAATGGCGTTGGTAATTAGGGCAATGGTATCCTCCTGTTTACGGTACAAAGACCAAAAAAAAAAAAATCAAGCTTAAGTTTGATTGAAGATTATGCTATTCATTTTATTTCATTTGTTTTATTTGTGAATCATATAACCAAGTTTTAAAATTATTTCATGCTAGTCTTGAAATTGCTCACTGAAGCTTGCATATTTTGGAATATTTATTTTTATAGAGAGGTGAAATTGAAAATATACATGTAATTACCATCAAGCATTTATGGACATGATTGCCATTGAAGGTTCTTCCGTAGAATGCCTGTCTTCTTACTCTTATTGACTGCAGGACTGTGTCGAGGGAGGAGGCAATTGGTCCACTGCCTTGAGGTACTCTTGGTAATTTGGAGATTTCTTTTTCCTTTGTAAGAAAAAAAAGGAAAAAGAAAGGATTATTATTCACTGAATATTTCTTTAAAAATGAGTTGGTTTTTAAAGATTTAAAGAAAAAATATTTACCAGTTTCTTCTTCTCCTTTCCTTTCTCAGATGCAGCTTCTTGCAACAACCTCACCGGCTGACTCTCATCAGGATAGAGCGTTACAAAGCAGGAAAGCTGCTCCAGCAAATCCTTTTCTTCATCTGCTGCTTCAGTCAGCTGTCTGTGCAGAGATTGGTATTGGATGAGTGATGCCAGGCCTGGTGAATGTTCTGCTGATGTTGATGATGTATGGAACAACTGCTCTGCAACTTTGACATCAAGTTCGTGGCACTGCCGTTCCATACTGGAGTAGTGCTTGTAGAAGAGGCCCAGGCTGATATGGAGCCCTGGAGGACAGACCTGTGAAATAGATGTAAAAGGCAGGTTAGGACACCAAACTTTTTTTCAAAACATGCCAATTTAAATATACCTAGCAGATGTGATGCTGGCTCTAGTTACAAAATCTATTGGTTGACAATTATATAGCATTTTATCCATTAACAGATGGGCATTTCATAGAAAGTAATCCCTTACCCGATCTATAGGTATTTTAAATAGGGGCTTCTTGATTACATTGTTATGATTTTTTGCCACATTGTCCTCCTTGTATTCTTGCAGGTTGGTAGCAAGCGTTTCAAGTGTCCTGGGTGGACTGGGTCCCCTTGCCTCAAGAGGAAGTGCCATTTGAGCCTTGCTGATGTCACAATACAAACAGCAGTGACGACCTGAGGATGGTATGTGTCATAAAAGTAATTTGGTTTAGGGAATTTCTTTTAAGAAGAATAAAAGGAGTAGTTGCATGAAAATCTAGATCACATTTATATGTGAGATATAAGTACATGTAATCAGTGTCTTGGTATAATGAAAATGTAGTTACATGAACATCATTATCTGCCTAATGCAAGTACACATTGTGTGCTCAAAATTCGAGATTAATTGAAGCAATATACTCGTACCGTTTGGTCCAGTGAGTCCAAAAATTCTTGTCAAGAATTCGTAGTCACCACAGAAGAATAGCCTCATTCTCTTTCCTCTGAAAATTTAAGAGAGAGATAAAAATGACCATTTACCTTTCTACAAATGCTGATAATTTATGAGAGAGTATCAAATTAAAAAAATTATGTGTATTTAAAGGCATTGATTAACTTTGCCCAGGATTGAAAAAAAAAAATCACTGTTCCAGCTAATGCTGTAATCATAATTGCAAACCTTTAGCTCAGACAGGAATCGCCTGAGTTTTATAAGCTGATCGGTCCTTTATATATCAAGATATTTACGATTGAACATTGATGTCGGGATAGAGTACCACCGAACCCTAAAGAACTCTTTCGGTTGGCATACCTCGCTCTATCACAGAATACTGTACGGGCTGGAAACCCGCTCTGAAATCTTGGTTTTTGTGACTGCAGCGCAGCGAAGTAGCCGAGCGACTTGCGCTAGCGATTGATCGCGATTTTCTCTTTTTTAGGATAGTAAAAGGGTTCCATTTTCTCTCATACTTTCACATATCCTTAATTATATATGTAGTTAGAGAACTGCACACAATTCACTGGCATTTGAGCTGATTTTACAATTTTTCACAAAGTTAATCAATCACTTTAAATGAAACAATATATCCACTAATAAATCAGTTAATGAAGACAAGAAGAATACATGTGAGGGAATTAAAGAATGCACTCATGTGCTTACATGTACCTCCATATAGTTCTCATCAGCAGCTCCACATCACTCACAAAGTCTTTGAGAGCAAGGTCTAGATTGAATGTGCTATCTGAAGCCTGAAATACCGCAACCAATATAGTATTAACTATGCTGTTGGGGTTTGGGGTGTTGGCAACCTGTACAGCAAGCTTGAAGCTTTTTCCGCCCTTAACGCCCCCAATCTTAATCCAAACCTCCTCATTCGGAAATCCATCCCATGTCAGGAGGTTTAGCCTGCAAATAAAAGAGTTTTGGGTAATAAGAAAAAAGTACAAGTGTAAAAATACAGAATCCATAGATTACATTAGTTTGGTGAAAAATTCATTGACCCACCCATTCAGCTATTGGCAGGGCTTGCAATTTCAGAAGTTGCCCCCCCCCCCCCCCCGACTCTTGGCCAGGGAGCCATAGAGAGAGCAGAATGATGGGAAAAATAATATCAGGAAAACCCTCCCTCCCCCCCCCCTTCTGAAACACACACACAATCCTTGACTTACAATTATAGCAATGTTTGAAGCATGGCAATCTGGCTTTCTAAATAGAATGACTTGTGGTTATGTACATGTAGTCTGTTTATAAACACATACTTGTCATAATCTTCCAGAAGATTGAGAACTTTACGCTGAAGGCTTGAGACGATGACCATTGGGGCTCGCAGAAACTCTGGAAAGGCAGCCATTTTCCAACCAGATTGTCTCCAATGATGTTGTCCATCTGTTGTCTGATGGACTTCTCTCCTTCCGAAAGAATTTTCCTCTCTTTTAGCCATCTTGAATAGATAGATAGATATGAAACATTGTAATTGTCAATGAGATGATTCTGTTTGAAGTGATATACCGTATTCCTGTAACATACAGTGAATGTCAACTATTGATCCATGATGTCTGCTTTTACCTTTTCAGTTTTCGATGTCTTGTCCAGCTGAGTCCAAGTGTGACTTTCAGATCCGGCATATCACCATCTGGTATCCGGATTGAGCCCCCAGTCATCAGTTCGTCAAGATCTGATGTAAGCTTCCGGTACTTGACTTCATGGGCCATTTGATGTGATGTCGCTCCACCACTTGTCAACTCTCGGGCACGCAGTAACGTCTCGGAGCGCTGTCTTAGTGTCGATGTAGCACATTCGTCTGAGGAGACTTGAGCCTTGGGTACCAACATTGTTACTCGTGGCTTATTTTAGAGAAAAGGACAATGTAATCAGATTTATAAAAATAATACTTTTTCACTATGTGTATCCTGTATCATATGTATATGGTTGTATATGTCGGATGCTAGTTCTAATAGAGTTTTGATTGATAATCGTAGGTTTTCTTAAACAGTTATTCTTATAATAACCAGTGGCATATCCAGAAAATTATTGTGGGGGGGGGGGGGGGGACCAAATGTACCTTGACTTCCAAAGGCAGCCCTGGCCCTGTTTGAAATTTGAAAGTTAGCACGAAGTCTAGGGGTGTTCCTAAAAATTGATTAATGTATTGATATGAAGCACACTGATCAGGCCCATTGCTAATATTTTTTTAAAAAGGTATACATGTATTATATAAATATATATTTGGAGGCCTGCAGTATGAGAATGTGAATATTCTGTGTCATCCTCATCAGGTAATGGACATGTCCCTGATGTGTACTAGTAATTATTGTTTTTACAATAGGCCTAACTGACATTTTTATACTTTTCTGTTATAAGGGGTTATAAAATTACATTGTCAGATGCCTGATTTCTTATCCAAGTCACATTTTACTTATCATTTGTTGGTCTTGCAGAACTGAACTCATCTTCAACAGACTGTTAGCACTCAGTTTGATGATAGTAATAACTATTATTTTATATAGCATTTCTCATATAATCCTATCATTAATATCAAGTAGAATTCCCTTTTATACCATTAAAGAAATTGTAATTTTGTTTTTATATACATTTTTTAAAATTGTACTTAAAATTATTCAATATTGTACATAACATTTCATACCCTGCAATATATTGATATTATGATCTCAGGTATATATGATTCTATAATGAAATTATGTAATGATAAAATTCTAGATATTAATTTTTAATGTTTACCTTGCCCTTGGTCTGATAAGTAACTGTGCCATCATTCGACTGACTTAGTTTTTCTCTAAGGATGCCTTTGCCCAGTGCCTCCTGTGCTGGGGAGAGATCTGTTGGTGTGATTGTGTTCGTTTGTTTTGAGTAGGTGTGATCATGTTTGTCGTAGACGCAAGTGTGTTGTGTAGCATTGCCGTATGGGAGTTCTTGATTGCAAGCTTTACATGATTTTATTGTTGAGTATATTGTTGTGAGGTGGTATTTTGGGACCAGGGCGACATGTAATGGAGTGGTGTATGGCAGATAACATATGGAACACTATTACGATTTCCACTGACAAACAATGAATGTACACAACTCAAACAAAAAACATGCTCACAAGAACTCACACAAGGGTTAACGAGGACATTACCACAGAGTTTACACAACATAAATTCTTCTGTGGACATGAACTTGAACATTGAATACTCGGGGCAACCAACAGAAAGTGTTGAAAAATGGGTGGTCATTGAGTTTGACAGGTTGGGACGTGGGGGTCTTCCACTCGATTTTTTTTAAGGGGGCCTGCCACCCTTGGACATTGTGGACACCAGTTCACAAGTACTGCAGGGCTCCTCGGTGCGTTTATGTCTCGCCCAGTCATCTTTGGGTACTAATGGGATAGAATTAGGGCGCTTGTTTGCATTGCAGAGCCGTGAGAAGCAGCGGTGGCAAAATGCCTTTGGATGTATAAGGGGATCATTTGTTGAAAAATCATAGTTGAATTTTTGCCACAACTGCTGATGGTCTGAAACAAAATGGGAATCAGAAAAAATCCTACTGCCACAAAATCTGCATAATTGGAGGAGGGCATCCCTATGTCTGTCAAGACCACTCGTCATACACTTGACTTTGGTAAACAATAGCAATAACACGCACGCCGTACATACACAATACACGGACGCCACGTACGCATACACATGAACGTATGTAAACAAAAAGTGACCCTAGTTTGAATGGAAACTGTGGTGAATATAAAAATGACAGGGGTAAACCAAGATTATAAGCTGAGTATTCAATGTTTCAAAAAAGGAAAAACACCAACAGTTAATACAGGAAAACTTCAAAAAAAATATAGCAGAGGTTTATAATGACGATAATGAGTGAAATGATAATTTGTGTACTTAAATGAATGTTGTGATCTCTCCCCTCGTACGTGAACGGGACGCCCGACGTACGAGGGAATTTTCGTGTTGTATGAATTTGCCAAGCTACATGTATTCAAATTTCCCGTGGACCAGGGAAAACTCCCACTTATGCATATTCATCGTTTGGGCTGAACTTTTAGCAAATCATTTCTCTTTTATCCCTGGTTCTTTGAGGATATCAGCTGATCACAGCGTCCCTAGCAACTTCAAATCTATTTACGTCTCGCCCAAATGAAGTGCTCCGCGCACGCCAGACAGCCAATGTAAACAATGGCGCAGAGCATTAAGCTGACGTTGGCCTATGGCACGCGCACGTACGTGGGTAATCATGTACTAGTATGCCTTTATATTTTAATGATGAAATTGAGTTATGGTCATGTGATTGCATTGTTACATAAACTACCTAGTTATTGGGATTGGTTGATTATGAAGGATATAAGAATAATTGTGTTTTGTGAGGTTTTGGAATCATCAAAATGATTGGGAAAAAATTGACTCAATCTCACTGAAATACACCACACACACACATGCACACATACATGTATATATGTATATGGGACCACACTACACATTTGTGGCATCAAAATTTGGTCCAAAGATATAACCTACTTCTAATAATTCTAGTAATTCTGGAATATGAGGGTGTTTGAAAAGCAATCTTTTTCTTTGACATTGCCACTATTATATTCCACATGAGAATAAAATGAGTGAGAAAGCTCACAAATCATTTTTCACCTTTCCTGAACTGCACTTTCTCTTGTACTGTTTGATACACATTTGTAGGAAACCAGCAAGGAGGTTTACCGAAGGACACTTCTTCAATGACGATGTGTGTAAATACTAGTAGAATTGTCAGCACTATGCAGAGAGTTCAATCCAGAGCACAGTCCATGTATGAAGCCAAGGCCTTCTTACATTGGTACCAGAGATACAGCTGTGAAGAGGTGTGTATATTAACTTTTCACTACTATTACATGTAATTGAATCATCTATTTATTTTACTTCTCATGCCCCATACACCATTTTGAAATAAAAAACTAAAGTTTTTAATTATAATCAGAATGCTATGCATATGAGGAAGTGTCTTGGTCTTGTGAATAGGTCCTGGACTGTTGATCAAATAATTCGTAGTTTGAGTCCCAACTGTGGTACCAATGTCCTTTTATAGCAAGATATAAATCTGAATTTGCCAAGTAAATAAAAACCTTGTAGGAAGATATTCCTAAATGCTTTCAGGGCAGCTTGGATAAAGCCAGGGTAATATTAGTAATTTGTAGGTGCCTTGGGCATGCCCTAGGATGGATATTGTGCACTATATCAATGTAGCAATTATTGTCTTTATTAGTAGTAGTATTGTTAGCAGTAATAGTATTAAATATTGTTGTTATTATTGTTATTATAATTTATTCCATTTAATCTTTTGCAAAATGCCTTCAGATATTGAAACATGGAAATCCTCTGTGAAATCTCTTTCAGGCGGACTTTGACGAGGCATTTGCCACCGTAAATCAAGTCATCAGGGACTATGAGAGTGCAGCTGAGGGCTGAAGAAATCATCAACCAACTCATGACAGAGATTATCCATCCACAGATGATGAAAGTGAGGAGAAATCATCAACACATGACTGAGGTAGTCAATCTACAGGTGATCCGAGTGGGGAGATATCATCAACACATGACTGAGATAGTTCATCTGCAGGTGATCAGAGTGAGGAGAAATCATTGACATGACTGAGATGGTTCATCTGGAGATGACGAGAGTGAGGAGAAAGATCATCAGCACATGACAGAGATGGTTCGTCCACAGATGACGAGAGTATAGCTGGTAGGATGCACACGGTGATGGATATACAGGTAGAAAGCAGCAACAGAAGTTGTGTGATAATGTAGGAATCACCTTACCTACTTGTAACAGGTGGGGAAAGGGCAAGAATATTGCAGATGTCGTGTTTGGTTGGCCTGAAGATGATTTGGATGTTGCATTAAGTTAATGAAGTGTGTCTGTAATTATTTGCTCATATTTTTCCATTGACATGGAACAATATGGAATTGTATTTTTCTCAACCCAATGTATGTTTTATTTCAAGAACCCAACCTTGCCTTATCCCTACTGTATCTCCACGTTTTGAACATTTATCATAATTGAAATGTTGAGTGTTAGAAATTTTTTTTTAAAAGTAATTGTTTCATAATTGAAATATCATTAGGAATCAGGGGGAAAGAAACATCTGAATCGGAACAAATCGTTCCATCCCCTCTAATACTTGGATGGGATTTTCTGCCAAGGAATCGGTTAAATATGACCCACCTACATTGGACATGAGCTTTTATCTTTTAAAGATATCTATGACTAAATGTATTCTTTCCATAATAGTTCTTAACACCAGTCCATTCAGCAGCAGAGGTGTTTTCATCTTCAGTTCATGTCATGTGTCCAGAACTACATTTTCGTCAACTTTGTATGTTGAAGAAGAATACTATAAAATGATGTTGCTGGTGTTTGTATTAGAAAATTAACAGAATGTACAAGCAGCTATTACAGTATTGCTCTGCTAATTTTTGCATCTGCCTGGCCACTTTCATTGCCAGCATCTGCTGCTTCCTCTCAAATTTGAAACAACGTGATAGATCATCTGTGATGTACATCAAATTACCTTTCAGATGTGGCACTTTGCTAAGTAACAATAACTTGTCTTTAAAACAAAAGATATGCACTTTATTGGTTAATAATTCTGGCCTAAACATAATTGTATTGAATTGTATTCAATCCCCTCTATTTCTTCTGATATTAAGTTGGTGTAAATATGTTAACCTCTTTGATATCCTTGGATAGTTGTGGGATTCCCAGGAAGGCAGCATTTTCCCATGTCTGAGATAGGTTGATAGTTTATCTATTGCATCCTGTACCTCTTCTTTCTCATTCTTCATATGCCTTTCCACTTGTGTAAGTCCACTTATAACCTTTTCAGTTGTGCATGGCAGACCTTGTCACCATCTTCCTGAATCAGGCAGGGGTAGCTTTTTTTTTCATGTCTCATATCTGAAAAAACATCAGTTGCATCCTTGTGGATACTTCTTTAAAGTTTTGTCTCTTCTTAGTGGTCTCTTCTTAGCGTTCTCTATTGCCAACATTTTTTTATGGTTTGACCTCAACCTTATCCTTTTGCTTTAGAGGTAGTTGTCTTGGAAGTTTCACTTGCAGTTTATGACAGGATCGTCGTAACTGGGCTTTTAAAATCTTTGTTTGCAGAGCATGTATCTCAGAATCTGAAATATCCATTTCTTGCGTGATATTGCTGGATGTAGTGGTTGCTACAACTTGTATCCCCTTCTTTATCATAGCTGTGCATATACACTAATCTGCCCACAGCTGTTTTCACACCGTCCACCATTACTGTGGGCCATCGATTCGATGCTGCGACACACGTATCAATTGACAACCTTCAGTCAAGTTTTAAGCACATTTCCAAGCTCAGAATGGTGAAGGAGGTGACCCTTAGAAAATGAAACATAGAAGTTGTAAATATCTGAAAGAAAAATACTACGGTGTAGAGAAGTCATGACGCTCCTACGTGAAGTTCATGGATGTTGATTGTCGATCCTGCGGGCTTCATGGAGTAATCTGAAGAAAAAAAAATTATTATTAAGGAAACAACTTTACCTTGAAGTTGACTATAAACAATCAACTTATATTATTTCTAGCCATAAAGTTCACATGTTAATGCCTCAATCTTGGCAATCAAATTAGGAGGGTCTGGAAATAAGGTTCCTAATCTATGCATTGTCAGGCATTGTTTGTTGCTTGATGCTAAAACTTTGGCAGATTTGACTTTACAATACCATAGAGGGCAATCACTTTGAATTCTCTATCAAGGAATCACCACAGATTAATGGTGTTACATCAGCTTTCCAGACCTTAAGCTCCTCTTGTGCAGCAGTGCATTTGTTGACAAGATGTTCTCTGCTGCCTTAATTTATCTCCAAGGAGGGAGTACAAATCTTTGTTACTTCTGATCTTCCAGTAATGCATCTTCTGTGGTCAGTTTTCTTAATGCTTATTGCTCTTTTGTTAGTCAGGGATGAAGAGTAGTGTTCCAGACTTATTCAGATATGCATGATTGACAACCTTTCCCAGAACACTGTCTGCAAACCTCCCAAAAGTTGCTTGAGGCTTGATGAGGTTTGATGAGGCTTGATGACTTGTATCCCACACCCATGCTGCACCTTGTGGGATCTCCTCAAATAATGGAAGAGGTGTTACTGAGTTCTCAAGAAAGTGTAGAAGTTTGGCTTTCTTTGTTTTCACAAGTGTACCATAGTTATTGGCTAGTGATGCAGGCAATGGTTACAGATTGTAAACTAACATCCACTTTTCTCACACCGCCAACATGGATCAGTCGCGCAAAGAGACTTATACTATTTACGAACATGCTTGACCATCCTAGGGGCACAATCCTTTGAATGTAGATTGTGTGGCAGACATTTCAAATTCACTAACAACTATCATGAAATATCTGGGATGCCAGTCTGTAAACCATTTCTTCAAAACCTGAAGTGCCTCTTCAATAGAATCAGCATGTTCCTTCTTTGTGACTATGCTGGCCGCAGCTGTGTAGTTGCCATTGGTTGGTTGCATCCGTATGTGTTCAGTATATAAGCCAGCTTAAATTGATTTTGATTACTACATGAAGATGTAGAGGAAGTTCTTCTGATGTTCCATGATGACCTGTGTTAGCAAATCTTTACGTATGGTTTTCATGAAAGTATATGTTATTAGGTAAATTTAATGCAGCAGCTTTTATTTGTATAGAGCATATTTGCCAACTTGTCCATCAGTATTTCAGTTTTATTTTTCACTTGTGTTGGTTAAAAAATGCTTGTGTCTGTGTGTGCTATGCTACTTGGCCATTGTAGTGACAACCAATCTGCTTTTTCCTGCGCTTACTCCACCTCTCAAATACTTTGTTCTCTCCAAAGGACAGATATCTTTTCTCTCACGTTTTCTTGTTGAAACAAAATATCTTTGTTATTTGTGATCCTGTAGTAGCATGTCATCCATTACTTTCTTGATGCTTATTGCTTTGTATGGGTCAGGGATGAAGTGTACAAGTTCGGATTTAATTCAGCTGTTCATGATTGACAATCACGCTCTGACCACACTGCCTGCAAACTGCCCAAATGTTGCTTCATCATCATTCAATCCAAGCGATCCCAGTCTCTCTACACTCTTGACCCATCAATGCTCTACAAGTTGCTACTTGTACTGCTTGAGACTTCTTATCTAAAACAGTAGCCAGTTTATAATCATTCCATGACTCTTTAAAAGCTTTCCAGTTAGCTTCTACAGTTCCCCGACAGCTTATCGGCTGTGGCGGTGGAATCTGACAAGACACCATTCTCTGTGGGTGGCCAACAGTGTGTGTTAATGTACAGAGATGTATTCTACTCACACATGTACATGTATAGCTGCTTAACATGCTCCTTTCCGTCATTATGAGCGCCTTTCATAGTCACAGTTTCACATGAGCATGTAAAAAAATGTCTGCTGCATAGTGCCCAGAACTCCTATCAATTTTTGTTCATGTGCAGGTACATAACTTGTAATTCAAATTCATGAAACTGCATTGCCAATTCGGAATTTATAATGCAGTTTCATGAATTTGTATTATAAATTATGTGTCTGCACATGAGCGAAAGATGAAAAGCATTGAAAAGGGTTTTTTACATGTAAACCCTGCATTGCATTAATTATTAAACACAAGGTGCACTTGTTTTATTGCACCGTCTGCAATAAAATCCATGATTTCATTACAACACTGTAATCAGTTATTCACAAATAACCAATTAAAAATGTTGGTTCAAAATTTCTGCATACTTCGTTTTTTCGATTGAAGAATTTCATCACATACTCCTTGAGTTTTAAGTATCAGGTGGGGGTGGGGGGGGGGGGGGGGGAGACTTACTTTTTTGGTTGAGTATATCTTTCCAGGATAAGGTATGCTACCATATCTTTCAATTGACTTTTGTTCAAGCCAGTTACAGAAAATGTTCCCACAACACCTGCTGTGCTCTGTGAAGCTGACTATATACAATCAACTTGAATTAAGGATTATTTCTAGAGCTAAAGTTCATATGTGAATGCCTCAATGTTGGAAATCAAATTTGGAGGGTACTAGAAATAAGGTTCCTCATCTCTGCATTGTCAGGCAGTATTTGTTGCTTGATGCTAAAACCTTGGCAGATTTGACTTTACTAAAACCACAGAGGGCACTGATGGTGTCACAGCCAGTGAAGCAATGAAGACTGATGAGCGCAGCACACCCAACCATATTGAAATGGTTGAAGTCACAACGAACAACAGTCATGTGTGTGTCTCTTATTTACGGAAGCTTATAAGTGCAGTGCGAAGGCGACTTGTACAAACTCGCCAAGGTGCCTTGTGTAATACGAGATGGCGAGAAGACGAGATGTTCAAACTCCCCAAGACACCTTGTATAAGACGAGAATATGATAAGGCGGCTTGTACAAAGTCTCCAAGTTGCCTCATTTAAAGTTCCTATTCAAAGGTTAAAGATTTGGTTGAATTTCATATCAATGTAAAGTTTATGGTGCAGAGATCACTATGAAACCCATTGAAACTTTTGAAAAGTACCTGGGATGCAAATATCGCTCATCACAAATTGATGAAACAGACCCCCAATATTGCCTCCAAATACGTTACACAAAAGATGCGAGAGCCGGTGACGTCACCGTATGGACGGTGTGATATCGATCGCATCAGGCTATCGATAGCAGGTCTATAAAGCAAATGTAGTTTACAAATCTTCGCAGGGTATCACGAATATCATCATCTATTATGGCCGATATTAATCTAGATTTGGATTTCGAAATAGAAAACGTTGAAGAAGAGGATGATGGTGAGAGTATTAGCTCAAGCAGTGGACCAGACAGTGATGTTGATGCCGGTGAATTAGGTGAATTTGAAACGGACAATGAAGCTGCTGTTGTCAAAAAATTTGGTTGAGTGTATCTGCATGAGCCAGAGGCGAGAGCTAGATACCGGATGTGTGTACATTGTAACAAACTTGCAATAAAATGCAACTAAAGCTTTCTGGGTGCCACCTGTATGAAAATACAGATACAGTCCAAGCAATAATTTAAAGTGGAAATGAATGAAAGAACAGCGCATACAATATGTAACTGCAAGATCATGTCCAGTTAATACAGTTACCTGAATATCTGTTGGCTGGATAAACAAGGTCGGACTATATACCGAACTAGTTCAATCTTCGCTCAAAGAATAAGTGTGGTTTTCATTCTGGACAGAAATGGAACCGATGGCATCTGTCGAGACACAAAGTCTGAAAAACTGAGATGAGACCACATATTATTTCCTGTTCGCAAATCGGCGATGGGCCTCTAACAGTTTCACAGCCTCAGCTTTGTTTGGTCATTCGAACTGTGAGCACAACGCTGGCTTTTCCTGCAACTCCGCAATGTGAGGACGGAGTTTCTGCTTTCCAGACACAAGCTGCATTGTTTCCTCCATCAGTGCTACCACATAATCTACGTGAATTCAAATGCAAATAATACAACATTACAATTACTTTTTAGCTATCTATACAGTATGTACGAACACAAACATATCTACAAGTATATCAAAAGTACATGTATCGATTCAAATGTTATTGCTGGAGGTTAGCGTCCAAAATTGCTGTTTCAATTCATATCTCATTTTGTGTTTATACATACATTTATCAATGTAGTGTCTACTTCATGTTGTACAAACTAATGACTCTGACCTGTTTATAACAACTACACACCCGTTCCCAATTCTGGCATATACTGTTGGTCTGTTTTGTATGCACTCAACACAAAGAACAAGTAATGTTTTATGTTACATAATGGTAGCAGAATAAAAAAAAAAACCTGAGTACAAATTAAGTTATCAGAATGTACATTATTTGTTTTTTGTTTGTTTTTGTCCCCCAGAAAAGCCTTATTCAATACTGAGATGGTGTGAATATACTCACTGAATGTGCAAGTTGACAATACTTCTGAAACTGTGTGTCCACCTGCTTTGGCCTTGGGATAAGTGATCTTGTACATGGGCATCCCATCAGTCTTGATGGCCTGACTGCGATCAGCATTTTCATTCCACTACATCTGTGCTAGGTAGAGCCTGCATAGTTTGAAGTAAACATTAATGGAGCAAGAACCTTGGTTACATAAACTGCAAAAAGATATTTTCCATATTCATACTTGTACTCACTCAAGAACTTTTGACCACCACAGCTATTTACATGTAGTTCATCTTTCTATAACTCCCTACATCATTTCTTAAAAATAAAAATCGTATTTTTCCAATTAATTGACAATGACCCTTTGCTACTTGATTGGTCAGTTGCATGCATGCACACTTGCAAATCCCTCATGAGGACTGAGGCATCTTAGGGGGCAAGTGCATAAAAACTGATTGATGTCAACTTGGACCTTTAATGTGGTCTTTCCTGAGGTGACAAATTTATGATTATAAAAGTTGCATAATCTGTTTTCTTGGATTAGCTAACAAAGTGCCACACACTTTACAGACCCTTTAACTTTAACCAAAACTAGATGTCTTACCTGCATTTCATTCTACTATACGAGAATGCTAGCATCTTTGGACACCAGTACAGAAGAACACTATGGAATACTTCCACAGAGCTAGTTTGATCTAGGGGTGACATCTTTTTCATGTCATTCAGAAGCCTGGGTTTCATCACCTCTTGTGTCAGCTTTTCATAGACTTTAGTCCCTGAGTAAATGTAAAAAAGAATTGCAAACATTTGAGTAATTGAGCGAATTGCACACTAACATTATTAGAAAAGCTTAAATATGGTAGGGGGGGGGGGGGGTTGGTACTGAGGACTGAAGGAGGGTCCAGGGCTTTCGAAGGTTCAAGTACAAAGCAAGCTCAGGATGGTAGTAAATTAACCCATAAAATAAAAGTTTATGTGTACAAACACTAGTATACCATTTCAATGATAGCAATGTTTCATTTTACACTTGTAAGATAATCTAATCATAACATCCACACAATAAACCTCTTACCTTCTTTCATCCACTCACGCTGTGGATAATCGTCGGCATGGGCACATTTGGGAAAGAGTGCACTGTGATCTTCATGGAGATTCCTGATGTGGTTCTCAATGGACCTGAACTTGGCAACCATCATCTCACCATCTCCATCAGGCGTAGAGACCGCGGACCAGTACACATGATTCACAATTGACCGTTTCCATGCTCCAGCCAGTTCACAGTCTTTCAGTTTGGACACAGCAGCAATCTTCTTCTTGATACCTAGTAGAAGGAAGAGTTGACAAAATGATTTATTAGGAATAAATGAATACACTTAATAGTAGCCCGAAACAAAAATATTAAGTCAGGAATGAGTTAACCCTAAAAGGGCGGGGGGGGGGGGGTGGAATCCACCCCCCAGACATTTCTCGCGACATGTCCGCAACAGGCAAAGCAGTCGCCACGGCATTTCATGACTTTTTTCTTTCGAATCTCGCGCATCTCTTGATACCAAATTCGCGATGTCCGAGCATGCGGTTCCAAAGTTACTCAACATTTCGTACTTGCGCGTCAGACAAAAAAAACTCAAAAACGTGATTTCATGTATTATTTCAATACAAAATGTGTTTTCAGCCAAAATTTAGAAATCTATGAATATTTCTGCATATACTAATTAAAATCAATTTATTTTATGCTGTTTATGATAGCAAAAGTGTCCCCGAAAAATTTCATCCAAAAAACAATAAAAAACAAAAGGTAAAAAAAACAAAGAAATACATAACAAATTTTAAATACAATAAAATACATAAGAAATCAATTTTGATACTGAATTTTTTTCAAGTATATTTGCTAAGAATACTGGAAAGAGTGTCTAGACCAAAAATTAGCATTTTTTGAGCTTTATTTAATGATTTAGAGCAAAATTTTGATTTCATGCATAAATTAGCTTAGTTAAAGCTCACAGACGGTCTCGGTAGCAAAAACATACTGGCAAGAAACTTATCTAACATAGTCACATACTTCTCTTCTTTTATCATAAGACACATGTACGAGATTATTTAACATTCCATTCACGATTTCGAACAAATTTTAGTGTAAATATCTGTAAGAAACGCTTGGTAATGGCTTTTCACTGCCTCACGCTAAGACCATATCCACCCGAAGGTTCCCCGCACAATAAACCCAGCGCTTCGCACTGTGTGTAGCGTATTCTATAACACACAGCAATGCATGTGCGTAATGTGTGTGGCCGTTGTCTGAATTTACATCCCCTCTTTTTTGGGCCAGGGATTTTTATTACTTTTCACCTCTCATTCGATGAATATTTCACTTGAGGAGGAAAAAACTTCACAGCATCTTAGTTATGTTAGTACCCTCCTATTCATTAAGTAAAATCAAAGAAATCTCACGAAAAGTTTTTGAGAGCTTCCCAAAACTATCTGTTACCTTTAATGTGAAATTATTTCAGAGCATTTAACTATACAGTTTTGTAGATTACGCTGTGGACGACGTTTCGGCATGATCGCATGGCCGACGGTCGAGATCTCGGGGGGGGGGGGGGGGTGGATTCCACCCCCCGGCTGTGGCATAGCCAAAATATCCCGGCCCTTTTAGGGTTAAGTTTTGTTCATTTTGTTTAATAGGGAAATCTGCAATGCTGACATACATGAATACATCATGAAGATACATAGAATGTTCTGCAATAACAGACATTTCTTTGAGTGGATCCTTTTTGTTATTTTTTTATACTTGTTCTCTTTAAAGATCCCATATTGGAAGAAAAAATAGGTTCATTAATAGTATACTGCCTCTTCATCCACATACAAGCAAAGAACTCTTACCTTTAGCGATATGCCAAACATCGTATCTGTGATCAATGTCTGGGTATGTTTCTCTGATCCACTTGGGCACTTGTGCATGACAGTCAGTAATCAACGTTCCGACGTTCCGATCGGCACGCACGTCGTCCACAGCATAATCTACAAAACTGTATAGTTAAATGCTCTGAAATAATTTCACATTAATTAATTAAGCTAACCTCTGGCAAGCACCTCCTTTTCCATTGCTGCTCGTCACTTCGTTACTCTACAATGAAAATAAAATCAAAATAAAAGAAGCTGTCAATTGCAATATTGACTGCTTTTTGGCTATGTACCTCTTCCCCTGTATGATTTCTTATTCCTCTTATAGTCTACCAGATTTGCTTGGTAATCAGCATTGACCAATATCCCACAATCATTTCTGCTGCATTCTACTTCTTAATACACTACAGAACAATAACAATTTTTATTATGCTCTAACTTGGACCAGTTGAACATCAATCACTTTCTTCCTCTTCATGTCCATGAATGTGTAGCTGCCAAATTTTGCACTGTGGCCTGGGGAATCGGAAAGACCATCTCCACTGATGACCAACTTCTCCCCTGGTTTCACCTGGTTGAGAAGGTGCCGCTGCTGACGTTGTGAAACTCGAATGATCGCAGGCTGAAGGTAATTTCTCTGATGTTCAAGAAACGTTTGGTTTGAAATAACCTTTAAATTCATGTGGTTTAACACACGCAAGACCTTTGTGGGACTCCCACCTCCATACAAAATTGCAGCAGAGAGCAGCAGATTCCCTGCCATTACATTGCCAATTTTGGGTTGGCTGCGCCACTCCCTAACGTGGTCACATTTGTTGCACGTTGACATGATCTTTAGTTGTGAACCATACGACTTGTGCCGCATCTTCTCAACCTTGACAGGTTTGGCCAAGCAATTCTGACAGACCCGGAAAAGTTCTCACAGTTGACTCTCGAAGTCTATGAATTTTTCTTCCTCCAGAATTCTGGCAGGCTGGCTCCTGTTTGGACGATATAATTGAAAAAGCAAAATAATATTTTTTCTTACAAGTCAATTTAACATTTTGAAAAATGTCAACATGGTAAGACAAATTTTTAAAAATATATACCAAAACATGGTATAAATTTTCTTTGAATGTCTACTTTAAGACGACAAGGCGAGAAGGCGACTTTTACAAACTAGCCAAGGTGCCTTGGTTTAAGACGAGAAGGCGAGAAGGCGAGAAGGCAACTTGTTAAAACTTGTCAAGGTGCCTTGTTTAAGAGGAAAAGGCGAAAAGGCGATTTGCTAAAACTCGCCAAGGTGCCTTGTTTTGGACGAGAAAGCGAGAAGGCGACTTGTTAAAAACTAGCCTTGGCGCGGAATGTTAAGCTCTCATGTGGCAGCACCTGCGAAAAATTATGTCATCCATTAAACTGGCATGATAGCTGGGCTTTGATTAGGCTTTGAACATCTCGCCCTCTCACCTTTTTGTCTCATACAAGGTGTCTTGGCGAGTTTGAACATCTCGTCTTCTTATCATCTCGTATTAAACAAGGCGCCTTGGCGAGTTTGTACAAGTCGCCTTCTCGCCTTGTCGTCTTAAATGAGGCGACTCGGCGACTTTGTAACAAGTTGCCTTCTCGCCTTTTTGGCCGAAACAAGGCGCCTTGGCGAGTTAAACAACTAGCCTTCGCCCTGCACTTATAAGCTTCTGTACGCCCATGTACCACTGCATGCACTCACTGCATATTGCATGCACATGCACTGTAATGATAATACGAAACATGTGCCGCAATTAAACCAACTTACTTGCTGGGCGAGCTCTGTGAGAAAAGTTTTGTTTGCACCCCTCAAGGCCTCGGCTTCGCGAGCTCTTTCCCCCATTGAACAGGATCTTGACATGGACGGTTGGTTTGTCCTTGTCCGAGTCGCTGGAGTTGTCCTCCACATCCCCTCTTCTATCGATCTCTTCCATTTCCATTTCACCCAAATCACTCCAGTAAATTAATCTCGGCCATATGAGACTTGAAACATGCCAAAAGCAAAGCGAAAACATGCAGCGCTATAACTAGGCCGCCATGCGCTAGAGCGCTGTGGGGGAATCTGAACATCTCACCTTGCTGCCTTCTCGTCTTAAACAATTAGGCGCCTTGGCAAGTTTGTACAAGTTGCCTTCTCATCTGAAACAAGGCTCCTTGGCGAGTCGCCTTCTCGCCTTCTCGACTTCTTGTCTTAAACAAGGCCCCTTGGCGAGTTTGTACAAGTTGCCTTCGCGCCTTCTCGTATTAAACAACCCGCCTTTGCGAGTTTGTACAAGTCGCCTTTGCGCCTTCTCATATCAAACAAGGCGCCTTTGCGAGTTTGTACAAGTCGCCTTTGTGCCTTCTCGTCTTAAACAAGCTGCCTTGGCAGGGTGGATCAGGTCGCCTTCTCGCCTTTTTTGCCGAAACAAGGTGCCTTGGCGAGTTAAACAACTCGCCTTTGCGCTGCACTTTTAAGCTTCCGTAGTTATTGCTTCTTTCTCTGTAGAACCTTGAACCTTGAAGTGACAATCCCTTTTAGCAGCTACTTGAAGCTATCCCGGGATAAAAGTAACATTTTGTGACTAACTCCATGCAAAATCCTTCGCATAGAGCAAAGACATCAAATTGGTGTCGGGACTGTTCATAACAACACATCCACTTGTACTTGCAGCAAGTGCACTATGTAAAAGTAGCCTAGAGTCAGCTTCCTCCTGAGAAAAATAGTAAGCTGGAATAGGCTGAACCTCTTCATCGGTTGAACATGTACTGTCATTTATTCCAACAGCGTGACGTTCTTCCCAATGTGTTGACACCACTAATCTGCTCCTTCCTACACTTACTCCAGCTCTCAGAGAGAAACCGCAGTAGACATTCTTTTTTCTCCCCACTGGATAGAAATCACGATCACTGCTTTAGAGTTTTCTGACCTGGAGAAAATAATCTTTGTTATATTCCACATACTAAGAATCTTGCTGTTTGATTGGTCAAAAGGTAATCACGTGTTTCGCTGATCTCTTCAGTCCATTACAGAGTCACAATGCGTTATCAATATTTTGGATACGCGCGAAATGAAAGTGCGTGACCTTAACGAATAGTCAAATTGAAAAGTATGTGACCTCTATGAATAGTCAAAATGAAAAGTGTGTGATCTTTACGAATAGCTCCATAGGCGTACTAAAATAAGCGCGCATTGCCCAATCGCGCGCTTAAAATGATAAAACAATTGTGCGCACCCAGGTAGGGGTACGGTTTATGGTGGTTTTAACTTCTTTTGTGAATTCGGGCCTAAATGTCTTTTTCGAGAAGTAGACAATAATTGTCTTTCTCGTACCAGTTAAATGTTTCAGATGTGGAATATAAAGTATAACGCTATCTTTCCGAAGCGAAGCTGAGGAAAGATAGCTACATGTACATCCAGATCGCCTCGGAAATGATGGTTTGTCCCATCACCTTCAACGGTAATTATTTGCTTATTATTTGTGATCCTCTAGTAGCATGTTGTCTGTGCTCAGCTTTCTTGCTGCTTATTGCTCTGTATGGGTGGGGAACAAAGTGCACAAGTTCCGGACTTATTCAGCTGTGCATGATTGAATTGAATTGAATTGACTTTATTGAACATCATTGGCATATGTACATCAGTATTTTGTTTCAACAAGAAAACGAGAGAGAAAAGATAGTAACAACTTATACAATTCAAATAACAAAAATATCGTAACATATCAGTGTATGTTAATAATATTTGATTCGTATATATATATATATATACATATATATATATATATGTACATGTAGATAGATATGATATAACTCATCTTAGAATTCTCCCCTTAATGGTATGATATATTCGTTACCTAATTTCATGAAGAATATGAACTTTTCTTCTGCTCTAAGAAAAGTAAAATTAGGGTATTTTAACGATAAAGCATCTAAGAGGTTTTTTCTTTATTCATTGAATTTAGGGCAAAATATTGTTGTGTTTAGTTCGTCACCAATCTCTCCTTCCTCACAGTCGGTGCTTATTCTAAGTTGTATTGGTGTTTTCTCAGGCCTTCTGTGCCTTCCTGTTTCTATTGCTAAATTATGACAGCTTATTCTGAAGCAGTATATATTCATTCGGAGTCGAAAACTTTTGATAACATGAAGATGCTGTTCCTGCTAATATCTGACTTAAATTTCCTGTATGTTCTCAGTTTGTTCCCCTGCCCACTATTCCCTACATTACTGTGCAGATCTGTGGTGAATTGGTTTTGAAAAATATCCTTCATAACAGAATTTACTTCATTACCGACTACCTGTTCACTGTTTAAAGGAGAATGAAACCCTGGGGAAAAATCATTTTTAATGAAAAGAGAGGATATTTTCCCCGTTATCTCTCAAGGTGCAGCTTGTCTCCTTCTTAGCTCAAAATATATCATGGAGTAATGTATTTGACACAACATATGTTGAGTTCACAAAAAGACAAGCATCATCTTTAGAGATAATGGAGAAAATATGAAATTTTGTGTAGAAAACACATGGAGAGTTGTCCTACTCTACATGTCACTTTGAAGCAACATTGCCAATTTGAGGATCGCCATAGAAAATAAATTGAGACTTTTCAAACTTTCATAACTTTCTCATTTCTTAACCGATTTTGATGGAACTTTTTTAAAATTGCTTCTCACTATCCTCTCTTTTCATTAAAATGGATTTCCCACCAAGGTTTCATTCTCCTTTAAGTTTACAACATCAATACATTCGTTGTTTTCTTCAAGACATAGTTTACAAGCTTTCAATAACGTACTGTATGTACATTCTTTAACCAGCATGCAGTGTTTTTTCTTGTCATTACTCTATTAATTTCATACGCATGGTATAACAGGGAATTACAATCAATATCTTTCATCTGTGACCAATACTTAGCTACACAAGAACATATATCAGTTAATAATGGGTATTCTCCCATCTCAACCAAAATGGCTATATTATTACTTTTCTTATTTACACCAAGAGCATATCTGAGCCACTGTTTGTGAACAGGTTCCAAAACATTTTTGAAGAATAGTTTTGAGTGACCTACATCATTTCTCAGAAGTTTTCCATACTCTATGACAAATGCTCCCCAAACCTCTGTCCCATACAGAAGGATGGGTTTAATAAGTGACTCCAACAGATGCAAAGCTAGTTTTATATTTGGGGGATGAGTACCGAATGATTTGTAAAGTTTGAACATTGCTCTTTTGGATTTTTCTACTAGATTTTCGTTTGCATTGTTGAAAGTGCTAGCAGCATTCATAATAATACCTAAATAAAACTTGTTTTACAACTTCTCACTTTTACAACTTATCACTTCACCATCACTATCACTTCACCTTCTATTTCAAAGTTGTGGTTCTGAGCCTGATCGGTTAAGAGGAGGCATTTTGTCCGTCCGTGACAATGAATATTTTATGGATTATAATTTTAGTAGGCAGCCATGGCAACAAAATTTTATCAAATTTCAACTCCATCAGTGATGCCCTTCACAATGAAAAATAAAATAGCTCTGTTCAATTAAATTCTTATTTTCTACAGGGCTTCAAACTTTCTAAATCTGTCAAATGTCCTTCCGTGACTAACCGATCAGGTTCTTCTTCAACATTCTTCCATTTTTATTAAAGATGAGTATTTTTGTCTTCTTTATATTAACTCGTAGCAACCATTTGCTGCAATATTCTTCTAACTTGCTGAGCATAGTTTTCATACCTTCTTGAGTTTTTGATATCAGAACTACATCATCAGCAGACATCAGGCAGTTTACCAGTGTCCCATTGAGAGATAGGGGTCTGTTCCAATTACTCATACATGTATATCATTAGGTAGGTCATTCAAGTACAAATTAAATAATGTGAATGAATGAATGAATGAATTTATTTCCATTTCCACATCGTTTACATCAGAATCAGAATAAACAAACATAAACAAAACTGCATGATTCATACATACTTATCGGCATAAAACAATTACGACTGAGTGGAAATGAGGTGACCTACTAAAAGCATGGCTTGTAAGATACTGTAGGCCACTTGTACAAATCATAAATGAACAACATAACATTAAGTTTATATAGTATACGAAAATATAAAATACAAAACAAAAACAAGAAAAAAAACAAACTAAGTCCTAGGGAAAATCACAAAACTAAAAAAGGAAAAAAGGATATAAAAATACACACATTTTAAAAGCTAGTTCCTACATATTAACACCAGAGGAGAGAGTGGAAAAATGAAAGTAGAAAAGTAATGGGGACTATGTACAAGAGTAGCTCATGTCATGCATTAACGACCGATTCAAGAATTAACATTAAGATATAAAGTAGGCAACATGGTTATTCCAGTATGTAATTGGCAAGTAAATGTATTCGTAACTTCTTTTTGAAAACGTTAAGACTAACAGATTGCTTGAGGGCAACATCAAGGAAGTTCCAGTATTTTGGACCAGTAAAGACCAATGTTTTCTGTCTGGAACAGGTTCTAACTAATGGCAAATGAAAAGATGAGGCTTGCCTAGTATAATGTGAATGCACTTGCTCATTTCTGAGAAACATAGAGGCGAGTGCACAGGGAAGCTCCTTAATAGTCAGCTGATACATGATAATTCCAAGATTCAGGAGAAATAAGTCATGTACTCTAAGGAAATGATTTTCGTAGAATAAAATATCTGTGTGAGAACGTGCACGAGCACCACAAACTACCCTTACCGCTCGCTTCTGAATTAATAATAACCTATCGGTACCAACATTTGCGGCATTCCCCCATGCAAGGATGCCATAGTTTAAATAAGGTAAGATAAGAGTTGAATAAAGCATACTTAACACTTTCTTTGGGAAAAATGTCTACTGTCAATATGTAGACCAAGAAATTTAGTACTTTCAACTTGATTATTTACATCATTGAAGAATAAATGACCTGGCAACAATGAAATAGAGTTACTAAATAGCATGTAATTAGTTTTCATAAGACTTAAAGACAGTCTGTTAGCAAGAATCCAATCATGCACAGAGTATAATTCAGAGTTGATAGTTTCCATCAAGCAAACTGGATTCTTATGAGAATAGAAAACACTAGAGTCATCTGCAAATAAGATAAATGAAAGAACTTTTGATGATTGTGGAAAATCATTAATACACAACAGAAAAAGTAGAGGACCAAGCAAAGATCCCTGAGGCACACCACAACTGACAGGCTGCATAACAGATTTAATGCCATGTAAACTCACACATTGTTTCCTATCAGAGAGGTAACTCTTGAACCACTCCAAAGGCTTACCCCTTATACAGTAAAATGAGAGCTTGGATAGGAGAATGTCATGGTCAATGGTATCAAATGCCTTGGAGTAGTCCAGGAATATACCTACCGTGTGTAATCCATTATCAGTGGCAGTAGAGACCTTATTTATATAAAATGTAATATGGCGTGAGATGTTGTATGCTTTTCACGAAAACCAAATTGATCAGGAACCAATATATTATTTGCCTTCAAAAATTTTACTAAGCGTACTGAAATAACTTTTTCAAGAATTTTTGAGAAAGCTGTAAGCAAGGAGATAGGATGATAATTTCCAACTTCATGAGGATCCCCTTTTTTGAAAACTGGTACCACTTTCGCGATTTTCATGTTCAGAGGGACCACGCCATTGACAATAGATAAATTGAGCACATGAGTTAGAGGAACTACAATAGTATCAATAATGTCTCTTAAAATTTTGTTTGATATACCATCGTAACCAGGGGCCTTATTTAATTTTAAGCTATGTACAATATCAGTTACTTCTTTTTCTACAACAGGGGTAGGAAGGTTGTCTGATAAATTCTTCCCAACAGTGGAGAAAAAGGCATTAAAAGCATTGCTTATTTTTACCTTATCTTCAGTCAAAATACCATCAACATGAACACTCGAGGGACCCTGACCTTTAGCCTTTGATTTAAGAACTTGCCTTACAATTTTCCAGGTCCCCCTCATATCCTTATAGGCCATTTTGAATTTATTACAGTAATATTCTTTCTTAGCTGCTGTCAATAAAGAGGTGATTATTTTTGCTTTGTTTCCAAGGTTCTTTTAGTCTTGTATTTATAAAACAGACGATTTTTCTTATTAATAGATTTCAGCAAAGACTTTGTTACCCAAGGCATCCGAGGAGATTTCTTCGAGACCTTAGACCTTTTCTCCACAAGGGGAAAATTTGCATTATATTTACTAATTATCAATTCAGTAAAATTATCATATGATTTGTCAACATCAAATTCATTCAAGACGTCACTCCAATCGGTAGCAGCTAAATCTTCTCTAAACTTTTGCTTGTTTTCAAAGGAAAAATATCGAGCATGATCATTTTTATTCAGGTCATTAATACTCTTCAAATGTAAAGGAAGACTAGTAATTATGGGAAAATGATCTGACATGTCACAGACCAGAATAGCAGATTTAATCATTGGTTGAATATCAGTGAATATATTATCTATTAACGTTGATGTGTTTTCAGCAATCCGAGTGGGTTTATTTATTAGAGGAAACAGACTGGATGAGGTAAGAGTATCTAGAAAGCTATTAACAGATGAATTTTTATCATACTGGAGGAGATTCAAATTAAAGTCTCCCATCAGAATTACTTTTTTTTATTATACAGTGCTTGGCTTGAAAGTAAGTTGTACAATTCATTAGTAAAGATGTCAATATTACATTGCGGTGGCCTATAAACAATACCAACTACAGTTTTCTTCTGACCGGGAATAGTTTTCGACAAAAAGAGTCTCTATTGATTCTTTAATGACGTTGAGCTCTTGTTTTACACAATATTCCAAGGTAGAGGCAACATATAGAGCCACACCACCTCCATGCTTGTTTTGCTTACTGTTTACAAGAGGAGTGTGATAACCAGGAAGAGAATATATGTCACCACTGTTGCTACGCAGCCACGTTTCAGTAAGCCCTATTACTGAAAACTCTGTGTTATGTCTTTATAGTTAGTACAAGTCAATAAAGTAGTCGATTTAGACATGATATACAGGTTTACTGTGTGTTTATTTACTCCATGATTGACCAGTTGTGTGTAGCGGAGTGATACGTGCATGCATACGTTTACAATCAGTGTGTAGTGTGATACATATATGGGTGAGAATTTTGAAATATGTACCAATCCGTCAAACAAGGCTCAAAAAGAAATTTCGAGAAGAATGAAAATGGCACGTTTATTGTTGAAGAATACATATTCATGCATTACAAATACCCGATTATACCGGGATATTTCCACTGGAACAAGTTTTTATTAACCATGAAGGTTAAACGTTCTCAGAAACGTGAACGTCCGTGATTAATATAAGTACCCTATAATTGTTATACACGAAAGTGTAAGATTTTCCTCTAAATGTTTATTAATTCCCTAGCACCGAATAGTGTTTGAAATTGAAGTTTCAAACGCAGATGGTCCTTATCCAGTCTAATGACCACATTTGGTTTGCTAGTGATATCAATATCAAGTACTCTTCTGATATTTTCAACATTTTGCACCTGCAGTCGTAAGGTTTTTTTAATGTTTCTTACATGAAAAAGAAAAACGCTTTATTTTTACTTATGTAACTGAAATTAGAAGCACAGATTATGCACTTAAAGAAAAAATATTTTACTTCATCCCCTCTGACATGTGTGAGCTCTTGCAGGTACTCAAACCTAATGTACTTTTCATCACGGACGTTCTCATATCTCTCACGGACGTTCTAAATGAGACTGATAATATTATGGCATTTTTCTTTGAAGATAACACAATTCTATTCAACATAATACATGCTAAAATCTTGATAACACATTTACAGAACAGGAACACCAAAATGCATCAGATCACAAACTTGAAACATAGGCTTTACATCTTCTACTTGTCAGAAATATCCAAAGTCTCCCAACTTTCCACGAGCAGAACAACATTCAGTGAGCTAATTCCACTTAAAACGTTTTAGAGCATCCACAAATATTCCCGATTGCAGGAAATAAACAAGCATTTTCAGAGTTTAGGGAATTCAGTAATATATCTTTCTCGTTTTGGCAGAAATTGTTACCCTCACGGACGTTTGTAATATAACCTATATAATCATGACATTAATAAAGTATCTCCATGTAATATGGGATCATGGAAATACATCATAAACGTTAATACAAATTATCATTAATGTAATGGGATCATGAAATCCATCATAAACGTTAATACAAATTATCATTAGCTCAACATAACTAACTAGAGCTATCATGATAGTAAGACCACTGCATCTGACCAAGCACTTCACACTTATTTAAGAATTGTGTGCATACTGTTCCGATTGATGGAAAATGACATAACACTAAAAACTGCGTAACTGTTCTGAAAAGAAACAAAAGCAGAGTTTTCAACAAAATGCTTTCCAACTGCAACTCAAGTTAAGATAGGAAATCTGGGAGCAGCTTCTCAATAGACGCTACGACATGGCTTGGTAGGGTGTATATCTGCCTCTTCGTCCCCCATAAGGTTGGTGGAGGTACAGCCATAATGATGTCTTCCTGTGGAACTGGTAAGGTATCTTTATCCTCTGGCCAGCGAAACCTAGGAGGTTGGGATTTGGTCGATTTCATGAAGTTGATAGTGTAGAGAAGGCAGTCATCTTCCTCCAAATACCCTATTACCTTACCGACATACCACTGATCGTCATAGGCTGCTGCGACGAAGTCGTTTAATTGATATAGTGGTTTAGCGGATACTTGCTTGGCAGGCTGTGTCTTCTCAACACCTTTTCCGTCTGAAATAGTTCCTTCTGCGCTGCCGTCAACAAGTAGATCTTCTCCTGATTTGCTTGATGGGCCGAGAGCATGTGCACTGCCGTCGCCAGGTAGGTAAGCGTCAGATTTGCTTGACGGACCGAGAGCTTGTGCGCTGCCGTCACCAGGTGGGTCACCGTCAGGTTTGCTTGTCGGGCCGAGAGCTTGTGCGCTGCCGTCACCAGATAGGTCACCATCAGGTTTGCTTGTCGGGCCGAGAGCTTGTGCACTTCCATCACCAGATAGGTCACCATCAGGTTTGTGTGACGGACCGAGAGCTTGTTCACTTCCATCACAAGGTAGGTCACCATTCGGTTTGTTTGACGGACCGAGAGCTTGTGCACTTCCATCACCAGGTAGGTCACCGTCAGGTTTGTTTGACGGACCAAGAGCTTGTGTGCTGCCGTCACCAGGTGGGTCACCGTCAGGTTTGCTTGTCGGGCCGAGAGCTTGTGCGCTGCCGTCACCAGATAGGTCACCATCAGGTTTGTTTGACGGACCGAGAGCTTGTGCACTTCCATCACCAGGTAGGTCACCGTCAGATTTGTTTGATTCGCTGGGAGCTTTTGTGTTGCCATCACCAGAACGGTTTTTGCTGGATTTGTCTGATGAAGTTTCGGCTTTCTGGGGAAAGAGCTCGACCTCCCTCCATCCATCGCAGCTCAAAACTGGCTTGTAAGAAGACCAGCAGCATTCTTGGTAGCATGCATCTGTCCGCACAGCAATTGCCTTTGAAGGTTGTGTCACCATCACCCCATGAACCTGCATGGTGTGAGGAACTTTCTTCTTTGACACGATGCTTGCAATGCGACGCCTTGCTTCATAAGAGATAGCCATTGGCACGTGATAGTATGTCACTGCTCCTCCCTGATTACCTGCTCTCACGAAATCTTCTGCATTGAGGATAGTCACATTACGCATCAGGGCCTGGTCAGCTTTGCGCTTTGCAGCCGCCCCCACGCCATCGCACGGGCCCTTCCCATGTCCAGCCTCGAAATACGACCAAGAGCAGTCAAGGCCGAATAGTTCTCTGTGGCGGCACATGACAGAAAACATGGATATGTTGCGGTACTGACTGCTTGGTGAATCAGACCAGTAGTGCACCACATGGACTTGTGGATGTTTGTCCTTGATGTGTGTCGTTATTACATCCATGATGGCCAGAATAGAACCCGCATCGTGTGTCCTGTCGTCTGAAACTACACACAGTGAATCTGTCTGAAGGGATCCATCATTTCCCCGATGATGAATGATGGCCGGATGAACTGTGACCGAGTCCTTGGCGAAGAATGCGGACTGCACTTCTTCGTGGTACGAAACCAGCCAATTTTGTGCGAAATCCATCTGTACGGTGCACTCACCTCGGACAAGAGATTGCCGCAATTCACGTACCACCTTATGCTGGTGGTTAGCACGCGTCACATGTTCCTTCATTGAAGGGAACTCATCCAACAATGTCTCTACAAATTGATCCCGGGGCATGTGCACTTCAACAGGTCGCAATTTGTCTGTCGTCTTACCAGCCTCTGGATCTCCAAAGGGCACTGCCGTTCTCTTCCATTGTTGAAACTTTACAACAGGAGGGAGATTGGATGGAGCCAGTTTTTCCTCTAGATCCTGCTGAGTCATCTCTCTTACCAACGAATCAGGTACAGTCGGTATTCCTCTAACTGAGCCTACCAGAGCCCTCAATTTCAAAGTGTAATTCTGATGTTTCAAGCACAAGCACATGATATTGGTGCCGTAGCTGAGAAGCTTGATGAATTTGGACCTCCTTCGTACCCTGCGGAAAAACGACAGACTGCACTTCAAGTCCTCATTTTGCCTGTTGTACTCTTCGTGCAGTGGCAAGGTGAAGTCGGTAAGTATCACTTTTTGCTTCTTCACCTTCTTGACTGTTACCGTGTCCTTCTTTCCTGGAAGTGTTATGCTGTGTTCTGGCTGCTGGAGAAATGAAAGTACTCCCTGTTCGAGTCTATTCGACTTCTGAAGGCGCTTGATGGGCTTACTTTTCTTTGATGATATCACACGACGGTCAATAGCTGTATCCCGTGCAAGCTGTCTCGTAACTTTTAAGTTTTTTAACTTGTCTGGTGAGGAAACCTGCTTGATAATCTTGATGCGTTTCTTTGGGGATAATTTTTTCAGTTTTCTGGCAAACGCATCATACATTCTCAACTTGCGTTTAACTTGCAACTTTGAAGATTTTCTTTCTTTGCTTTTCTTCGTGTGATTTACTTCATCTTTTTCTTCATGTTCTTCATTCATGTTAAACTCCTTATTTGCTACATCGCTATCCGTTGTTGAAGCAACCTTGTTCACAAGAATCTCATTCCCTTTTTCAAGTGCTGCGATCTTAGCATTCGGTTCTGAAACTTGCTTCTCATGTTCCTCATGTCTGTCAGAATCAGTCGAGCTGCGTGGTAAAGAAAAGAACAACAGTTAGCTGTTGCATGTTTCTGTATATACTCTTTAAAAAAAAACATGCAGTATGTATAGACGCACTGCTAAAATCAAGACTCCTAATAAACATTCTACATAGAGTTAACTTTCAAGGAACATTTTCAACTTACCTATAAACCTCTAATGGAATGTTGGAATTCGTTGGTGTATGCCTACTTCCACTGCTGGACCTTAGGCTGCGTTCACATTCCGCGGAACTGCGAGGGCGAAGAACATGGCGTGGGCTGTCCTGACTTGTGATTCTTGAGCTAAATTTGAGGTAAGATGAAACAAAAAGTACTTAATAGAATCATTGTTTGACTGTTTTTCAATTTGTAATAAGAAATGGGAGGGGAAGATTGCCTTGTATGGCGAAATATGAATTTGAAATATTCTATTGGACACCATTAGTAAATTAAAGCAAAAGCAACAACTTCAACTAATAATTTCAAAATTTAATCGATATCTTGAGAAGTGATACTGAAAAGTCAAAGCTAATTAAATTTAAAGCTCTATCGATCGGTATTTGATGAAAACTAAACCCTCTTTTCATACCTCATGGCTGATCGATTGAGGGATGGCTGTGGTGGATGCTCTGCTTGTCCTGATCCCCCCGAAGGAGCTCGGGAATGACTACTGCTCGAAGCATTGTCTGTCATTGTTGGTGGTGTCTGAAGAAATTAATAACATAGAATTATTTGCTGCTTGATCCCGATTTAAAAAAAAAAGCTGTTAATAACTTTGTTATTTGATTGCACACTGCAAAACCAGTACCCATTAAACTTGAATAATAAGCTACTATTAGTATTATTCCATCATGAGGAAAATATCTATTTACTTACATCAAACTGGAGGAAGGATAGTATTTCATCCATTGCCAGGTCGTTTTTATCATGCGTCTTTTCCTCCATCGAGGGTGGTATTCGCTTTCCTCCACTGAATAATTTAACCTGAGAGAGATAATTCAAATAACTATATAAATTGATATTGAAAAAGACTGAATGTAATATAAAAATGTATTGTTTGCGAAGCGTGTGCATGTTTTGCCACTAAAATCTCTTACAAAGATCTTAATGATACTACATACCTTGAGGCTTCTCTCCTGGTCTTTATCACTTTGAAAGGGCGTCTTGGTTCGAGTGGTATTCTCAGACGTGGTAGCAGGTGTATCATCCCCACCTCTGTCGCTGTTGATTTCCATTGGTGCTACAGCGTTCTCCCGTGCTTTTTTCCTCTCCCGGTATGCTTTTGCCCTCATGCGTTGGAGCATCCGTCTTCTCTCCTTTTCATTTTCATCTAATTTTTTCCATATTTTTCTAGAACTTTTCCCTTTTCTTTTTGCTTCTTTCCTGTTATACACAGCTTCTGTGAGCTCCTCCTTCTTCCTTTGACGGTACTCCGCTTGAGACTGAGCGGCTGGCTTTGTTATCAATTTTCTTGGACGCGGCATGATCAGTGAAACTCTGCAAAGTAAAGCGAGAATTGTATAAAGTGAACGTCCGTTATGAAAACGAAAAATGAGATCTTGATATATAAATTAAAAATGTTACAAAGTAAGGGGATACTTGACTGGCATCTACTGTAAAAGTAAGGACGTAATTCTCCATCTCCTTTGACGGAATTCATAACAATCTTTCAAGATCGAACCTCCGTGAGCAAAAAGAAAAATCAAATTATATTACAGGCAAATTAGAAGCTAGTTCATATTATATACCTTATATTAGTGATTAGACATTATACTAATAACTGCAAGTGGTATCACACACATTACACGTATAACAAGGAAAATAAATACAAATTGAGTTTTCTTACCGAACTTCCGTGTGGAAAACTGATATAAACTTTCTCATGCAATAAAAATCTCAAAACTCGACCAACTGAAATAATATCATAACCAAATTATATTAAATAGATATTACTTTATTATGACTATTATTCATAATAATTAATCATGTCTAAATAGACAATATTAGCATTTAAATTTAAATTTTCAAAAAAAAATCATAAAATTGATTTTACATATGAAATAATATTTTAAAAATAAGTCATATTCTATGCCGATTATGATATTTCAGTAGCATAAATAATGAAGTCATCAAATAGCTCTGAAAATGAACCATGCCGCAAAAGAACTTTCCATGGAAAGAGCCGTTTAAAACATTTGATTTTTTTCTCGGAGGTTCGTTGACACTATCACGGACGTTCTGTGTTTAAAAGCACATGCTTTCATAGCCACGCATAAGCGAGAAATAATTCAGAACATTACTCCAGCACGTACAAACTTTCTTAAAAGTCCATTCCAACCAAAATAACACAACAACCGGATCCCCCTTGCTATCATAGACTACTTACAGTGAAAGATGTAAATGAGTGTCTACTGGAACCACATTTTGTTCATAACTTTCGTCGTTTCTTGTGAAAATCAGCACACCCACGAGGCTCGTACGTGGCTTCAACGAGTATGGACTTCATACGTGTGCGCTGAGCTCTGTGATGAAAACGCATTTCGACCTGCGCGCATCACCCAGTAGCAAAAAATTCATTGTTGAATCATATATCTCACGGAAGTTCGTTTTCCTAACGGAGGTGCGCTAAATTGTTCTTTACCCATCAGAAATCAAATTTTCTTTGGAAGACGAGGGAAAAATTTTCAGGAATCATGAATCTATTAGAGATACATATTTTAATTATCACCATTACCACTATCTTAAACTTTAACAGGCTCTTTCACCCTAAAAAGGATGTTGAACTTCCGTGAGGGAAACCCAGTATAATATGACTTAAAATGTTGTCGTTACTTTAATAATGCAAGTTATTTCCTAATTTTTTCTAGAAATGTTCTTCATATTGAAGTCTTTGATTTACCACTGGTCATGTCGTATCTCTCATAGTAGAATTCTTTTCAGAAATCATAAAGATATGCTCACGGACGTTCTCTTTTTTTGACCTTTTAATGTTTCAATTAACACTGTGACCTACTTAATATCAAATATATCAATAATTATATATTCACTGAAAGCCCTTCAACTATCCTTTCAGATGACACCAAAATATATAAAAATAGATAGGAATAGAAACAAATAGCGATGTTAGAAATACACTGAAGTCCGGAAATGAACAAATTGGTACATTATTCAAAATCCTGACCCATATAAATACGCATTAAGAAATATAGTTCGGTTCATAAGATATAACATCCCCTCTTCTATAGAAAAATATCTTTCCAGTTTTAACTTGAGTTCATGTAAAATGAATTTAATAGTTTCACTGAGTTCAAGAATTCGGAGTTTGCTGAGTCACGTAATTCAACTTATGTTGGTGTAGACTTCACAAATAGTCTATTTTTCCCTTTTTTTTGGTTTTTTTTTTGGTGTGTGTGTGTGTTTAAGATATACATGTATAGATAAAAAAAAAAAAGTAACAACAACAGAACAATAAAATATCCTATTCTAACACTATTGGATTGACAGAGCGAGGGTGACAATCCTATAGCAGATACCGTGGGATTATTCTGCCCACAACATGGTGACCTGCTTCCTAACATAACAATAACTAACAACAATGTTCCTAACACTAATGGGTTGCCAGAGCGAGGGTGACAACCCTACAGCAGATACCGTGGGATTATTCTGCCCACAACATGGTTATCTGCTTCCTAACATAAAAACTATCTATAGCTGTTTCCTTCCTCTGTGTTCAATATTCCATTTCCAACATCAGCGGTAACGCGTTGGTGGCAAGATGTTGCTTCTCCATCTAGTTGACTTTGTTGTGGTCTGTGGTGTTGCTGTAGAGTTTGGTTGTCGAGATGACCTCTGTCTAGAGGTTGCCCCTTGCTGTGGTGTCATCTGGTTGGTGGTGCGTGTGTTGTTAGTGTTGTCATCTGCGGGTGCTGTTGTCGCAGTCGCTGTGGAAGTTGCAGATGATATTGCTGGTGTTGTAGATGTTGCTACTGGTGTTGTAGGTGTTGTCACTGGTCCTGTAGATGTTGTCACTGGTGTTGTAGGTGTTAGACGGATGTGGACCCGATTTCTTCTCAGCTGCCTGCCAGTCTCCGTCTCGATGATGTAGGACCTTGGAGTTTCGGCTCTGCTGATGATCTTTGCTGGGATCCATATTTTGGTCATAGGATCCTGAACATGCACATGCTGTCCATCAAGAAGCTCAGGTAAGTTTTGTGCATGTTTGTTGTAATGTCTCTGTCCTTCCGCTTGGGCTGCTTCTAGCTTTCTTCTTGTCTCCTCTTGGTCAATAGGACCTTGGATCTTTGTTGGCAGAGTAGTTTTGTATTTCCTGCCATTCAGCATCTCTGCTGGGGATTTCATATCAGCCTTCAGTGGTGTTGCTCGCAAGGACAGAAGTGCTAGGTGTGGATCTTCCTTCATCTCTCTACACTTGATTAGTGTTTTCTTGGCTGTCTGCACTTGTCTTTCCACATACCCTGCATTCCTTCCCGAATGCTGGACATTTCTTTCGGTCATCAAAGCTATGTATTGTTCCACAATTTCTGCAGGTTTGTTTGTTCTTAGATTTTGGCAATGGCTGCTTTGAGACAGCATCTATCTTGCTGGAGGCCAGGGGGGAGAGTGTGGCCATCTGTTTTTTCGTAGCTTCATGTGCTCTAGCAGTGTCTGCTGCATCTTTTAACTGGAGAGCGTCCTTGCCAATGAGCATCTTTTGGACTTCAGTATGCACACACCCCCATATGAATTGGTCTACAAGCCTCTCTTCCTCATCTTTGAACTTGCATTTACTCGCAACATTCTTTAGTCTGGCTAAGAAGTTGTCAGTTGTTTCTTGGGGCTCTTGTTTGAGGCTCTGAAATTCGTATCTACGGATCCTGTGGTTTGATTTAGGTTCTAGATGTGTTTCAAACTTTTCTAGGACTTTATTTGGATCATTGCATTCAGACTGTGGCATGTCCCAGCTATTGTACAGGTCTAATCCCTTTTCTCCAGACCATAACAGGATATAACTGACCTTTTCCTCGTCTGTTGCGCCTTTCAGGAAGCTCTTGAACGCCAGTTGACTTTTCTGTTTGAATTTCTTGAATGCTTCCACCGCATCGTCGGCGTCCCAGTTCATCGTTGGATGAAGATTCATTGTGACTGCGGCTGCCGCACTGGGGGTCACCATCTTGGATTGTCGCCGGAGTCCGAAGACGTAGTCGAACGACGGTAGAAATGTCAATTTCCAGGCATAAATTGTTCCCGAATCACAACTATGGCACGGTTTCTTGGTTACACACTCACCGCTGCCACCATGTTATGTCTTTATGGGTAGTACAAGTCAATAAAGTAGTCGATTTAGACATGATATACAGGTTTACTGTGTGTTTATTTACTCCATGATTGACCAGTTGTGTGTAGTGGAGTGATACGTGCATGCATACGTTTACAATCAGTGTGTAGTGTGATACATATATAAATACGCATTAAGAAATATAGTTCGGTTCATAAGATATAACACTCTGCATTTGTTTTGTCCAAAAGGAGTTTAAATTCGTCAAAATGTTTGTTTAGGCTACGTATATTTAGGTGAAACAGAAATTTCTTTCCTTACCAAAACAGTTATTCAAACCGTCCATGGTAATATATCGTGAAGAGGGCAGGACAGTTTGCATACCCTCTTCAACAACATACTCCAGGGACTCCATGGAAGAATCTAGCGTACTAGTGATGTCAATCCCTTCCTGGTCATCACCATCATGGCCATCTTGTGACATATAATAGGCAAAACAGCAAGTAAGGTATGACATAAGCTACAAGGAAATGGGACAATATATGGAAAGTATGATAAAGAAAAAGTTTCATAATGGATAAATAATATACAAGTAAATTATTCTTAAAAAAAAAAAAAAAAAAAAAAATGAAAGGCAAGAAAATGATCAAAATATAGGATCTGCCAGGATCACAGAGATGATAAAAAATTAGACAAGACAGTGACATCAAAAAAAAAAAAATCTTGAGTACAAGATGGATGAAAAAACTAAAACAAAACAAAACAAAATAATAATTAGGTAAAACAGAACAGTAAAAAAAGAAGGAACTTTTGTAACTCTACTATAGGCACAACAAGATAGTAAATTAAAGCCTGTTGAGGTCTTCCTCACACATGATCAACTTCTTTGTGAGGTCACCACCAGAGTTCTCAAGACCGACAAATATGCGGCCATCGAAGGTCCATGCCTTTTTAGCCTTTGCATTCTTCCGAGCAGCAAAAAATAGTTTTTGGTTCTTAGGTGTTAGGTCATCATTCAGAAACACACCAGTTCCTTTCACGTTTGAGCGGGCCTTTACAAACTTCATCTTCCCCTGGTGGTTAGAGAACTGAACCATAATGAGGCGTGGTTCAACTTTCTTATCCTGCTTCTGCCGGGAATCGCCATTGTGAACAGGAATCTGAAAACAGTTCTCCACCTCACCTAGATTGAAGTTTAATCCCATGGTAGCGGCCAGCTCACTCACTGCATCTGCTGTAGTCTAGTTCTGGACTATTTTTATTGATTTTTTTATTCGCCGACTATACGCGATAAGCCGAGTGATGGCGCGATCCCGAGAACCTGTTGGCCCCGAAAAAAAAGACTCTTTTTATTGATTTTTTTATTCGCCGACTATACGCAATAAGCTGAGTGATGGTGCGATCCCAAGAACCTGTTGGCCCCGAAAAAAAAAGAGTCCAGTGCAATTGCTCCACGCTGACGACTTTCCCTGAGATTTTTCAGGGAGAGCAATTAAAAGTGGCCCCGCCTCCCCAGCCAAAGCGCTAGTCTTTGCTTGACATCATTTTGAAGTAGTAATGAGGAAATCTGGTATCATCTAGTGATAAAATGATTTTTTATTCCTTAACGAGGTGCTATGTTGCATCAAAATTAATCTTAAAATTCAAATTAGATGTATGATGACCATTAAAACTTCCTCTTTTAACATTATTTCCGCTAAAGATACAATAAGGTTTGTAGATATAAACTACCGTGTTGTATGCATGCATAGCGTGTTAATAATACGTAGGTCCGTGTGTGTAGGCCTTGCGTATTTAACTTTATGGCCGAGCGATCCACGTGTGTATAGCTGTGAAACAATACAATCAACTTCAGTACAGTCAGCCAATTTTATCCAAGTCTTCACGGGCGTGACCTCGATTTGACCTCAGAGGTCGTGATTGAAGACCTGTTTTATAATGCTCGTAACTCTGTCGTAGAATAAGATTTTCTTATTTTTTTTTTCATTTAATAGATAAAAGTTCAATCCATGGAAATATCTTCTTTGTTTTTTCAAAAAAAGAAAGAAAAGTCATCAAAATCTTGGTCATTAGAATGACTTTGTTCCAGAAATTTTGGGTTCGGATTGTTATGTTCTTTATTTAAACTTAAGCCGAGTCTCACTCAAATAAATGGCACGAACACAACGAAGTAAAAGTGTAACTCAACTTATATTCTATGGGTCGGTCGTCTGTCTTCTTTGTAGAACACATCTCATCACACAACACGTGTGTTACATAGAATGCTTCATAATGATAGTCTACAATCAAGTCTAATACATAACATCCCTCCCCTTTTAGATGAATGGAAGGCTTAAGACTACATGCAGTGTAGGGTGTTGATGAATAACCATTTTTAACAGTTAAAACAACTTATTCCCTTTATCTGACTTCCATAAAATCATTAGCATATATATCAAACCATGTGTTATTGTGCTTGCTCAATAACTATAACTGTGAATGATTTTGTTGCAATTTATTAAATGCTGAAAATAAACATCTTACTAGTCTGCTACTAGTGCTTTTTTGTTTGTTTGTATGGTATAACTGTATTCCAAAACCAAAATATAACCACAAAATAAATGTTCAAAACTCTTCCATTATTATCAATACAACTGTCCAAAGAATTTACACATATAGGAATTGCTTACTTGTGCAAAATATAACTTAGCACAAAACACATCTTTACCACCATGTTGCAACTTCTTGGCAGCAACAAAATAAACACAAATATTATACTCCTTTAAACTGACAGTAACTGTCATTATACATCTGGTAACCTTTTACCTTCAATCATATCAACATAAGACCTATTGACTTTAACTTCAGTCAACATTTTGCTAAATTTCACTTTCCCATTAAACTATAACAAACATATATGCTGTAGATAGTTTACTCCATGCTGATTTAAACCATTTAAATTAAAAAAATATACATGTGAAAAAATAACTTTTCCATCAAAATCATAGTTTAAATAGTTTACATCATGTTAAATTAACTTTTAACACAATACATTACTATATACTCATAGTCAAATTAAATCTACAAGGTTTTGTCTCAGACAACAAATTGTCAGCGCTAACTTCTCGCTTTACATGTACACAAATATGTCATCAAACTATCACATCCCTGCTATGTATATTAAACATTAACTGCTTGACTTAATCAATTTCAAACCAATTCTGAAACACAAACAAACCACTAACAACCGGTGTGTATGTGTATAAAATATCAAAATGTTGATAGAGGTGCATATGGTGGTAATGTATCACAATTGTGTGTGGGTGTTGATTTGTCTGTTTGATGATGCATATGTATTGAGTTTATTTGTACACAACATAGTCTTGGAATTTGCTTGGCAATTTTCTCTGTCTTTGTGAAGACCTGTTTTGTTTTGGTGTTGTGTCAATGTTTGGTGTAGACACTTCTGGTACAGTTTTAGTGTTTGATTCTGACTGAATTCCAACAGTTTCTGACCTATGTCCTACATCCTCTTGAGCAGACGTTGCATTTTCATCATTTGGTTGGCTGTTTGACGGTCTTGCATCCTGCTCTGGTGGATTTTGGATTTGGTTGTCAGGAGTTGACCTGGCAGGGTTTAGAATTTCATGAGTCGTGTGGTCACCTGTACCTGCTGGCATATAATGTATCATGTGATCTACATGACGCCTCACACGACGACCATCATCCAGTTCTATCAAGTACATGGATTCTGCGATGATGTCTATCACCTTTCCGTACAACCAAGTAGGACCGGACGAGAAGTTCTTGACTTGTACATCATCATGTACAGCGAACCTTCTATCTCTCCTTCTGTCTGTTCGGCTTTTCATGGATGTTTGCTTCCGCTTCACATTCTTGTTTAGATCGGGCCGAATCTGATCCAATTTGCTGCGAAGCCTTCTCTTCAGCAACAGTTCACTAGGACTATTGCCGGTAGTCTCCTGAGGAGTGAGTCTGTACATCAACAGGAACTTCTGGAGTCTCATTTCAAGGTTGTCACCTGATGTCTTCCTCACTCCCTTTTTCACTGTCTGAACTGCCCTTTCTGCAAGTCCATTGCTTGACGGATGCTTTGGAGCAGTTTGTACATGATGTATGTTGTTGTTAGTAAGGAATTTTGTGAATTCCTCTGACAAGAATTGGCTGCCATTGTCGCTGACAATGGTTTCCGGCAAACCATGAGTGGCAAATAGTCTGCGAAGGACAACAACAGTTGCGTTTGCTGTAGCTTTACTGACACGCACTGCATCGATCCACTTGCTGTGTGCGTCCACGATTATCAAGACATCTTGATTCTCGATTTGCGCATAATCAATGTGCAATCTCATCCATGGTTTGTTGGGAAATTCCCACGGATGGATAGGCGTCGCTTGTGGGCTACGCTGTTCAGCTTGACAGATAGGACATGTTCTGACTTTCCTTTCTAGATCTCTGTCAATCCCTGGCCACCACATGTATGAACGGGCGAGGCTTTTCATTTTGACTATACCAGGGTGTGTACAGTGCAGTTCATCCATCAACTTGGTGCGCATGTCTTGGTCTGATGGTATTACTACTCTAGGTCCCCAGAGAAGTACTCCATCTTCTACTGTAAGCTCATCCTTCTTACAGATGAATGGCTTGAATTCATCACTCAGGTTACTCTGTGTCCACCCTTGCTGAGTGTAACGCACCACTCTAGACAACACAGGATCTTTCCTGGTCTTAGTTCTGATCTCTTCAGCATCTACTGGTCTGGTGTCCACATCAGTGAGCAAATTTGCTCGGTTCGGAGGCTGGTCATTGAACTCGGCGAAGTTTTCATTGGACCATTCCTCGGGTGACATTGTAGGCATGGGCAACCTTGACAGTCCATCAGCATTTTGATGCTTTTTTCCTTCTTTGTATACGATGTCGTATTCATAGGCTGACATTATCACATGCCACCTGGCAATCCCAGCTGAGGCCATGGGACTGGCTGGTCTGTCACCAAATATCCCAAGAATGGGCTTGTGGTCTGTGATGATACTGAAGTGCCTTCCATAAAGGTATTTGTGGAATTTCTTCAAGCCACAGATGATTGATAGGGCCTCCTTTTCGAATTGTGCATAGTTTCTTTCACTGCATGTTAGAGTTCTAGATGCAAAGGCTATGGGCTGCTCTCTGCCATGTTCATCACGATGGCTTATCACTGCCCCAAGGCCATAGGGGCTGGCGTCCGTTTGAAGCAACAGCGGCTTGTTGGTACTGTAGTGCGTTAGCACACTTTGACTTTGCAGAAGTCTTTTGGAATTGATGAACGCCTTTTCCTGCTGTGGTCCCCAACGAAACATTGGATCAGGTTCCACAGGGTTACTCCTCTTCCGGTTGCCTTTCCGTGAGGTCCCCTTGGAGGCGTATTCAGCTCTCAATAGCTCTGTCAGGGGGGCGATCTCTGTGGTGAGATCTGGAATGAATCTTCGGTAATAACCGAGAAGTCCCAACTACGCTTGTAGCTGTGTTTGATTTACTGGCCTTGGTGCATCTCTGATCGCATTCAGCTTCTCTAGTAATGGACTAATACCACACCTGTCTATCTTGTGACCAAGGTACTGGATGGTTGGCTGCATGAAAGCACATTTCTGTTTTTTCAGTTTAAGTCCATTATCTCCCAGACACTTCAGAACTGCCTCCAAATTGGCTAGATGCTCCTCTTGTGTTTTTCCACTGATGATTACATCATCTAAGTAGGGGCGGCACATTGGAATTTCTCCCAATAGTGATTCCATTGTTCTTTGGAATATTGCGGGGGCACTTGCGATTCCAAATGGAAGTCTCTTGTACTGATATAAACCTCTGTGAGTGTTTACAGTAGTATACTGCCTGGCTTCTTCATCCAATTCAATTTGGAGATAGGCATGCGACAAATCCAATTTGGAGAACAACTGTCCACCCTCCAAATCCTGGAGTAGATCCTCCAATGATGGAATCGGATATTGTTCTAAGTCCAAGAACTTGTTTGCAGTTACTTTATAATTTCCGCATATCCTGACTGATCCATCTGGTTTGTCTACAACAACAATTGGGCATGCAATTCTACTTGTTTTGACAGGCTCGATTACATCCTGTGCAATCAATTCATCAAGAGCTTTGTCCACTTTATACCGACTCGTATAGGGCACTGGAGCGGCCTTGTAGAACAATTTCTCATTCACTATTTCCCTGGGATGTACTTCAGCTTTGAAGTCCTTCAGTTTCCCTATGGTAGCACAATCAAAAACATCTCGGTTTCGTTCGAGTATGTCTTCAAGGCTTTGTATCTTGTGGACTGCAGTCTCTTCCTTCAGGATGGTTTGGTCCTGGGCAGGCACAGGTACCAGTGGGATTGGTGAGGCTTCGAACCACTCACGACCGAGAAGGCTTACACCCTCTTTGACAACAAGTAGAGGCAACTTGTACGTCTGGCCTCCTGAGGCTAGATCAGGGCTGAAACTGACCTCCACTATGGCTTCTCCTATTATGGGAACGTTATGTCTAGTGTAAGTGCTTAGACTAACATTAGTCGGTTTCAACTGATCACTGTTCATCTGACGAAATGTCTCTGCTGAAACGATTGTCCATGGACTGCCTGTATCAACCTCCATGCTAATGGGCTTTCCATTTACTTGGATTGAAGCATAATATGGTGTATTTTTAGAAAGTTTATTCACAGTGTTATCCTTGATATGGCTCATGCATTCTGAATTGGGTAATTCTTCAGGAGTGTCCCTGTCATTTCCTTCCAGGAAATGTGAGGCCTTTTGCTTTCTGGCTTTCCTATAAGCTTGCACACTGGCACATTGACTCTGAGTGTGCCCAGCTTCTGAGCATTTATGGCAAGTTTCATTCCTAAATCTACATTCATGTGGTGAATGACTGGTTGCACCACAACGCAAACATTTTTTACCTTGTTGACCTTTTGGCTTGTTGGGAATGTTTGCCCTAGCCTTAGGCTTACTTGGTTGGAAGTGGGGCTTACTTGGCTTACCACCTTTTGCTTGTGCATTTGATTGAGCATGTACTTTATTCAATTCAGGACTACATGGATTCATGTTTTCCTGGCCAGCTGATTTGCCAATGGTTTTGATTTGTTCCAAATCTTTATTGGCAACTTCCATAGCTGTGGCAATACTCAGTGCTTTCTCATAAGTCAAATTCTGTTCACTGAGCAACTTGCGCTGGATTGCATGATCTCTACAACCTACCACTAGGCGATCTCTCAACATAGTATTCAAGTCTTTGAAATTACATCCCTCACTACTCTGCCTTAGTTTGGCTACAAATTGTGGGATAGTTTCTGTGGGGGTTTGTGAGCATGTGTAAAATTTGTACCTTTGCACAATTTCTGTGGGCTTGGGTGCATAGTGGTTTGTTAATGCATCAACACATTCTTTGAATGTTTTTTCCACTGGCTTTTGGGGCTGTAGTAAAGATCTGAGGGTATGGTATGCTTTACTTCCTAGGTTGGTTAGGAAAATTGCTCTCTTCTTGCTATCTTCTTGGATACCATTGGAAATCATCCATGTATCCAATACTTCTACCCACTCTTCAAAGCTATACCCTGAATCAAGCTGGGGCACTGGGCTTAAATAATTAGTTGCCATCTCTACTCTGAGGCTACCTCATAAATTTGTGCAATACTAAATAATATACGGTATATTATTAATAGCACGCTTTAGATTTGCCAAAGTACAACTACTAAATTCGTCAAATGTATAACTATGTAACCTTAATTTAGTCAAATCGTATTTAACTTCACTTTTAAATCTAATTAATACTTGACTGCTGACTAGGACTTTAAATATAAAGTAAGCTTTAATCCAATCTCTGAACTTGCTTAATCTAATTAATGCTCAGGTTAAAAAAAAAACCTAAATCATCAACCGATAATTTCAATAGGCTTATATTCCTATTCATGAACTAAAAGTCTAAACTGACTTGAACTCAGGCTACGTGTGGGTGTAAACTTCGCATCAGTCTACAGACAGTTAAAATCACTATTCAACTTGCACTGATTATTAAGTCACAATACCAAAATGTAAAAAACCCTTAATATGAGCAGACTTAATGTAAAAATGTGACCTAGGGTCAGACATGTAAACAAGGGCTAATTAAATGTGATCTAGGCCTTGGCTAATAATATGCACAAACTGTTAGTCCTGCTTTTGAAGTACTGGTTTAACTTTTTACCAGAATTAGCTTGATACTTGTGGTTGTAATACTCAAATTATTATTAAACTGGCTCTGAGTCTGAATGTGCCAACATTCATCATAAACTCAGTAGATCTAACGAGAAAACTTATGTGACTGTATGATCAACTCACACGTTCTAGTAATAGTATTCATAATCATCCCACAACTGACTGTATTGCATACCAAATAAAGTAATTAACATGCTGATAATTATCAGTACATTGATAGTTATCTTCATAAGCAAACCAATGATAAGACGATTGTCTTTCAAGTTCCTTGAGAGTTGAAGAAAGTTCAATCTACAACTACAGGTTCAATCACTCATCACTGGACACTGGCATCAATCCATGGGCATCTTGGATTTCATTTGCTGGCATAAACACTTTGGCTTGGCATTGGTGGACTGGCTTGAGTGTCTCTGTGGCTGACGACACTGGCTGGCTTAATCGGCTGGTGCAGGCATCGGGCGGTGATGTCCAGGCACGGGGCTGGCTCGGTGGACGGAGACTCAACACGACCACAAGTGGCTGGGCTCGGTGAGGGCAAGGCACAGTTCATGCACGGTAGACCTACCCCTGAACGAAAAACTGTGGCGGCAACTCGGGCAGCATACAGTGCGGGTATCCGTTGAAGAAACTTCAGCTCGGCACACACCGTGAACTATACGAAGGGTTGCAATCAATGCATGGGATCCAATCACTACTGCTATGGCAGGCGGTAGCTATTCTGCTGAGCGTTCGTAACCATACACAAAACCATATGGCTGGGGCTGATCACAATAACAGTGGGTATAGACCTGCTTATGGCCGTGCACATACGCCACTGAAAATTCGAATTTCTGTCCTTTTGCGTAGTTAAATCAAAACGGGCAGCTACTCAGCAGATCCCATCCTCGTCGCCAGATTTTGTTATGTTCTTTATTTAAACTTAAGCCGAGTCTCACTCAAATAAATGGCACGAACACAACGAAGTAAAAGTGTAACTCAACTTATATTCTATGGGTCGGTCGTCTGTCTTCTTTGTAGAACACTCTCATCACACAACACGTGTGTTACATAGAATGCTTCATAATGATAGCCTACAATCAAGTCTGATACATAACACGGATTATCGTCTTAAATTCCTCATTTTTCTCGCTAGGCACCAAAGATAGCTATAAATTAAGAAAGAAAAATTATTTGGCTTTAATTTGATGGTAAAATGCTATCTTGACGATTTTTAGATGGGTCAGCAGCCACGTACTTGTAATCATAAGGATGTCGATATTTTCTTGAGAGGTAGAAATCGCATGCTCCATTTATGCTTAGAACCGCAGTTCATGGAAAATGACGTCATCGTACATTTTTTGATCGTCGTATTTTCCATTTAAACCGTTCATTCTTTTCTCTACGAAATGTACATGAATTCACCTCCTAATTGTATGAGTGTGATTCTGGCGTTTCTTCACAGGTGTTTGACGTGTTTCTTTCTCTGCCTCTGGAAAAAACTGACGTTGGGGAGATTGTGTGTTTCGATGTTGTTTGGTTGTATTCTTCCTTGATCTCTAAAGTCTAGGAAGTTGCAAATGGAGGCCTAAATGCCAATTATTTCCGTTTTCAGCACCTCGTTTCCCGGCTTGTTTCTTGCAAGAAAATCTCGAAGAGTTTATCCAATTCGAATGCATGCACAATACAGTACATCATACTGCATGCACACACAGCTGATCGAGCTGTGTATGCGCGATCAGATCAGGGATCCCACGTGCAAAACATAAACAGCGTAAGTGAACTGTTTGATTGACGGTGATTTCATGAATATTTATGAATCACTTGTGTGTGAACTTTTGACCCCTGACGTCAGCGTGGAGCAATTGCACTGGACTCTTTTTTTTCGGGGCCAACAGGTTCTCGGGATCGCGCCATCACTCAGCTTATCACGTATAGTCGGCGAATAAAAAAATCAATAAAAAGAGTCCAGAACTAGACTACATCTGCTGGAGTTTTCCCTTCTGTCACCTTCAAGCCCTGGATGCGCATATTATTGCGCCTAGCGCTCTGTTCTTGTTGGTCTGCCAGCCTCTCAAGACGAGTAACTGTGTCTTGAGATCTCTTCTGGGTTTTCTTCAATTGCTCAATTTGAATGGCTTGAGCCTTGACCGTATTCTCTAGCTCCAGTATCTTATGATCTTGCTTGTCCAAGCGGGTGACTATCTCAGCCACTGCCTTCCTGACAGCCTCCCGCACTGTATCTAGAAAAACAGGGCTCTGCTGGAGATTTTCGACAGCAAGTGCAGCAATTTCTTCTGGTGCAAGACTAGGCATGGTTTAGATGACATAGTAAAGGAACGATATAAAGAGACTAGAAGAATGTCAGTGGATGGGATCCAGGCACAGAGACAAGTGCAATGTATAGCAGTCAAGGCACAGCACACACAATATAACATTCAGTGATGTAGTGAGCAGTTACATTCTGAGTGGACTATACACACTGGTCAGCTACTTAGTAACAGCATCCCACTATACTGTATATAGTGTGTATGTACTACAGCACACAATGAAGGACTCTTGTCGTCATCTCGCTAAATTCAATCTTGCAAAAACATTAAAAAACCTGGCAGAGAGTTCCCAAATTGATGCAGCCTTGTTTGACCCCAGTATTTGTTGTAAAACAAGGTGTAATTCCATTTGTCAATTTGATACTTATTCATAACTTTTTACATATATCAGTAACAGTATTGTTAAAAGTTTCCCCAATTACATTATTCAGTAGGTTATAAAAAAGACCTTCCTGCAAAACATCAAATGCTTTTTTTCAGATCTACAAAACACAGATAAATTTGTCCACTTTCTTCTTTCTCATTTTGTTTTAAATACCTATCAATTATGGTCTTTAGAACAAGATGTGATCAGTTGTTCTATTACCCTCTTTAAAACCGATTTGGTAACAAATATTCAAGTTGTTTTCATTGACATGCACTCTCAGAACACTGTCGGCAAACATTCAAAATGTTGCTAGAGGCTTCATAATTTGTAGAAGAGCCATAGCATCCCACACCCATGCCACATCTTGTAGGACCTCCTCAACTATGGGAAGAGGTGTTACTGAGTTCACAGAAGCTTGACTTTCTTTTTTTTCCACAAACATGTATACGAATGTAGAAAAGGGCCGTTGGACTTTTTCATGTATTTGTTTATTTATTTTTATTTTTAACATAGTGCCCAATACTGATTAGCTCCAATGCGCGCATTTGCAGACTTGTAAATATACGTCAACTTTGTGATTGATCGCAACTCTTTATGCAACGGGCCCTGATGGCACACATCAATTTCAAATTAAAGAGAGAGAGAAAATCAGTTGTTGATTGAATTCATTCTCCCTGAAATTAGTTCTTATATCAATCTTGAACTTTTGAAGTGAAGATGGGAGAAAAAAAATTCTTTTGACTATGAAATAATACTGCCTCACTAATACATTGTAGAAAGAAACTGGAAGAATGAAAGAAAGTGAAGGAGTAATGAGTAAATGCTTCCCCTTCCTCCTGTTGTAACCATTCACTAGTACATTACAAACATTATCAACATTATAGTGAAAAGATGTGAACAAAACACTCATGAACAAATTATTGCAAATAGGGTATAGAGTCATTAATGAAATGAATTAAAAATAGTAATAGTGCTGTTTGTCATCATCAGTGTGAAAAAGACCTCTTACTTAAATCATGAAGCTACAGATAGGGCATATCGAGAAGTCATTGAAGGAATTGATGAGTATATGAACGGAAGTACATGTCAGTATAATAAGTATCACAGGGAAAACAGATTCCTTGTTGACATCTCTTCCATTTACTTTTGCTTGCCACTCCCCTGACAGGGTTACAACCAGATATTTCTCAGTGTTTCCATCAGAGTCCAATGACAAAACAGAGTTTTTGTTTCCTTTCAGTCACAACAAGGTTTTCAGCTCTTGCCTCCATTTCAGTTATTAAAAAAAAAAGAAGAAGATCATCACTTTCTCCTGGTTCAAAGTTCAACCTTTGAGAAATAGTATTGTTTGTAGTTCTGGGTTCACTTTATTTATGTTTGGTTGTCAAACTTTATCAAAGATATTTCCTATACACTTTGATCATGACTAGACGCTGCGGATTGTGCAGAGTGAGTGAACAGCATTGTTTAGTAACGTTATCTCCAGCTACACTGAACATCTGTTCTGTGCTCACACCTTTGCTGGGGGGGGGGGGGGGGGAGTGTGGGTAGGCAAGGTAAGCAGCAGCTACTGGGGTGAGATTGAGGAAGGTCTTTCGGCAGCTACACCAGTATTTCATGACGTTGCTGTTAAGCTTTGCTACTGGGTTGCTGGAGATAGACTTCGAACTCGTGGGCAATGGACTTTCGGATTTCGCTCAATCTGACTTAGGAGATGGCCACCTTCTTCATTCTCAGAGCAGGAGGAAGACGACTCCATCATGGCAGCCTCCATTGCTGACATCAAACTTAGCCGAGCTGACTGCTGCTTTGGCTGAGCTGGTTGCTGTTGGTCTTGTCGCGCTAGGGAGTTTGGGCCAGTCTCCTGAGCTAACTTCCAAGTTGTCATTCATCTTCACTTAAGACTCAGAAAGCCCAAGGACTGATGACGAAATGGCCTCCTTGATTTCAGTTCGGAAGACTTCATCCCTGGGAGCACACTTCATCTTGTATCTGATGCAGAAAGAGGGAGGGGATGGGGAAGAAATAGAATAAAAGATTAATCACTTTCTGTTGATGAAATTGATGTAAGAGTAAATAACCATTTGCTATACAAACAAAATAATGGTGAACGATATCTCAATAATATGGCAACTGAAATATTACAGTTCTCACTCGAGCATTGATTTCTACGCACAAGACTACTTTTCCTCAAAAGTCACTAAGAATTAAATATCATAATTGATACTTGATTGCACTTGGAGTTCCTCCACCATGGAAATGACACTGCTCACCTCTCCTGCCTCCTGTAAAATCTGCAGCTGCTTGTTGAGGCCTCTAATAATGGGTATAAATGATGACAAGCTGCGATCAGCCTTTGATGCCAACTTCATTGCCTCCTCGGCAGGCCTGAGAATAGCAACGACCCTAGAAATGAGGTCTAAAGCCTCGGACCAATGTTGGAAGTCCCTTGGTCTTGAGAAATCAGCAAAATTCCTCATACGATCATTTGCAAGAGCACGTCCATCATGCCTGCGGTCATTGGCCTGGTCGCTGTCGTGATCATTTGGTTGTAGCTTATTATTAAATGATCCTCTTCTCTTTCTTTTACTGCACATTAGCAATCTCCTTCAAAGATTCAACTTGATCCTGTTAATGGTATAGCAGGGGTATGGGTAAGCAAACATCAGCATGGAGTTCCTTCCCAAGACGTGTCACCGATGTAACTTGTAAGTTGTAGGAAGCTTAGGATTTCCATCTTGTTAAGATGCTTGGATGACTTTTCCATCCTGACCTCTGTAACACACTCTGTTGGGGAAGGCAAAGAAAGGGCGCTTGCCTTCCTCTTTTAGGCGATTGAAGAGGGAGGATTTTTTTCTTCCTTTTCTCAATGATCCTCCTTGAGAGGTCTTCAACGACGAAGACCTTTTGTTGCTCGCCGTACTGGGATTTCGTGGATTTGAGTTTGTCAATGGCAGACTTTCTCACTCTTTCTTTTGCCACAAAGCTGTACTTTGTGGAACCCAATATGGATTCTCCGTGGAGGCTGCCGCTGATGTGCATTCTTCGACTGCAGTGATGGAGTTGTTGGGGTGCGGTGACATCTTTCAATCTTGCTGATGTCGTCATCTCTGCCAACAAACTGGAGAAAGTCACTCACTGCCTTCCAACAGTCCTCTTTTCCTTCAGGTTCCCTGATCCCAAATACTACCAAGTTATTCCGCCGTGACCGATTTTCCAAATTGTCTAACTTGTCCATTAGGAGCTCATTCTCTTTCTTTAAGCTTTTGACTGAATCTTGTAGCTCTTTCACATCAAAATCAATAGAATTGATTTGTCCTCATGAATTGTAATCTTATTAATGAGCTCACCTAGCTTGTAGTCCAGTAAGGTCTGGAAGTATGCTCGCTGACGCTTCTCAAAGTTGCTGAACCATAGGGGAGGTTGAGCATCAGCCTTGTCAGTGTCAGTATCTACGTCGCCCTGAGTGGAGGGAGGGAGGAGCTCCCTCTAGTAGCAGCGGCGTGTTCCGATCCATTGGTCGACAGTTTTGGTTTTTTGCTTATTGGTGAATTCGTCTCAATTTTCTCCATGATTCCAAGTGAAGATGAAAATAACACATACACAAAAGGTTTCCTTAGCTCAAGTCAGTTTAGATAGTCGAAAAATAATAGTCTCGATTTCGTCTCCTGATGTTTAAATCCAAGCTGATTTCACACGATTCAAACACAACACGCGACAACTGCGGCCGTATTGGATCCTGACCAGTCAGCTTCTGATTACCCTCTTGAAGCCTTCCAGTTCCATATGTGAACTGTTCTTGACCTCATTGCTCTAAAGACTGAAAAGATAAACAAGAATCATATTTAAAGCTTGGTGCAGAAGAAAGATTTCATTTTTCATTCTTCTTTTTTATTTGAAAAGTAAAGAGTTATGGTCACACTCCTGTGAATGCTTTGTGAACTGAAAGTCCTCAGAATAATATTTGGATTGTGAAAAAAGAAGCATTTGAATGAAAGAAAAAATAACGTGCATTAATTTAATACAGTGCACTATCGTTATAAAGAACACTGCTATAAATTCATATTATTGTTAAAAAGAAAATAATTTTATGGTCCAAAATTCCCCAACTCTTTTGTGTTTTTTTGTTTCTGCAATCCTGAAATAATGAAATATATTGATAACAAAAGTGGTCACAAGGACTTACTGCATTACAATGCCCTTTTAACTGTTATTATAGGGTTGATCATTGTTATTGTATTATGAAAACTATACTCTAGAATTTTTACAAAAAAGGAAAATCAAACAATACCTGTACAAGTTGAAGATCAGTGATCTTTTTGCTGTGCAGCTCAATGGCAGAATATGTCCCATACTTTGCTGAGAAGCCTGGGCTATCTGCCCGCCGATCTCCTCCACCTGTAATGGGAGTCCCTCTCTCCTTCAGCTCGTTCACAAGTTCCAGCTGGTGGGATTCCCACACCTTCTCGATAGACGGCTGCAAAAATTTTCTGTGATGAGAAAAAAAAGTCAAATCTTCAATCATCGCTAAATTGAGAAATTCCATGAGTCGAAGTGCCTGGGCGGGACCTGCTCCAGCAAAGAGAATGGCCGCAGATAAAATGATATTTCCTGCTGGATATCTCCCATACCAGGGCTGGCTCTGCAAGGAAAACCGTGCATTGTCCAGCTTGAAGTGAGTTCCTGTTACTTTCTTGGTCAGCTCCACATTTCCAGAGCCACATGTCTCACAAGTGTTCATCAGTTCAAGTAATTGTGACTCGAACACAATATATTTGGTGTCTTCATGGGATGGAATGTTTCGTTGCTGGAATGGTGCCTTTGCTTTGGTGCCAGTCCTGCCAGACATAAAGAACAAAGAAAAAGTAATAAAACACAAATAACAACAAAAGCCTCAGTCTGTATGCCTGATCCGTAATTATGTTTTTTTTTACACATTCTTCTTTTCTTTAAAATAGAACTTTGTGACAAGAATGTAATGAGCTGTATCACTTTATTTTGCTGAGACATTGTGGGGAGGGGGATGGCAGCTCCCCCCCCCCCCCACGCCCAAGATTTTCAGAATAGTGACTTTCGGGCAAGTAGAATATTTTCGGCCAAAACTCCTCATCACAAGTATGATGAAAGTACGATGATATGCAATCTACAAGGACAAAATGGGTAACTACTGTAATAACATAATGGGACTTGAACAAAGTATGAATCATTCTGATGAAATTATGGGTATCTAGTTAACAAAATAAGTTTTGTTCTCGGCGAATCTATTATTGACAGAACATGATTTTAGTTGTGATACAAATATTTGCCTACGTAGCTCAGTCTACCAATTCTAAAACAAACTCACGAACATTTGCACACATCTGTACACACACATACAGGTATATTGTGCCAAATGGGGATATGTTTATTTCACTATGAAATTGTGGATATCAGAATTTTACGGTTTACTCTTCCAATTTTGATCTATTTGACGAGTGTAGCACCGTATTATCAAAAAAAATAATTAAATTTGTCGAAAAAATCCTGATTTTTGACTTCTTATTTTTGTGTGAAAATTTACTATGCAAAAGTGGATATACATTTGATTAAATGTTTTTGTATCAAAGTGGGGCTATATACATACATTGAAAAATTACCCATGCAAAAGTGGATACATATGTATTTTTGAATATTTTGTATGAGAGTGTGGATATATATGTAGCGGTATGGAATTATAGGGGTTAATACAGTAAGGAGAATTATAAGGATTAACATGAAAAAAACATTCATTTTCTAAATTATCCCAGAATGAGTAGCACTGGCACCGGTGTAGGGTTCCCTTGGTCGAGATTTCCTCCCATCTAGATGCAAATTGGTAAGGTCAGTTAGAGGTATGAATTTTAGCATTGCTAGAATTTAGGAAAACAAACAAACAAATTGACTAGATAATTGGGAGAACCAGAGTTGGGTGGGGTGCAGTATAAAAGGATAGGATTTGGGGGGTATTCACTCTCTCTCTGGACAGCCACACTATTTTTCTCTCGGTCAGCCATTTTTTTAGACAGCAACAGATTTTTGCCAATAATAATTTTACCGAATTAAATTTGGAGAGCAGAAACATTTTCCAGAAATTAATTTCCTTCGGAGAGCAGAGAACAGTTTGGGAAGTACGAACAGCATTTCTTCTGAAACTACTATTTTGGAGAGCAGAGACAGCATCTTTTATTGAACTATTTGAAAGACCAAAATATGACTTCTATTAAAACTATAAAACACGATTTGAGAGAAAACTTACAGAGAGAGAGAGATAAACCGACTGAAAATGGGAGAACTTACGATATTGTATCAGTGTTTTCGCACCTTCCTTCTGATATCTTTTGACAATCCTTTACTCTTTTAACGAGTTTTGCAGAGTAAACTGTTAACATTATTTTGGATGACTGATTTTCCTCTTCGGTTGATGGGACATTAGTGTCAGAAGTTTATATTAGAACCTTTGTCTGCTGGAAGCTGTACACATTTGAAATATAGGTCAGTGTCTCGCCCTATATTGAAAAGCATCAAGCATCGAGGAGCTAGGAGGAACCATTTTGTATGATTAGCAACGTCGAGGAGGACCAACGCCTTTGTGATGATTAACGTTGTGGAAGACCAGCTGATTATTTAACATCGACGGATATATATACATCGACGGATTTATAACGTTGAGACGGAACATTATTATTAAAGGAGAGTTTGAACTATATTTTGGAAGCGGCCTTAACACACAGATCACCACGCAGGACTTTAAGCAGAAAGAAACAGTAAGACCGGTCAGTAAGACCGGTCCATAATTAATACTCGGACATTGAATATATTTCTTTTCCTTTCTTTTCTACCCCCTCCCCCTTGCAACGTACTGTAAACTGTAACTATTTTCTATTAATTTGTTGTCAGTGTTGTTACCTGTGAAATTATATGTAATGTTTATGTACTATGTATGAGAAGAGAATAACTTGAAACTTGAAACTTTAAACTTTAAAAAAGCAAGCAACTAATAAAGCCCAGAAGTGTTGGGAATATTTTAGAATCTTAAATAAATTGTGTCAATGTTATTTCTTCTTTCGTTTGTTGTTATTCAACTGGTGGTCTATTTCAAATTTTTAAACAGCATCTAGCCAGGGCTCGGGGGATTGATAACCAACAGACCCGCCCCCATGATCTTAACCTGCCCTCGGATTTTGCATTTAATTTGGCTGCTGAGGGTAGGGCCGTGGTGCAACCGACCGGTGCGCTGGACACACATATTCGAAAATTGTCTATAAAAAGGGGATACATATATGTGAATGTTTTGTACAGGAGTGTGGATATGCACATACATGACATAGTGAAAGATTATCTATGAAAAGGGGGATACATATATACTTTGAATGTTTTGTATAGGAGTGTGGATATACACGTTGTAAAAAAAAGTCCATGAAAATGGGGATACATACAGGTGTACATACTTGAAATATTTTGTATGAGAGCGGAGATATACATGTATATACATGATTATACTTAAAAATATTAAAAATTATGTATTAAAAAGGGGATACATAATTTTAATGTTTTGTATGAGAATGTGGATATATACATTCAATTTATCTCTGAAATGGAGGATACTATAGTATTTGAATGTCGCAGAGTGTAAATATACATGATTATTTTACAAAAATGGTCAAAACTACGTAGATAGAAAAACTGAATGCATAAAAATTTGAATTTGTACGAGAATATGGATACAAATTTTGCTTTTTAATACATATATACATGTATATATATATATATATATATATATATATATATACAGTGAAACCTGTCCATAAAGACCACTCAAGGGAGACAAGAAAAGCGGTCTTTATGAGCAGGTGGTCTTTATGTACAGGTTCCTTTAATACACATTTCAATGAGAAACACTTTTCAAGGGAAACAAAAATTGTGGTCTTTATAGACAGGTGGTCTTTCTGGTCGTTAAAGCAGGTTTGACTGTCTATATATATATATATATAAACATGTTAAGGTTTCACGTATCGGCTCAAACAAATTCAAAGAAAACTGCTAAAAGCGTTTGTAATGCATTGTGGCCAATTTTATTTTTCTACTCAAATTTTCGACGCTCCCTGGCGTCTTCTTCAGGAGAACAATAAATGATAAGGTATCATACAAATAATTGAAATAGTTATAGTTATAGCGCGCGCATCCTCAGTCAGATATAGGTTGCTTAGAAACCGTTTCTCTTGGAGATCTGACTGAGGATGCGCGCGCTTTACAAAAAAATGATGGATATAATTATGCAGATGAGAAAAGAGTAATGTGCGCGCTTCATTATTACGTAATTTACGTAATTAACGTAATAATACACAAAATCCCAAGTAGTATTAGCGGTAAAGATTCAAAATAATAGTATTGAAACGAAGAAGGAGAATTGATACCAAATCATTAAAGAACATGTGATTGAAAAGATACAAAAAAAGATTAAAAAAAAAACCTAGCGAAAATATGTAAATCCATTGAGAAAGTAAAGATCTCTGTTAAGACCTTTTCCTTCAAAACTTCTGCTCTTAACAATTGCCCGTAATTCGGCAATTTTCCTATCGTCGGCTGACTTATAGCCTCCACCGAAAAGGCAAACCTTGACATCCGCAACTGAGTGATTGGGAAGGCTGAAGTGTTTAGCTACAGGGAGATCATTTCGTCTTTTGTTGATGGATGATCTGTGGTTGTTAAAACGCATCCGAAATTTGGTGCTAGTCTCAATATATATATATATATATATATATTGACATATGTATAAACGGGCAATTCAAAAGATTTTGTCAATTGGTGTCCCATATATTACTAAGTACTGTATACATCTGTATAAGTAATGAATTATTGTGGACATACATATTAGTAATGAATATTGTGGATTAATTCAGCAATCAGGGTTCGTATTTAAAAAAGTTAGCTATGAAACCTACTTTGACTGTTAAAATATACATGGGAAGTGGGTAAAAGTATTGCATCATTGATTTATATTGCCTACAGAAAGTCCAAAGAATGCCCTGAAAATAATGTTGAGATTAAAAATAATGGATCAAGTCACAAGAAAGGATATTTGATATTAACAAGGCTCCTTTTATTACAGTGCAGAAATCCTGCAATCAAGAAACAAAACAAAAATGAAAAATGGAAAATGAAAAAATGAAAACAATAATAATAATAATAAAAATAATAATAATAACGTTTTATTTACCCAGGGTAGCCACTTCAGTTATCAAAATGCTCTTCCAGCGGGTCCTGGATAACATAATATGTCATTAAATGTGTTAAAACATGAAACCGAACAACAAAACAAATATAATTTTAACAAGACTACTGTAGCAGGCTTCTGCAAGAATTGTGACAGAGAAGCAAACTTTCACGATTCAACCTATATACTGCCACTGCGTCCCCCCAAAACCGTAACAGTCTGAAAAAGTCTCCCCAAATTTATTTTCAAAACATTTTCAGGAAATCTCATACCTACTGATAGCTTAGAATCTCTCCTACCAAATGACACCAAGATATATGGTGATATTGTACGCTTGAGTAAGCAAAGGCCACCTTTATGATAGGGTGCAAACTCAAAACTTGACAAGAAAGGGTATTTGTCCTGACTGGCAGCAAAAGTTGAGACTCGTGAAAAAGCTTTGTAATTTTTTGAAAGAATAGGCTTTGTTCAGCGTATGCTCCGACATATCTCATCACCATATGCTTCAAGAATGAGTAATTAGTTCAATAAAAAACAATCGTACATGTTGCTGTCAAGTTTTTCTTCCATTTGCAAAAAAACATACGCCAAAGCATGTTCTTTTCTAAATTGTAAAAAAAAATCCCATCAGAATATGAAAATTCCCCAACCTTTTATACACCACTGTCAAATTTGCTGCCAGCAAGAACAAATATCAATTCTTGTGAAGGCTGGATTTTGCACCCTTTCATAAAAGAAGCGTTTGCTCACCCAAGAGTAAAATAATCTCAGATTTTATGGTGTCATTTGTTAGATCAGACCATTAGCTTTCCACAGATATGAAACTTCCAGAAAATATTGTGAAATATTTATTTTGGAGACTTTTTCCAACTGTTCTTTTTTGTATTTATAGCAGGCAGATATTTTTTGAGCGTGATACAGACACATAGCACATGAAAAGCATTTAAAATATCGCACAAAACTTAATTTTCAAGTTACAGATGTAATCTTTCTTATCCCTCACATAAGAATAATATGTTTTTCAGCTCTTTAACTGATATAACCAATGTATTACTCTTCCATAATGATAAATTTGATGACAGTTTGATGTCCATATTTAGATATTTACATGTATTGTATGTTTGCTATGCTATGAAAAGTATGTGTATAAATTCACAGAACAATACCAATGCATGTGCATTCATTGCGGCTGAAATTTGAAACTCTTAATTTGCATTACGAGTACCTTTAACATGATCGTAAAGACTTGAAAAATTAACCTAAGGGCAATTCAATAATCTTGTCCATCACCTATTTATATGTGCAAAAATTACAATGAGCTATTATGTAATCCAAACATGATTTTTAAGACATGATATCTCAAAAGTCTTTGCGATCGTGTTCTTTCCATTTCCACTGTCCTAATAAAAGCATTAAAAAATTGTATTTCTCTGAAGGAAAAAAATAATTCCTGTGCCCTATATATAACCTTTGCATGTGCGTTTTTACGAACCTTGTGTAAAATTGATCTATCCCTTCATCAACAACCAAAAAAATGGAAATGGAAGCAAATGGAAATAGTGCTTGAATAGTACACCACAGAGTTTATACCAATTTGTATTTAATCGATTACAGCTTTAAAATTCGTAATTTTCTTATTTTTTTGTAGGATTTTCACTGAACTTTCACTAATCTGGTTCTCTCATTTTTCTGCTTTAGTTTTATAAAAACAACCTTATATCAGGGTACAGTTTCCATTTAAAATGTTTAAAGCTCTTGACAGTTTTAGTAAGCTCCCCAAACTTTGCATCTGATTTCTTTTTTCTTAGTTGATAACAAATTACTAACAATTCTATGCTACTGTTATTTTTTTTTCTTTACTCAAAATGAACAGTGAAAACAAATTTTGCTCCTTCCTTTCAAATCTGATGTAGACTCACTTTCAAAGTACCTTGAAATCCTTCAATAACCTGGGCCCATATTTATAAAACCTTACTAAGCTAGTTATCAACTAATTGCATAGGCTACATTACATGGCTAGTTGCCACCTAGAACTAATAAAGAGTTAAAGGGACACATTCATTAGAAAACAAGTGGCTTTAGATAAAAGCACAAAAATAAGAGAAACAGATCTGTGAAAGTTTTTTAAAAATCTGACAAATTATAAGAGAGTTATGAATTTTTGAAATTCTATGGAAATTTCAAATTGGCAACTCCAGATCATGTGACTGTGATATCCTGTGATGTCATGGAATCACTACTCTCCATTTGTTTTTGTACAATAATGACCCCAAATATCCTTTTTATGCCTCCGCACAAAGTGGTGCGGAGGCATTATGTTTTCAGGTTGTCCGTCCGTCCGTTATCCGTGAACATCTCGTTGCCAATTTGAAAATTCCATAGAATTTTAAAAATTCATCTCTCTTATTATTTGTTAGATTTTTCTCAAACTTTCACTGATCTATTCCTCTTATTTTTATGCATTTATTTAAAGCAACTTTTTTCTCATGAATGTGCCCCTTTAATATGTTCGTAAGGGCGACATAAGACCGGAGACATTCGACTACAAAAGAATGCAAAGGACAACACTAATCAAAAATAAGAAAGTAAAAAAATGTCCACACATGCACTGACGAGGACTCTACGGAGAAATCCTGATTTTTTTTTTAACAAGCAATATTCTGAAGTCAAAGGGTAATATTTCCCCCCCCCCCCTTTTATATCAATTCCACATACATTCAGGCATTACAGGCCATAAACAGAAAATACAATGGTCTGCATTTTGTCCGTAGATATAAAATGCACACAAATAGGTAGTTTCTTCAAAATACAGTGTTGTATCTTACAATACACTACAATAAAAAGGTGATATTGTTGGTTTCTCATTAATCATAGGAAGTTTAAGTGGCTTGGGATATGGTAAGACCAAAACTATTACATTTTTTTTTTACATTCTGTGAAGGGGAGGGGGCTAAAAGGTTTCAGAAGTGATTATCCCCTTAGGCTTACTTGTACATGGGTATACATATATCCATTACAGAACGCTTATTTACTAGTGTTTCAAGTCTGAGTTATCTATTTTGAAGATCAAAATTGATCTTTGAAGGTAGAGGTTTGCATGGTGGTACTGATAACGTGGAGAAGGTTTACGGTTCACCATGTGGTTAGTCCTGAAAAGGACTATTGAGTAAGAGAAAGAAAGTGGAGAAAAGTTGAGAGGAGAAGAAATGGAAAGGCGAGATAGAAATTCAGAGAGTGTAGAAGTAATCTTTCTTGAAAGTGTGAAGTCCTGAAAAGGACTGTAAACCAGATGAGAAGGCTCAGCCTTCTGCTCTGGTTTACAGTCCTTTGAGAAGGCTCAGTCTTCTCCTCTGGTTTACAGTCCTTTTCAGGACTTCACACTTTCAAGAAAGATTACTTCTACACTCTCTGAATTTCTATCTCGCCTTTCCATTTCTTCTCCTCTCAACTTTTCTCCATTTTCTTCTTCTTACTCAATAGTCCTTTTCAGGACTAACCACATGGTGAACCGTAAACCTTCTCCACAAGATCAAAATTGTTTAGTACATTTTCAGTGATCAATTTAGATTCATGTTTGATAAAATTCATAAAAATAATAAAAAATTATTGAAAATGGCCATTGACAATGAAACAATGAAAAATTGTGATTCATCAATTACCAAAAAAAAATGAAAAAATCAAAAGTAAAATTGGATAAGTCACACATTAAAAAAAACCTAATGTCCTGTACATCGCGCTGATTAAATATTCAAAACGAATAATTAGCCAGCTTTCCATAATTATTTTTTTTTTCTAAGAAAAAAATGAAAGGATCATAAAATTCAATTTTATAGCTGTAGAATGACATATACAATTTGAGATAGATCAACAAGTTTGAATTTTTTTACATAAAAGGGAGAATAGTTTGGACCTGCCCTTAATAAATTTATATCATGTGAATTTATGTACTCCTATGACCCTAATTTATCATTAGATAAAACGTAAGATAACCCTGTGGTTTCTGGAGAAAAGTTGACATGTGGAATTTAGAAATGATGCTGTAGTCAAAGCTTCAATATTAGAAAAATCAGTCAGACCCAACTTCGGAAAACCAAGCACAGGTTTATACTCCGAAAACGGCGTTTGAATATAGAGCCCTCATCGTTCAGTGCGAGGCAGTGTGTATAAAAGGCATGTGGAAAATCTTGCAAAGTCAACCTGCCAGCGATATATATTTTCTTAAAAATAATGCTGCGTGTCAATTACCTTCAAAATCTGTGAATGATTCGCCATATGAAATGACTTTCAAATGACAAACATTTGAAATAAATATGTCCGCAGCATTATTTTTGAAAATTATATTATCAACAGCTGGTCGACATTGCAGGATTTTCCCCCATGCCTTTTGTACACACTGTCTCGCACTGAACGATGAGGGCTCTATATTCATCTTGCTCTATGCGCCGTTTTCGGAGTATAAACCTGTGCTCGGTTTTCCGAAGTTGGGTCTGACTGATTGTTCTAATATTGAAGCTTTGACTACAGCATCATTTCTAAATTCCACATGTCAACTTTTCTCCAGAAACCACAGTTGGGTCTGACTGACAATCATGCCTCTAAACTATGGCCAGTTTCATAAATGTGACCAGGCACCACAAAACCACCAAAAAGTTGCCAGATATGAATTTTTAGTTAAGGTCTGATTCTGAAAGAGCAGATTCTCAGCTTTAAAATGATATATAACTCATTAGTGTGGGATGTTCCTAACTCACTGTACAAAGAGAAAAATGCAGTCCCTTATAATGCTACTTCTGAGAAATAAGGGCTTAAAGTATGCAGTCTGTTGAAGCACTCTGACTTGCAAATTTTTAGGTTTAATTATAGATAATAAACTCTCTTGGAAATCCCATGTAGACAGTGTATGTCAAACGATTTCCCGAAATATAGGAGTCTTAAATAAACTAAAGTATTATTTTCCAAAATTTACTCTTCTTACTTTATACTCTACATTAATATTGCCCTATTTAAATTATGGTTTAGTTGCTTGGGGCAACACACACTCTACTTATCTTGATAGAATCTTATTATTACAGAAAAAGGCAGTCCGTATCATATCAAATCTTTCCTGGAAATCACACACGGACCCACTATTTTTCGAAAATAAAATCTTAAAAATACAAGATTTGTATCGTCATAATCTCGGTCAGTTCATGTATAAATTAAATAATAACTTGTTACCTGCACTATTCAGTGATATATTCTGTAAGAATATGACTATTCATAAATACTCCACACGACAATCAAATGAATTTCATTTACCCCTTACTAGAACTATCTTCACAAAATCTATATTTACTTTCACCGGACCAAAATTTTGGAATAATCTTAATTCGAATATTAAAGATGCTCCCAGTTCACACTCATTCAAGAAACAACTGAAGACTTTTCTTCTGGTTTCCTACCGGGAATCAAATTGATTCTTGGTAGGAAATTGACTGATTGAAACTTATAACTTTTAGATGGAATCATCATCATCCCCATGACTTATGGTAAATTCTCTGTTAATTCTGCATTCTGCATTCTGCTATGATTTTATTCAATTTTTGCTTCATATTTCAAATCGTGTTTCGCCCCCAATACTGCGCATGCTCTCTATATCTATCTTTCCCTCTTTCTCTTCTAATAAGCCAGCGTTCTTTTTGTTTGTTTTTTGTTTTGTTTTTGTTTTGTTTGTTTTTTGTTTGTTTATTTCCATTGGGTGTGTGTGTGTGTGTGTGTGTGTGTTTTCTCTCTCTCCTCGTTCTCTTTGGTGTTGTCCGTCTTCTTTTGTTCGTCTTTTTCTTTTCTCTCTTTTCTGTGGCGATAAGTTAATTTTTTTGGGGGAGGGGGGTGTTGCAGTTATTATTTTTGGTGTATGCGGGGGTGTGAGGGTGTGTGTGTATATCTTTTTTTTAAATGTATACTTGCTATATAAATTGTACAGAAATTTTTTTGAGGGGTTTGCAAAATACAAGCTTTGCTTTTTAGCATTCCCCTCCATTTTCAGCATTTATTTATTATAATTATCTTTGAAAATTACACTGAATGAAAATTATTGTTGTTACATGCATTTTGATCATGATATTATTTAGGATGTATTCACGTTTGTTTTTATATTGTTGAAAATGGTTCATGATATTGTTTATGATGTAATAACGTTATATTGTGTTGAAAAATGGTTCATGAAATTATGATGTAATTACGTTGTTATATTCTGTTGAAAATGGAAAATAAATGAATGAATGAATGAATGAAGGTGTTGTGCTAAGGTGACAAAAGGAGGATTAGAACTCAATGAAAATTTCTATCAAGAGATTAACAGATTGTCCTAAAACTTGGCATACTAATTAGTCATATTCTGTTCATCATAGTGCACAAGTATCAATGCAAGAACTTAATCTGTTTAGAATTTATGGAAGATCAAATTGAGACAAGTATTCAGGGTCGTAAAAATGAAAGATAATACAACAAAATCCAGAGAAGACACACATAAGTCTAATAAAAAAATGTCAAAAGTACCACTTTTAGATTGTTTGGTGCCTCCAAATTTTTAGATTACTTAGAAAAAAGTACACTCTTCCAGGAAATACCCAAAACTAAAATTTGACCATGCCACCCAAAAACACATTGATTGAGCTCTAACTGAAAATCACACAGTTTGGCTTTAGCTGTTTTCATGTTTCTTATAAAGTCTTTGACATTTGTCCAGCTTCTGTCTTTAAGACATGGCTCTGCCTTCAAGCATGTTTCGATATCTACCTTCCCTGGAAGCCCTGAAGAAACGGTCATGAATGATGATAGATGTCGATGCAAGGCAGCTTTTTCAATCACACTCCACTTTCTCTTCATCTTCATCTTTTTACATGCTGGCTCATCCATAAACTTCTTGCTTGATGGGTTTTCCTCCTCATGATGGCGTGCCTGCCGTTTTTCACCTGTTGTGAAAGGGATTATGTAGTTTACATCACCATGCAATACTGCACTGTAATCTTAGATAAAGACAATAATATACTAGTATAGGACAATGACAAACTCTGCTGTTCCATTCCCTTCAAATTACAATAACAGTAGTTAAAATCGCATTCACATACTCAAATACAGTATGTATAGGGTACAGGGTGTCTCAAAAAAGCAACAAGATTTTGATAACATATTACAAATGAAATATCATTCTAAAATGTGTCAGTGATAATTTCCACAATAAACTATGATTTAGAATGACTCCGATTGAAAGGTTTGTCTTGAAATGCAAAAGCGACAGGTAGCTTAATGTACACTGATGCTATTCTAAGTGCTCTCCTTGTAGCATTTTAAAAATGCTACGTTTTACAAAAACGATTATAACTTTCTAGTTTTAGCTTAAATCTTTGTGAAATTCACAGAAAATTCAAATTACGCAGCCACATCATTACCTACAAAATTTCACTGAGGACTGTTGAGGACTTTTTAAGTTATTGTCAATCAAAATCTTGTTGCATTTTTTTAGACACCCTGTATATTCAGGAAATGACAACAGTGTCTTTAATGTTTCATCATAACAGTCGAGAAACGGTATAGCCTATGGGATGCAAGTTGAGATCTCATAAGCACACCTTTCATTTATCATTAATGTAAATAAAAATCATAGAGTGAGACCTCATTATAATGTATCCATTGGACCAATGAATTGAAATGTTAAAAACATTAGGGTTCAAACTCGGTTAAATTCGGGTTACACAAAACAACAAAATACAAAGAAACATAACAAATAGGGACCTTTTAGATCAAGTATATACAGTGTATATATATATTCACAAAGACCACTGTATTTGTGCACTGATTATATCAAGCGAATGAGATGTACACATTAATTCATTGCTAATGTCACCTCTGTCGTGTTATTACAAATACACAGGAATGATAAAGTACGGTGTAAATGCTTATGCTTTGTAGTAATCATAGACACTTTCAGATATATATGTCCCTAATGTGCATCCGGTATATCAGATGTCCCCATCTATGTATAATATGTTGCCAATCTGTATACGCAATCGATAAAACACATTTTGTGAGAAAAAGAAGGCTAAAATTGCTTTTATGTGCCTATACATGTATATGTAACATATCAACTATACACTACCATTTTTATTTGCTCACAATTTTTATATTGCAGGGCTATGGGGAATGTAAAGCCGAACAAGAATATTTGGGCAATTTTAGCCACAAGGGATCCAAATGTTTTAATGTAGGTTTTGCCATACGATAGAAAATTATGTATTAGGCCTACCTCTTCGGTCAGATCCACAGGGCTGTTGTTCATCACGATCACAGTCACTCGTGTCTTCTCCATCTGATGATTCAACTCCTCGCTCCCCGATGTCCAGTTCTGTTTTAAAAAAAAAATCATTACTTTGGTTAAAATATGTACATATTTTAAATCTTCCTTAGCATTAATAAAATGATCATTGCCTCATAAGAATAGGGACTACAGTCCCAAATGTCGTATTGATTGGCATGGCCAAATTTATGTCATTGGTACATATTGACCAAATTTTATACAATAACTACATTGTAACTTAGCCGACATTTATGTTGCCTCTTTATTATTATTAAAGGGGAAGTCCACCCTGGTATTAACTTGATTTTTATAAAAGCAGAAAAATTAGAGAAACAACTTAGTGGAAGTTTAAGCAATATCCGATAACTCGAAATAAGAAAATTATGAATTTTTCAAGTTGTAATCAATCAAACACAAATTGGCAACTCCGTGACGTATCTTGCGAGCTCCTCTCCCATTTGCTCAGTACAGAAAATTTCATAAATTTCCATTTTCTTAGTTGTTGATGCAGGGATAGCTTTATTTCATACATGTTTTGTGTAAAAACATATGTGCAATGATTACATATAGGGTGCACGTATGATTTAATATTTTCTATAGAGAAAGTGGAAATTTAAGATTTTTTTTAGTACAGGGCAAATTGAAGAGGAGCTCGCAAGATACGACACGGAGCTGCCAGTTTGTGTTTGATTGATTACAACTTCAAAAATTCATAATTTACTTTCTTCTTGTCAGATTTTGCTCAAACTTTTATTGATCTGTTTCTTTAATTTCTCTGCTTTTCTAAAACCAACTTGGTATCAGGGTGGACTTCCTCTTTAAATGCTAACTATTTAAGAAATAAAGTTTGATATATTTTTAACACTCTATCGTGGCTATTGGCTAGGTTTTACATATGACACTAGGTTTTAAAATTCATATGTCGTGACAACGTGATCGCAAAGACTTTAAAGGAATTGAGGGCAATTTCAATGTACTGTACTGCGTACAAAAACCATATTCGAATCAAGTAATATGTCATTGCCATGATCGTACACTTCAATAGGTGATACACAAGGCTACTGATATTGCATTAGGTTGATTTTGTAAGTCTTTGCGATCATGTTTGACCTTAAATCTACCTTCGTCCGGATGTAACTGAAGCTCACTGATGCTTGTTGCCTGTCCCATTAACTTGAGTGGATCTCCCCCCTTCCCTTCCATTGCAAAGAGCAATTTGGAAATTTTTGCGACCTGCTGGGCAGCATCAGGGAGTCTGTAGAATTGTCGATGAATGTTCAGGTCATGCCCCATGTAATTGGCAAGAATGTCCATTTCATTTTCACGGAGATTTAGCAGTTGAACCATTGTAGCAATATGCTTTCGGAGCTTTGTAGATCTGAGCAATGTGGGCTGTGCTGCACCGCACTCGTTCGAATACTGTCTGAGGGTGTCACATCCCCTCATGTGTGTTTTCGTGCCAACCCCTGCGAAGAAATACTCATTTTGGGGGATCACTCCAACCTCACTTCTGTGCTTTAATAGCGAATCCATGCAGGACTTGGTGAATTTTGTCATTAGGACAGGGACTGTTCTCCCCCTTTTTCCAACAATTTCCACTCTCCAGAGACATTTGATTAACTGTTTCTCCCAGCTAGGCCTGTAGCGTTTCCAGCTGTCCCTCAACAGTATGCTCTACACCTTGTTTGATTTTGTAGTAGTCTTCAACAGTCATTTTTGACACCTCGCCTGCTCTTCTGCGGTTGAGGACAATGAGATGGGTCAGCATAACCCGGCACAGTTCCTGCCATGCGTTTCTTTTGACATCGTGACTCTTGTCAGTGTCTTCCAACTCTTTGACCGATGCCTTGGCCCTGCTTTCCAGGTGTTTAGACAGAGAGACAACATCAGTTGTCAAAGGAAGGAGCCTGGTACTGTTTCTTTTCTTCTGATATAGAGTCCTTAGTGCATGTGTAGACACCTCACTTTCCCATTCTTTATCCGTAAGTGTGATAAAGTCCTTTGCATTCTTTTCTTCCCGAATGTCTCCGGTCTTTGTTGCCCTTACAAACATCATTCCTGCTGCCTGCTTTAGTAGATGTCCTAGTTTCAACGCAAGGCTCGGGATGGCATGCAAATGAGTTCTGATGTCGAAACCAGCTGTCTTTCTCACTGCTTCAATGACCAAGTCATACTCACTTGGAGAGATGAGTGTACTTAGGCTTGTACTCTCTTTACCAGGGCAATTTCTGTAGACAAGAACTAATCTTGCCACTTTTCTTAACTTGCACCTAATAAAATTAAAGTTGTCGTTGTCATGTCCTACTTTCAGACACAACTTTCGTGCCAATACCACTATCAAACTGTCACTTTTGATGCACATTGAAACTTCATCATGTCGTAGTCCACTCAGGACCTCATGTACGATCTCACAAGACCTTGTGCCCTCAGCAGGTGGTAGAAGAAGTTTTCCTTTTTTCACTGGGTTGTCTTTCTTCTTCATTCCCTGCGAATCACTTGTCACATTAGGTTTGAAATGGCATTTATGTTTCCACATTTCTGTCTTGGCGTACCAACCGTAACAATGGTAACATGGAACATAATCATGCGGATCAGCTGGATATGAAGGTCGATAGATAACAACAAGTCCACCCTTTGTCTTCTGCAATCACCTCGCAATTATGCTTGTGGTTTCCTTTGTTACGTATGATTGTCAGCAAAACTTCTTTCCTATCGGCGGACCTTTCTGCATAATATTCTGCAATTTGTGGTTCATGCTTATGTTGAGGAAGATGTTGCGTGATCTTTTTTTGAGGTTTTGAACAGAACAAGCAATAGGTGACCTTGTCATAACATCTCTTTGATCCTTGGTTATTGGTTCTCATAACATATGCACCTCCGGGTGTACCATGAAAGTTACTTCTCTTTGCATTTTCTTCTCCTACTCTTTCACCTTGTGATCTTTTATGCTCATCAGAAGTATTGGCATCATTACCACTTGTACTTTCAGCTGCTCTTTCAGAGCGAGTAATTCGACGGGGCATTGGAATGCAATCTTCTGATTCCTGGGATGGACAGTAATCAGAATCTTGAACAAAATCTGGGTCATTATCATCATCAGGCTCATCATCATCATCATCATGAGGTTCAGACTGACATACAAACCTTGATCTATCCCTTGTGTCTCTGTCTTGAATTTGAAATTCTTCTGATGGTGCAGATGCATTACGGGAACTAATGTCTCTGTCTTGAGTATGAAGTTCTTCTAATGATGCAGATGCATTATGGTAACTTTCAGTTGATCTACCCCTCATGTCTTTGTGTTGAATATGAAGTTCTTCTAATGATGCAGATGCATTATGGTAACTTTCAGTTGATCTACCCCTCATGTCTTTGTCTTGAATCTGAAGTTCTTCAGATGATGCAGATGCATTATGGTAACTTTCAGTTGATCTACCCCTCATGTCTCTGTCTTGAATCTGAAGTTCTTCAGATGATGCAGATGCATTATGGTAACTTTCAGTTGATCTACCCCTCATGTCTTTGTCTTGAATCTGAAGTTCTTCAGATGATGCAGATGCATTATGGTAACTTTCAGTTGATTTACCCATTGTGTCTCTGTCTTGAATCTGAAGTTCTTCTAATGATGCAGATGCATTATGGTAAATTTCAGTTGATCTACCCCTCATGTCTTTGTCTTGAATCTGAAGTTCTTCAGATGATGCAGATGCATTATGGTAACTTTCAGTTGATCTACCCCTCATGTCTCTGTCTTGAATCTGAAGTTCTTCAGATGATGCAGATGCATTATGGTAACTTTCTGATCTACCCCTCATGTCTTTGTCTTGAATCTGAAGTTCTTCAGATGATGCAGATGCACTATGGTAACTTTCATTGATCTACCCCTCATGTCTCTGTCTTGAATCTGAAGTTCTTCAGATGATGCAGATGCATTATGGTAACTTTCAGTTGATCTACCCCTCATGTCTCTGTCTTGAATCTGAAGTTCTTCAGATGATGCAGATGCACTATGGTAACTTTCAGTTGATCTACCCCTCATGTCTCTGTCTTGAATCTGAAGTTCTTCAGATGATGCAGATGCATTATGGTAACTTTCTGATCTACCCCTCATGTCTTTGTCTTGAATCTGAAGTTCTTCAGATGATGCAGATGCATTATGGTAACTTTCAGTTGATCTACCCCTCATGTCTCTGTCTTGAATCTGAAGTTCTTCTAATGATGCAGATGCATTATGGTAAGTTTCAGTTGATCTACCCCTCATGTCTTTGTCTTGAATCTGAAGTTCTTCAGATGATGCAGATGCATTATGGTAACTTTCTGATCTACCCCTCATGTCTTTGTCTTGAATCTGAAGTTCTTCAGATGATGCAGATGCATTATGGTAACTTTCAGTTGATCTACCCCTCATGTCTCTGTCTTGAATCTGAAGTTCTTCAGATGATGCAGATGCATTATGGTAACTTTCAGTTGATCTACCCCTCATGTCTTTGTCTTGAATATGAAGTTCTTCTAATGATGCAGATGCATTATGGTAACTTTCAGTTGATCTACCCCTCATGTCTCTGTCTTGAATCTGAAGTTCTTCTAATGATGCAGATGCATTATGGTAACTTTCAGTTGATCTACCCCTCATGTCTTTGTCTTGAATCTGAAGTTCTTCAGATGATGCAGATGCATTATGGTAACTTTCAGTTGATTTACCACTTGTGTCTCTATCTTGAATTGGAAGTTCTTGTGGGGGTGCAGATGCATCATGGTAACTTTCTGATCTACCCCTCATGTCTTCGTCTTGAATCTGAAGTTCTTCAGATGATGCAGATGCATTATGGTAAGTTTCAGTTGATCTACCCCTCATGTCTTTGTCTTGAATATGAAGTTCTTCTAATGATGGAGATGCATTATGGTAAGTTTCAGTTGATCTACCCCTCATGTCTTTGTCTTGAATCTGAAGTTCTTCATCAGATGATGCAGATGCATTATGGTAACTTTCAGTTGATCTACCCCTCATGTCTCTGTCTTGAATCTGAAGTTCTTCTAATGATGCAGATGCATTATGGTAAGTTTCAGTTGATGTACCCCTCATGTCTTTGTCTTGAATCTGAAGTTCTTCAGATGATGAAGATGCATTATGGTAACTTTCAGTTGATTTACCCCTCATGTCTTTGTCTTGAATCTGAAGTTCTTCTGATGATGCAGATGCATTATGGTAACTTTCAGTTGATCTACCCCTCATGTCTTTGTCTTGAATATGAAGTTCTTCTAATGATGCAGATGCATTATGGTAAGTTTCAGTTGATCTACCCCTCATGTCTTTGTCTTGAATCTGAAGTTCTTCAGATGATGCAGATGCATTATGGTAACTTTCAGTTGATCTACCCCTCATGTCTCTGTCTTGGATATGAAGTTCTTCTAATGATGCAGATGCATTATGGTAAGTTTCAGTTGATCTACCCCTCATGTCTTTGTCTTGAATCTGAAGTTCTTCAGATAATACAGATGCACTATGGTAACTTTCAGTTGATCTACCCCTCATGTCTTTGTCTTGAATCTGAAGTTCTTCAGATGATGCAGATGCACTATGCGTATCCGGACAACTACCCCCTGGACAATAACCCCCCGGACAACCACCCCCCGGAAAACCACCCCCTGGACGACTACCCCCCTAGGACAACTACCCCCCAGGACAACTACCCCCTAGGACAACTACCCCCCAGGACAACTACCCCCCAGGACAACTACCCCCCAGGACAACTACCCCCCAGGACAATTACCCCCCGGACAACTACCCCCCGAACAACTACCCCCTGGACAGCTACCCCCGGAAAAATTGTCCTGGGGGTAATTGTCCTGGGGGGTAGTTGTCCTGGGGGTAATTGTCCTGGGGGGTAGTTGTCCTGGGGGGTAATTGTCCTGGGGGGTAGTTGTCCTGGGGGGTAGATGTCCTGGGGGGTAGATGTCCTAGGGGGGTAGTCGTCCAGGGGGTGGTTTTCCGGGGGGTAGTTGTCCGGGGGGTAGTTGTCTAGGGGGTAGTTGTCCTAGAATCGCACTATGGTAACTTTCATTGATCTACCCCTCATGTCTCTGTCTTGAATCTGAAGTTCTTCAGATGATGCAGATGCATTATGGTAACTTTCTGATCTACCCCTCATGTCTTTGTCTTGAATCTGAAGTTCTTCAGATGATGCAGATGCATTATGGTAACTTTCAGTTGATTTACCACTTGTGTCTCTATCTTGAATTTGAAGTTCTTGTGGGGGTGCAGATGCATTATGGTAACTTTCTGATCTACCCCTCATGTCTTTGTCTTGAATCTGAAGTTCTTCAGATGATGCAGATGCATTATGGTAACTTTCAGTTGATTTACCCCTTGTGTCTCTATCTTGAATTTGAAGTTTTTTTGATGGTACAGATGCATTATGGGAACTTTCAGTTGATCTACCACTTGTGTCTCTATCTTGAATTTGAAGTTCTTTTATTAAGTTTTTGTAGTATGGTGGTGGAAATTTGAAATGTCTTGGTAGATCATAATCATACAGCACTTCTTCATTTTTAGCTCATCCGGCCCGAATGGGCAGATGAGCTTATGCCATGGCGAGGCGTCCGTCGTCCGTCGTCTGTCCGTCCGTCTGTCCGTCCGTCCGTCCTTCGTCCCGTCCGTCCACAATTTCAAAATGCTTCTTCTTCGCCATTTCTTACCCGATTTTAATTCCGTTTGCTTTATATGATAGCACTAGGTGGGGGATTCGAAACTTCTACACAGAATTTTGAAACTCATTAAATATGCTAATTTATGCGCATTTTTCGAAAATCGCAAAAATCGCTTCTTCTTCTTCATTTATTGACCGATTTTGATTTTTTTTGTTCCATCTGAAAGACTTTCACGAGGTTCATTGAACTTCTACACAGAATTTTGAAATTTTGTCTAGAAAATTATTTATGCTAATTTATGCGAAATTAATTAAAAATCACAAAAATTGCTTCTTCTTCCTCATTTATTGACCGATTTTGATTTTTTTTTGTTCCATCTGAAAGACTTTCATGAGGTTCATTGAATTTCTTCACAGAATTTTGAATTTTTGTGTAGAAAATTATTTATGCTAATTTATGTGAAAATTTATGCTAATTTATGTGAAATTTATTTAAAAAAATAAAAAAATTGCTTCTTCTTCCTCATTTATTGACCGATTTTGATTTTTTTTGGTTCCATCTTAAAGACTTTCATGAGGTTCATTGAACTTCTTCACAGAATTTTGAAATTTTGTCTAGAAAATTATTTATGCTAATTTATGCGAAATTTATTTTAAAAATCACGAAAATTGCTTTTTCCTCATTTATTGACCGATTTTGATTTTTTTTTGTTCCATCTTAAAGACTTTCATGAGGTTCATTGAACTTCTACACAGAATTTTGAAATTTTGTCTAGAAAATTATTTATGCTAATTTATGCAAAATTATGCTTTATTTCAAGTTTCTCTTTCACCCAGTAAAACTATTACAATTTACCTGGAGTCGTGCAACTTGAGTTGATTGTGAATTTCCAGACTTTCATTCATATCTACATGTCACTGTCTCTTTCCAACACCACATTTAGCCACATTTGCAATAGGCACTTCATCATCTGTACATGCATTTAACCAATACATATACATTTCGTGTATTCATTACAGTCTCAACTCAGTTCAAAGTACAAATTGCGTGAATTTCTTTGCTGGATGCCGGATGAGCGCCACTTCATTGATTTGCTAGTTTTAAAGGTCTCTTGCTGCATACAAGCATAATCTTGGTAGTCCTCCTATCTCATGGATCTTTACTTTGCAGTTAGTTTCCCTTTTTCCATGATTTACCAGTCTTCCCAAACGAGGATGTTGTCCACTGGCATCAGGTTCTCTTGTGGCATCGACACTGTAAATCAAACAGTCGATTTTCGTGTTTTTTTTCCTTTTTTATTCATTCAATTTTTACAATCTTAGTTGATCCTGGAAGGTAACCCCTATAGCAAACTCCGAGGTGGTTTGCATGGCTCACAGTATGTGAGAAATGGTGATATTTAAATCTAGTTTTTTTTGTTGATATGTCCCTCCACACACGGTATATGCATCCCATGTACAGCTCCGTACGCCAGTACCAGATTGATAAGCCCAGGAGCTCGTACAGCTATGTATACGGGTAGCAAACGATGAGCGGAACTAGCGGACGGATCATGAATATGTATTAACCGACGTCATAAAATTGATATGGGCGCGCGCGCGATATATAATGCATTGTGTATTGGAATGAGGGAATAGGGAATTTAATATGAAGTATACAGGCTATAAATCGGAACTAGAACTAGAAGTCGGATTGAACATGAAGACATGGAATAACAAATGGAGCGGAACTAGAGTGTGTAGTGAGCAGAAGTGGAAGTTGGAATGAACATAGAGTCATATACAATAACAAATGGAGCAGAACTACAGGGTGAATGAGCAGAAGTAGAAGTCGGAATGAACATAGAGGCATACAATAACAAATGGAGCCAAACTAGAGGGTGAAGTGAGCAGAACTAGAAGTCGGAATGAACATAGAGGCATACAATAACAAATAGAGCCAAACTAGAGTAGTAGTAGCAGTAATAGTAGCAGTAGTAGCAGAAGTATAGTAGTAGTAGTAGTACTTAGGAGTAGGAGTAGGAGTAGTAGTAGGAGTAGGAGTAGTAGTAGTAGCAGTATTAGTAGCAGTATTAGTAGTAGCAGTATTAGTAGTAGCAGTAGTAGCAGCAGCAGCAGTAGTTTGTAGCATCAGTTATAATCATTACTTAACAGTACAGCGAAGTTGTGATTCATTACTCTACATGTATATATCAATTCTTTTGTTCAACCAATTGTCACAGACATATTTCAGACAACTGTATAAGCTGAAAATTTTGTGACAGTTATATTTTCGTGAATTTCGCGAGTCCACCATCCCAAAAATTTCCTCTTCAGTGTAGGCCTATATGGCTATTGTATCACAAGGAACACCATCAAAAGCTTGACTTTAGCACCTTGTGAATATACCAAATCAGCTCCAATCGCAAATATACATGTATCTGTACCCGAAAATATTGGCAGTATACAGTATGAGTTTTCAATGTCCACAATCTAGCACTAATTTTTACAGTAATGTGCAGTAATGTAACATGGACACCACACTATCAAATAAGCGACCCCATTTCCTCTGACAAACATCAACTATCAATCTCAATCATCTTTCTCAAAGTGTTAACACTACTACATAAAAAAATGAGAGCAAATTTTTAAAATTGTCATAAACACTCTTCAAAGACAACAAAGAATGCATTTACATTGACTTCAAGGATAATTTATTGAAATTTCACAGTTAGAAGTTCTTGTTATAACTTTCAATTTCAAACAATGGTTAATCTGACCTTCAGGTTCATGTGTATTTTTCCTTGTAATATCCTTTGAATATAACAAAATTCTAGTCTAACTTCAAACAACTAAACCAAGCCACTTTAAACATTTGTGTTGTAGATGTAACTGGAACTAGTCGGATGCCACGTCCATTTACATCCACAACAGTATTTACCTAGACTAAGTTTGCCCTAAAATATTACCTTAGGCAAAAAAAAAAGGTTATTTTTGCGGTATGAGAAACAAATTCCATTGTACTGAGGATCTTATAATCGTCAAATTACTTACTTCCATGAAACAGTTAAGCCATAGTTTTAGTTTTTGTCATTCTTTGTCTTCTCTATCCCCCTGTTCAGACCCAAAATGTTTATACTGAAACTCGATAAAGAAACGTCGTATAAAATTTTCATTGAATAGCCTACGGACCGTTCAGACACATATCTCGACCGATTAGAAAAAAACATTGTATAGATGCGCAGTTTTCCACAGGTTGTTATGGTCGCTGCTAGCCCCTGCCCCCTGGTAAGGTCACCTTTCGCACGTGCTCACGTTAAGCCCCACCAAGTTATACCGTTCTATGGTCGCCATACGTTCAGACACACACGGAAAGGTGCTTCGTTATCGAGTTCCAGTTCGAAACGATGCTCTGATCCTAGTTTCGTACGACGTTTCGTTAGTCACTGTTCAGACACATAAATCCATCGTATAGCTATACCGTTTTGGTATATATTGTTTGTGTCTGAACACCCTATCTATCTCTTTCTCTTCTTCCTCATTTGAAGCTTAGCCATGTGATTGTAATGGATTTGTTGTTCCTTTGTCAAACGTTTCCGACGATTTGCCGATCTTCCAGCATCTTTGGCACAGAAAGCTTTGTATCTTTCTGAATCCTTCTTTAGTTCTTCTCTGAATTTCTTGGATCTCAGGGCAGATGATTTTTGTGTGATAGCTGATGAGGAGCATGCATCCAGAGAGGTATCCACACCAGTATTGTCCGAGTCTCCTCGGAGCCGTAGCTTGAGAGGTGGAGGCATGTTATCTAAAATTGAAAAAAATAAAGAAATTAGGAAATAAGCATAAATTTGCCTAATTTTTAAAAATGAGTTTCAAAATTCTGTGTAGAAGGTTGTGATATATCAGATAACCCCCCTCCAAAGGGTTACAAAAATAAGCATTTTAAAATTTTGAATTACAATAAATAAGCATAATTGGTGAACTACTGAACGTTTTGTTTTTTTGTCTCATTCATTGTGGAACACTTTATCTGGAAAGAAAATGAATGATGGGGGGTGAGAGGGGAGGGAGAAAAAAGAAATATAAAGGGAAAGAGAGAGAGAGAGAGAAAAAAAAAAAGAGGAGGAGGATAAATCAGAGGGAGGGGGGATATATATATAGAGAGAGAGAGAGAGAGGAAAAGGGAGAGAGGGAGATAGAGGGGGGGGGGGGAGAAGAAGTGAAGTTGTCTGTATCAAGATTGATAGAATGCGATCCTGATGATGGTGATGGTGATGATGATGGAAGTGGTGATTGTGATGATGGTAATAGTGATAATGATGATGTTGATCATAATAATGGTGATTACAATGATAATTATGAGGATTTGAAATGTATAAATTTATTTGGACTACTTCAACTCTGTAACTTCCTCTTAAACCACTCTTCCCCTCTCTTAATTTACACATCTTTCTTATCGTCCCCCTCTTTATATGTATGCCGACTTGCCGACTTACCCTCTCTTTAACTCCCTCCCTCTCTCTCTCTCTCTCTCTCTCTCTCTCTCTCCCTTTCTCTTTCGATGTATTTTCGTCCCTCTTCTTCATTCTTAAAATCTTTGCACAGCAACACAGAATTTGGAAAGTCTGTATTGCATCAATCTCATTTTATATCAATAGGATTGTGTACACTGAGTTCCTTGCGATAAGTGCGGAAACTGAGTGAAGGGTAGGTCCATGAACATGATGAAGGTTCAGGGCCCTGTTGCATAAAACTTACCATTAACGGTAACTTTGCCATCAATGGTAACTCCCATGGGAACTTTGATATTGATTGGCTGTTGAGTGATGTTACCATGGTAGTTACCATTGATATCAGAGTTACCATTTATGGTAAGTTTTATGCAACGGGGCCCAGAACAGGGAAAGACAAAAGCAAAACAAAAAGCATCGGCCCTAGGACTGGAACGATACAAACTCCTTATGCAGGAATGGTGCTATAATGAGTATGGAGAAACTCCGTGTGATCATGGGGAGAAACAGACATTGGAAAAATCTTTTGGTATGCCCCCATCTAACAGAAACTGGACAGGGTTTGCGCAGTGACCTGAGAAGAAGTGGAAGCACTGCGATGTATTTGTGAAGGCTCTTGAGTCTCATGTGAGAGGACCAAGGTTTGATCTTTGCTCGGTGCTTACATCCTTGGACAAGTCGTTCAGCTCACATTAGCCTCTCTAGACCCAGGTGTATTAAATGGATACCAGGCAGTGCTTGGATGATAACTGCAGGGCCTTCAGGAAGAGCAGCTTTGATACTGATGAGACTACCCTTGGTAAATTAGACCATATCATTATCAAGACTTGATGTTCTTGATGTCACCATGCCACGAGACTCAATATATTTGAATTAATGGATGCTCCTCCTCTGTTAGCATAATTACAGGACACTAATAAGCTACGTCTTTTCTTTAAAACACTTCAAGCATGCATTAGTTATTTTTGGGTCAGATGAGTAGTAAAAGAGGATTCAGATAATTATAAGTGTTTATAAAATCACTAGTATTTTCTTTTGCAAGTTTGCCCTACAGCTAGGCTTACCTCATATCTAAAGATAAGTTAGTTGGTTTATACCAATCAGTAATTGTAGAAATAAATATCTAGTATGTAGTACTTGTTCTTCCATATTCTTGCTCTCTCTCTTCAGCCTTAAAATTCTTTCCTGCACTTAGAAACATTAAAGATGTTAATATTAATTTACACACACACACATGCACACGCCCACCCACCCACCCACCCCACAAACAGTGGCGCAAATCCATTTTGAAATTTGGGGGAGGGGGGGGGGGCATTTGCCTACAAAATTCTCTGACAAGCAAAAAAAAAAAAAAAAAAAAAGGGTTATTCAAAAATGTGAGGGGACATTCGCCTCCAACATTCTCAGACAAGCAAAAAAAAAAAAAAAAAAATGGCTATTCAAAAATGTGTGGGGACATTCGCCTCTAAAATTCTCTGACAAGCACACAAAAAAAAAGAAAAAAGAAAAAAAAGGTTATTCAAAAAGGTGGGGGGGGGGGGGGGGACATTTCCCCCTGTCCCCCCTGGATTTGTGCCCATGCCCACAAAGAAACTAACACATATTTTTTTCTCACTTCACATGTCCACATTGAATTTCAGCATAATACTTATCTACATCAAGTTATTCAGAACAACAGATGAATGAAAGAAACAAAAATGCACTGCCCCTTTACCAGTTTTATTAGCATTTTTTTGGTTACTTTTTCATTGTTTGCAGAATGGAGAATATACACCACAAAGATTATAATGAATAAAATCGATTTTGATAACGTAATTCAACTATTCGCATTATTGAAATCTCAAATCATTTTTGTCTACAAATTACTTTAATACATAAAATATAGAGATGTAAGTCTTAATCTTAGATGATGATACATGTATAAGAGATATACATGGAAAATTTTAAGACATTTAATAATAGTATGCTAACCTTTGATTAATTTTTTTTTTTGATGCAGTTAAAAATATTACAGCCTTTCTATAATTTTTTTATTTAATTGATTGTGCATTCTTAACATACTTATCAAAATTACATTAAAGATTACTTCTTATAAATAAGATACTAATTTCAAAATTCATAAAGCAAGAAAATCAAATTCATAGCTTTGCCGTAGTCACTGGCTTTCCGAGTCATTACCAATCCACCACATAAAAGCAAAAATAAGTAAGTTTGTCATATATGCTATTCAAAAATCATTGTTAATTCAGGGATATTACAATCAGCCAACGGCTGTTTTACAGAAAGGGTTTGATCAGATGTTCAGTCCCTTTCTAACGTTTTCCATTGAAAAAAAAAGGAGAGGGAAAGTTTCTGTTACATTAGTTTTTGAATTATTATGAATGGATTTATGATATACTCGAGATGGTTATGTAATATTCATTACAAATAGAGATTTTTTGTCAATACATTGAATACACTGGAAACTGAAGAGTAGCCAATTGTTGAAACAAAAGGAATATTTCACGACATGTAGAGTATTAGTCCAAGGTGTTTCTCTTAATCATGTTTACTCTTAATCATGTTAAATGGGGATACCTTTTCCTTCTAGCAAAGTAAAGATAATAAAAGACCCTAGAGATACCTGAATCTGAATCTGAAGAAATAGGTCTACAGTTCTATACCTCCCGGTGGAGAAAAACGTGTATAAGTGGGTGTGCGTCAGATATAATGAAATAATACTATTGACAAAGCTGTTGCAGGTGAGCTTTGAACACCTTGGGGTCTTTAATGTTTACTAGAGATGCTGGTAAGGAGTTCCAATCTGTGTTTTTTTTTCAAAAGGAAGGAGTATTTATAGGAGTCTTTTAAATAATTTCAATATATGACTTATTGTGGGAACTTATAATTGGATATAGTGGTGGTTGCTTTGAACAGTGTCTCTAGGGCTCTATTGCTTTGGAGATCACCTCATGGTAGACAACCTTTTCAATCACGCGATGGGCAACTTCCCACAGCGCATGCTGACGACCGAACGAGATGTACTTGACCTGGTGATCTTCGCGCAGGGGGAACTTGAGACACGGATCACTTCTTTGGCGAGTCGTCTCATCGTAGGTGCCATATTGGATAGATCCACCGCTGAAGTCCATCCAGATCAGGCTGTAGGGAGAGTGGAAGATGCAACTGGGATCGTCTGTTGTGAGAACTGCCTCGCCACCACGGGAGGCGCGTAGCTCCATGTTGTTGCCTACCATGGCTGGTATGAAAATAAATCGAAAGAAGCATACGATCAGGTATGGTCTAGTGGAAATAATATTTATGGATTTTGAATGGTTTGGATAAGCAGAAATATTTTTAATCTTGACAACTTCCTGTCCTACATTTTTATAACCTCAAGACAGTCTTTTATGCGGAACTACTTATGAAATGACATTGGCCACGTCTTGGTATCAGCAAGGGGCTTCCAATATTAATGCAAAAACAGGCTTCATAAAGAAAATTGACGGAAGGCTTATAAGTCCGAAGGATCACGAGACCAACTGCCCATAGTACAGGAGTTCACGAGACCTCATTTGTTTATACTTACGAGGCTTCCGATGGGTAGTAGCAACGGTCATGAGCCAGAAGGTTCATGAGACAGATTTGGTTCATATTTATTGGGCTTCTGAAGGATAGTGGGAAGGCTTAAAAGTCTGGAGGTTCATACAAGTCATGAAACCAATGCTCAAAGAACAGAAGGTTCAGATGAAAGATTTTGTTCATACTTTTGGACTATCTGGTGGATAGTGGAAAGGTTCAAAAGCCCGATTGTCCAGGCATGAGACTAAAAACATACCTACGGTAAAAAAAGAATCACAAGACAGTGTTTTGTTGGTCTAGTTGACCTTCATTTCCTATGACCTTTATTCGTTATCATCAGTAAACTTTCTCTATGTTAACATCTACCAAGATACAAAGAGGGAGCCATAAGTTGTTTTAATCTCAGAACGTACCAAGTTCTGCCTCCAGCTTATTATCTTCGTCAAATAGAGCAATCATTTGATCGGAGTGCTCAATCCTTAGAAGCTTTGTTCCTTCACCTAAGAACGTGTGCACGTCATGACAATGCTCGGCCTTGTAGATTGTTCCTGAGAAAATTTAGACAGATTAAGACAAGTGCGTAAATCATAATAAAAACGTTATGTCTTCTATTTAATAGGGTGGTGTGAATCCTTGATAGTCATAATCTTTCCCGAACGTTATAGCCCAAGGAATTGAGTCTATGGAAAGAGGTTCAACTCGCTCCCACATACATACTATCGAGAGAGCATTTAACATCTTACACAATATCAAACAGTATCACGGAATAAAAGAAAACATGTTTATATAATTGCGTTGTAGGATTTATTTTGTCCTCATTCTTCTTTTTCGACATAGGTCAACATTTTATTTGTTGAATAATAAATGCTGAAGTGCTACTTTTGCAATCACATTTCCATTTAGTTGAACAGCAGAATGATCATACACTCGGTCATTATTAATGCTTAACATATTCCAGTTAGTCAACACTTCTGTCTGAAAGATGACTTGGTTCATATAAAGCAACTAGGAGGAGCTCATATCCCCGATGCAATTCAACATCACATATTTAGATGTGGTGTATAACTCACCTTGGTTGAGCTTAATGTGATAAGAGCTGCCAATGGTACCCCCAAAGCCATCATATCCATAATTTGTTTCTGGAGAGATTCTGTCATAGGCCAGCAGGGGTTCTTCCTGACTTGTAGAATAGATCTCAAGACTGCTGTCCTCACATTTGATCTGATACTCTAGGAATGAGGACGGATCTAGGAGGGCTGGCTGGTCATCAGAGATGGGTACAGAGTAGAAAGGATCGCAACCAAGGCATTGGGATAGAGAAATCTTCCGGGAACTCATCTCTGAAAAAAGGGGGAAAGTGAGAGAGATGGAAAATAAAACGACAAATTATCCAGTTGACTAATGTGATTCAGGCTCATAATGTTCACAACATCCTCACTCTCTTGAGGAGTATTCCTACCGTATCCATAGGTTTAATGAGAAGAAAATGCTGCACAAAATTAACAAAATTTGTCCCATTGGGAGAGAACAAGGAGACCAATTTGATTCAATCTTATTTATTTTCAGAGGAGCAATACATGTACTTCAAAACAGGGGCGGCGCCAGGGTATTTTGATAGGAGGGGCAAGACGACCTAAAGATGACGTCATATTTTTTCTCCATTAAATAACAGGGGTAATATAGAGTTATATGTTTAAGACCTCTCTTTTTAATACTCCTCTTTCTTCTTTCTTCCCTTTTCTTCTCTTTTCTTCCTCCTTTTCTTCTTTTTTCTTCTTTTTTCTTCTTTTTTTTTCTTTTTTCACTTCTTGAAAAATCATAGGGGGGGCGGTCGCCCCCTCTGCCCCCCCTGTAGCGCCGCCCCTGCTTCAAAAAAAAAAGAAAGCAACATTGACGCTGAGGCCTCAGTCCAAGAAACCTGACGCATGAGACATGTATATTTATAAGACGTGCAGCTGCTATACATCAGGCGTAAATTATGGTCTACAGAATATACCATCCCAACAGACTCGAGCATCATCTAAACACAGCTACCAAAAACAACGACAACCTTTCAATAAATGTTGACCAATCTTTCCCGTTGCCATGGTTTTGTAGTTTTAAAATTACACAAAGGAACATATGTATGTGTAATCATACGTAGTTTCAAAGATTGAACATTTAAATGGTCGACTTACTGATCAAAACCATGTCGGATTCAGGGTTTGCCTGGTCTGTCGTGAGTGCAACCAAGACGGTCCCTGTGGCCTGGATCTTGAGGTCGATAAATGGTGCGCCACGCTCGTATCGGAGTGGGAAGAAGGTGAGAGATGTTGCTCGTACCCGATCGTGGGTGGATTGGAGAACATCACCTGAGAGTTATATGAAAAAAGGCAGTGATTAGCACTGGCAAATCTAAATTATTTATACAAAATGATAGTCATTCAATCATATTTTAATCACAAGTTTTGTAAAATTTGTTATGTTTTTCATTTATTGTGCGCCTAGGGTGCCTCTTTCAGGCAGCTTTGTATGCTTTATAAGTGCAAAATTATTATTGTCATCAATTATTATTTTTATTTCTTATTATTTCTTTCTTCTTCTCATTGTTATTGTTATTATTATTATTATCATTATCATTAGTATTATTACTATTATATATAAATAGTTATTTTCATCACAGTTTTCTGGTTTGCAAAAGAAGAAAACTGGAAAAAAGCCAAGGTGTTAGTTTAGCATCACCTTAGTATCAATATATGCAGAGGCGCCGAAATATCGGGCTCGAACAATGGAAGTGGAGGGACACCTTTTGTTCTCCAAACAAAAGGTGCACCCAACTTTGATTGTCTGAGCCCAACGTTCCGCTGCCTCTGAATATATATACGACTCCAAAACGAGCGTTTAAACAGTGATTTAATGCCCCCATTACTACACACATAGAGTGTTTTTATCAACACTTATGTAAAAGACATTGCATTTACATCAGTTTACTTCCACATTAGATTTTTGTAATAATTTACTACCAGTGCCCTCTTATAGACTAGAGATACCGAAGTGATTTTAAAATATCACAGTGACATTATTAAATATACATGAACTAGTTTTAATTTACAATTTACTCACCAGATACATAGAAGTACTTGTATGTGTGTATCATATACAAGCTGTCGATGCCAGCAATGAATTCCAGTTTATTCACCACAATTTCATCACCAAGCACCCAGTTCAGCATTGCCTCACTGTCTTCTCCCGTTTCGCCAAACTTTATCCTGCCGCTTCTCCAAGATATGTAGAACTGCTTGCCCGAGAGGCTTAGTACACCGTCTTCGACGCGACGAGACACTCCGTCCGGAGCTGACCCGGGAGCCGACGACCCTGTCACGATTTGATTGTTATCGTCTCCAGCAACTTTGAGACAAACAAAGAGAGAAAGATTTGAGATTGGAATAAGCATTCAGTGTATGGTTTGATTTCAAGTTGAAAAGCTGGGAAAACTGCCAATAGAGATGTAATAACGATGGCAAAAACTTTCATGTAATCAACTTAATGGCGATTTTAATACCCTCTTCAATAGAATCATGTTTGGAATAAGTAATATATCACTGTAATGTCCTCACATTTCAACAAATGATGTACAAGGTTACTGAAATTGCCTTGAGTTTCCTTTCTGAAGGTCTTTGCGATCGTGTTTCAGATATATTTTCAAGGTAATGGATATTCAAAAGCATGGAGAATCCGAACAATAATTATGAAGGATATAACGTTTTCTTAATCTATGGGGTAAAGTATTGTGATTATTTGGGTATATATTATGTTCCTTTTGTAAACTATCTTGTAACAATAGAAGAATTGGTTCTCTCCCCACTAACCAATATGACATTTCCCCCTACATGCCCTAGGTTTATATTTCGCACTCAGGCGTACCCGTCACAGGCTCATGCTTAAAAAGTATTACACCCGCTTCCCTGTATTACAATGCTTTTGAATCATGCCTATGCCCCTCTGTATTAGATCACATTATTTGAATATTTCGGAAACTGAAAAAAAAAATCTGGTAGAAAATAAATATTACTTTGAACTGAACTGAAAAAGGTTAAAGAATACTCGAGAAATCATATATAAAAATAAGATAACAATTCAGTTCAGCTCACCGATCGTGTAGAATGAGTTGACATCAGTGTAGAGACGAATTACCAAGCTGCCTTCAGCTTCTACATCAAACACAACTTCGCGATCGAAAGTGCTGACATCCAGACTGCTCGATTGGTCAAGGTCTCTAAATATGATGGCAGAGGATCGCTGAATAGAACCTGTGAGAGAGAGAAAGTGTGAGAGAGAAAGATAGAAAGATGAAGAGGGAAACTGGACATGAGGAATGGGGTACGGTACATTTTAAAAAAAAATTCATTTGCAGTTTTAATACCGGTAGTCAGAGCTGCCTCTTAAGTAAATATACTGTTCCCGTTTCTCTCGACATTCTTCTCCTCAGCTTTTTCTTTTCGTCCTCTTTTGGAAAATCCCTTTTTATGTTAATATTTCTCTTCAGTCTCTCTTATATTTGTCTATGCATTAACATTCTCTCTATGTCCATCTTGTCAAATGACTCGTACTCTTCTCTATTCCAAATCCGTTCTCTACACCTTCAGTCTTCTCTCCATCTCTTTATCGAGCTACGCCCAAGGATGTATATATATATATATATATATATATATATATATATATATATATATGTATATATATAGCGGCTGAACGCATTAATATTAAACTTCCCGGCCCGGCATGTATAGTCATCATCAAGATGTGTACATAGGACTGTTCCAAATTTCAGAAAGAGGTCTTTTTTTCCCAATCCTCCACTGACCGTAAAAAAAATAGAAAGCAAAATTGAACTTAAAATACTACTAAAACTTCATTTTCAGATAGAAAAATTCCAAAATTTCCCCTACGCCAGGATAGGGGACACCCCTCCCGGACCCTCCGTGAGCTCGGTACCTCATGTAATGTGTGCACCTCCGGTAGAATTAAGTAACGGGCCTGTATAAGGGGCTCGGGGTAAGACATCTGTGAAATCTGGGCTCTGCCTTGTAAGGATTTGCGATTGACTGCAACTTAATTTGAAATATATATATATATATATATATATATATATATAAACTCTGTACACAGGAGATAGGCGACTGTAAACTTGCGATTGATTCGGATCAATCGCAACTCTTTTTAGAAGAGGGGGCGCTAGAGAATAAAAATCAGCGATTTGGAAAATACGGGTACATATTTTTAAGTGCGTTAATCTGAGATCTCTTTTGATATGCCAAAAACAGGAGTATTTAAACAAGGATCCTTCTTGAAATGTTACAAACTGGCTGTTTTACAATCATCATTTTTCTTGTTTTCATGTTAAACGGTGGGTTTGTTGCGTAAAAATCTCGTTTCCTGCAAAATTCTATATATAAGGGGCTAATCCTGTAACAGTCGTGTGTAATAGCTTATATAGAGAGCGAACGCACAGTGGTATAGTTACCTGGTGAAACGATAGAAAAGAGATTCCAGGTTGTGGTGTACTCATAGGAGATGCATCCAATGTAGTTGATGTAGAACGTGTTTGGATACTTTATTTCTACCTGTTCACCGACCACAGCTTTTTCGTACAACAATGAAAACCTATAAGAGTACTCTCCATCAGGATCACTCTCATCCTTCAAAATCTTCTGGATCTTCAGCGTGAATATTCCGGTTCCTTCACCCTTTAAAAAGTAAAGGTGAGTACACGTCATAAATTTGCATTACGAAAAAAAAAAATGTTGTTCTTTGTGGTTGATTATGTAGTAATTGTGTATTACGAAGTTTTTTGAAAATAAGACAAATTCGACTCGTTTTGGCTGAAAAATGTATATTGCAAAGAGCAGTGTCAGCACAGGGATTTTGAAAGTTTGCGGGGGGGGGGGGAGGGGGGTAGCCAAGTGATAAAACTTTGGGCGGGATTAGAAAAAGTGAAAATGACCCCCCCCCCCTTAACAAAACAAACAAAAAAAAAAAAAAAAAAAAACAAGTACAAGAACTGAAGGGGAGGGGCAGCTGGGTACAAGGACTTTAAAGGTAACAGATAGTTTTGGGAGGCCCTCAAAAACTTTTCGTGAGATTTCTTTGATTTTACTTAATAAAAAGCAGGGTACTAACATAACTAAGATGCTGTGAAGTTTTTTCCTCCTCAAGTGAAATATTTACTGAATGAGAGGTGAAAAGTAATAAAAATCCCTGGCCCAAAAAAGAGGGGATATTAATTCAAACAACGGCCACACACACTACTCACATTAGGATTGCTGTGTGTATAGAATACGCTACACATATAGTGCGAAGCGCTGGGTTTATTGTGCGGGGAACCTTCGGGTGGATATGCATGGTATTAGCGTGAGGCAGTGAAAAGCCGTTACCAAGCGTTTCTTACAGATATTTACACTAAAATTTGTTGCGAAATCGTGAATGGAATGTTAAATAATCTCGTACATGTGTCTTATGATAAAAGGAGAGTAGTATGTGACTATGTTAGATAAGTTTCTTGCCAGTATGATTTTTGCTACCGAGACTGTCTATGAGCTTTAATAGGGATAGAGTCTTTAAAGTTACCCATAGTTGATTATGCTTGACGTTATGTGCGTAAGATTTAAAGTTATATAAATGAATATTTTAAAACTTTCCGGAGGACAGAATACAAATTTGACAACGTAAAAGGTATAAGGATAGCTCAAATTGTTCAAAAGAACTTAGATAAAGTGCCACATACATTTTGAAAGCCATCAGCGTGAAAGTTTAAGGGTAGAATATTTACGTACAAGTGGAGCAATCGGTGTTGTAAAAAGAGCGTCGCATTCGTCTTTCTCCTTATTACATCTTTGTACCAGGAAGAGACTGTCCACAGTTATACCTGGCATACACACAATTCAAAGATTATTAAAAAAAAAATCTATCAGACACTGCATGTGTCGGCATTTAGAGAAATTTCACCAAACGTCATTGGCCCCTCAAAAAACAAAAGTGGGAATGCAAGACGTTTAACACCAAAGTTATGAAGAGCAGAACAAAATATTTTAGTATTGAAGGATGTTGGCCTTACAGTGAATTTGATATAGAAAGTAAAGTTAAACGTTTTCACATTAATGAAAAGTGGTATAGTTTTACCTTTGCCATTGTGGTATTTTGTTATTATATTCTCTTTCTAAGATAACCCCAAAGATCTGTTGATACAGAATTTGTGGGGTGGTTATCAAACTGTTTATTTTCAGGTGCATAGGATTTGTAAGGAGAGTGACATTAAAACTGCTTTTTGTCTTAAACACTGAACCTGCTTATCTGAAACTGAATCAGGATCTGGGAGATTTCTCTTTAAACTGAGTGGAGAGGATTTACCTTCTAGAAGAAAATTTTCTTTTTTCAAAATTTCTCTTAGACCCTGGAAATGGATAAAAAGAGTCGAAATTTGGAGAAAAATATGGTGCGATCCTGTTCTCTCTCTTGAATATCGGTAGGGCCTAATATATATAACTTCTGAACAGTCGTCTAATACTTGAAATCCAGTGGGTAAATATGTGCAACGACGATAGCTTATTCTAAGTCAGGCGAGATGTTATAAATTATTTTCACTTCCTGTTTGCCACTAATCAAATTTCAATGAAAACATCGATTACAGGGACAGGGGATTGATGTGGAGGGGCTTTGCTGATATAGGGGAGAGATCTTCAAATCCATAAATTTCATTCAATGCCATTTTTCTTTTCTGAAACAATGGAGGAAGTCCTCACCGATCCAGTAATAATCTCCCTTAAGAATTTGTCCTTGGGTCAAGAGTATAGCAAATCCTGCAGGAATGCCGACGCTAAAGTCGAACTGAAGCTGCAAGAGACGGTTGATGTCCAAGGTTCGATCAAAGAACTCGGGCACGCCAGCTCCGAAGGTGACGAGCGTGGCTGATGTATCTAAAAAAGTGATGTCAGACATTTGGTTATAATGCCCGTTTTTGCAGAGGTAAGAATGTCTGTAACGATGACGCGCCATGTGAGTGTGGCATGGTACACAAAGTAAATGCTAACTGAATAGTATAATCATTCCTTTGAGTTAATGGCATAAATGGGCTATTTGCTTCACGGGCTCGATTGATAAACGCAGGTAATAACGCATTTTAAATGACGCCTTGTGTGCCACGGGAGTTCGCTTTAAAAAAAAAACAAACACAAAAAACATAACTTACATTTTTATCACAGATATACAAACAACACCTGCCCTGAACAACTTATCAACATTAATTTGTACAAAATTCAGCTTCTATATGTGCTAACGTTAATATAAACGTTCCATTTTGTTTTTTACAAAAGTGTATGAAATATGAGAGATAGAGAAAGATAAACCGGGCTATTTGAATTATTCACTTCTGAAAATGGAAAATCTAAGTTAAACCATTTACGACCATAAACCAGAGGAACAAGGCTTGCTACGTATTCTTGTAAAAAAAGATATATACTATTTTATATTATACCATTTATTTTGAAATTAATCAAGCGCGGGTTCTCTTATTGGATGGGAATTCTGTCCATACATGAGATATGTCGGCTTGTTTATAGGAAACGCAGTAATCTCACGCAGGATGGATAGCAAAAACGATTGAAATAAGATTAGATTCGATGAAGAGATAAAAATCCAAAGTCATGGTCTTACCAGGTTCCTCGTTGAACGGTTTCACAACTGCAAAATCAAAGTAAGAGAAAAACGTAAAGTTATAAAAAATAATACTTTTCAAATAAGCGAGAACATAGAGTGTTTACATGAATTCAAAATCATGTAATGTAAAATGAATCTATGTATAAAGCTCAGTATCCTTTCAAAGCAATATTTATTTTCTACTAATCCTTGATCCTTATATATACATCATCAACTACGTCACGTTTTTAGGAAATCTTTAATCCAAAGTGTAGTACACTTATAAATTTCTCACGCTTTAAAGGGATTCGGTAACTTTGTGGAGGCTTTCAAGATTAAATAAATTGTTGAATTTTGATATCTGTCTTGTATAATATTCAGAAGGATAAATAAATAGCCAGGCACAGAAAGGTTTTCAAATATATAATGCTATTATTAAGATATCTATGACTGAATACTCCCCTTTACGAAAGCGTATGGTCATACGCTTTAGTCTAACACTGAGTCTATGGGGGAAAATGAGTCTGGCATTTCCGGTCACTTGCATTATGTTGACTTTTGTGAAGCACATGATGATTTTGAAGCGCTTTTTTCCCTGGGCTTCATTTTTACACCATATTACATACACTGATAGTATGTAAGGCCAGGCAGCTCAGATTTTATCAAGCTTCTACAAAGCTACCAAATCACTTTAACTTCATGCCAAAATTTAAAAAAGTGCAAAACTTACCAGGTTTTACTTCCTCCTTATCAACTCTCTCGCTGACTTCTGAAAATGTACAAAACATTATAACAATGATAATACTATTCTGGATTTATATAAAGCCTAATACATCTATGACCTTAAGCATGTTAAACTGAGTGTAAGAATGGAAAAAAAATACACCCTTCACACATATACATCTGCAGAACACGATATAGGGAGAAAAGGGTGAAATGGGACGTGGGAGAACTGAAAAGTTTATTAGTTTGAATCCTACAAAAGTCTGAACTATCAGTGTTCACAAATACATCCACAGCTATACTGCGATTTCTATATGAAGGTTTAATTTTCACTTCATTTCTGGACCATTTTTCAGCATTTATATCAGATGTTTTACAAGTATACTACTTAGATATAGTAAACAACCCGCATACAGAATATAGGTCTTATATGATGGGGGAGCGGGGGAGAGGGCTAAAGCTACGTACTTTGTTTCCAGCGGCTAAAAACCCACCTTTTCAACGATTTATGCTAATTTCTTTTATATACATGTATCTTGGTTCTACATAATCTTAAAATGAATCCCTGAAAAAAATTACGACGGACAAAAATCAATATAACATTAATTTTCAAGTCGATGTCGATACCCATGTCGAATTTGGTCGACAAAATGAAAGGGTCCTAAAGCTACGCACACGTGAATGAAAGCCTTGATTTTGAAACTAGCTGATGTGAACTTCACCCCGATTTCTAAATAGTAATACTGTCACAAAAATTGAGGAAAATTACTCATTCTTTTGAGCCAAGTAAATGATAATTAAATGCTCATTCACACCAATGGTTTTTAGCATTGAACGCGTCGCATTGCGGGGTGTGTAGTTTTAAGACCTGCGCAGCTTTAGGACCCCTTGCCATAATTATGACCTTATACTTTGCAATCATATATTATTTTTTAAAATAAATACCAGCAATATATTTTGCAGGCACATGTCGGGGTTTTTTTTTTACTGTGGGGTGAAGTGGGACCCTGTTCACCACGGTAACTTATTGTGTATGTAAGGAAAATGAGCTTGAATTAGTCATTATCCATAGACATATTACATGATAACAACTTTATTGTGCATTAAAATATCGTACTAAAGTCATATCGGTCAATTTTTTTTTTTACAGATCATTCATATTAATTCAGAAAAACTTGCGTGTAACAAAAAACAGCATAAAGATTACGAAGCATTTTTTTTGAGAAAAACCGTCAAAGTATAGGTTTAAACTTATAAAAACGCTCATCAATTCATCCCAAATTTTATAAATGGGCATCAACTTTACTAGTGACTGTTAAGGAAGTTTCTTTTAAAGTGATATATTACCTTAACATTCCTAGCACTTATTTTTTAGACAACTACCATAAAAACAAGGTGATTTGAACATTTTCAAGATTTTTGTCCCACTTCTCCCCGTTCAAGTACCTCATTTTAACCCGTTGAATACTGAATTCTCTCATTCCCATAGGCTTGATACAGGGACGACCCGGTTCCCGTAGGAAATGGGTTAAATGATTATTGCGTAAAAACGAAAAAAATATAGGGATGGTGTCAAATACGTTGTATTGTAACCTAGTATTATCATTTGCCATATATAAATGGAGAGGCTACAAAATAGAATTGCAATTTGTGGATTTAAAAAAAAAAAACTTTTATATTTTTTATGTTAATACCGATGTTCTCAGGAATAAAAGTATTTTATGTATGTTGGTATTAGTTATCTATATCCGAAACTGTGTATCATAAAACATTTTCAGAATCTTTAAGCATTTTCAAATTTATTGATTATTAACTTATTCACATGGTAAGTTATCAATGCATAGTATACCTGGCAGATCAGTTGATCCCGTGTTTCTTATCGTCTCAATAACAGGAGGAACCTCAGTTGGTTTCAAAGGAGATTCTGGTGTTTCGTCATTTTCCGGTCTTCCTCTGACTCGGTCACCCCTATCCCTCCCCAGTTCTACGACAGGACTATCACCCTGGTCATCTTCTACTGGTTCATTTTCTGGTTCTTTTTCGTCATCAGATGATGGCTTGCCAGATTTTCGTCTTCCTCCTTTACGTCGGTTGGCTCTGGTCCTCCCCACTTTTACGACAGGACTATCACCCTGGTCATCTTCTACTGATTCATTTTCTGGTTCTTTTTCGTCGTCAGATGATGGCTTGCCAGATTTTCGTCTTCCTCCTTTACGTCGGTTGGCCCTGGTCCTCCCCACTTTTACGACAGGACTATCACCCTGGTCATCTTCTACTGGTTCATTTTCTGGTTCTTTTTCGTCGTCAGATGATGGCTTGCCAGATTTTCGTCTTCCTCCTTTACGTCGGTTGGCCCTGCTCCTCCCCACTTTTACGACAGGACTATCACCCTGGTCATCTTCTACTGGTTCATTTTCTGGTTCTTTTTCGTCGTCAGATGATGGCTTGCCAGATTTTCGTCTTCCTCCTTTACGTCGGTTGGCCCTGGTCCTCCCCACTTTTTCGACAGGACTATCACCCTGGTCATCTTCTACTGGTTCATTTTCTGGTTCTTTTTCGTCGTCAGATGATGGCTTGCCAGATTTTCGTCTTCCTCCTTTACGTCGGTTGGCCCTGGTCCTCCCCACTTTTACGACAGGACTATCACCCTGGTCATCTTCTACTGGTTCATTTTCTGGTTCTTTTTCGTCGTCAGATGATGGCTTGCCAGATTTTCGTCTTCCTCCTTTACGTCGGTTGGCCCTGGTCCTCCCCACTTTTTCGACAGGACTATCACCCTGGTCATCTTCTACTGGTTCATTTTCTGGTTCTTTTTCGTCGTCAGATGATGGCTTGCCAGATTTTCGTCTTCCTCCTTTACGTCGGTTGGCCCTGGTCCTCCCCACTTTTTCGACAGGACTATCACCCTGGTCATCTTCTACTGGTTCATTTTCTGGTTCTTTTTCGTCGTCAGATGATGGCTTGCCAGATTTTCGTCTTCCTCCTTTACGTCGGTTGGCCCTGGTCCTCCCCACTTTTTCGACAGGACTATCACCCTGGTCATCTTCTACTGGTTCATTTTCTGGTTCTTTTTCGTCGTCAGATGATGGCTTGCCAGATTTTCGTCTTTCTCCTTTACGTCGGTTGGCCCTGGTCCTCCCCACTTTTTCGACAGGACTATCACCCTGGTCATCTTCTACTGGTTCATTTTCTGGTTCTTTTTCGTCGTCAGATGATAGCTTGCCAGATTTTCGTCTTCCTCCTTTACGTCGGTTGCCCCTCTTTCTTTGTTTATCAGGAAGACTATCACCCTTGTCATCTTCTACTGGTTCATTTTCTGGTTCTTTTTCGTCATCAGATGATGGCTTGCCATATTTTCTTGATTTTCCTTTGCCTCGGTTGCCCCTCTTTCTTTGTTTATCAGGAACACTATCACCCTGCTCATCTTCCACTGGTTCATTTTCTGGTTCTTTTTCGTCCTTTGATGATGACTTGCCAGATTTTCGTTTTCCTCCTCTCTCTCGGTTGCCCCTCTTTTCTGGTTTTTCAGGACTATCACCCTTGTCATGTGTTACTTCTGTTTCTGCATCTATCTCTGCATTTATTTCTTCAAGCTCGGTCTTACTTGGAAGAGAATCATCCGAATCTTCATCTGTTTTTAGTGAACGAATTAAAGAAAAAGAGAATGAAAGATTGTATTCTATACATACATGTATGTGTCTCTGGCCCTCCATTACTGTATAGTTTATCATAGTGTACCCTGATGTGACTCTCAATTTTCTTTTTATTCACCGTTTCTGCAGTTGCGTTCCATATCGGTCTACCCATCTTTTTTCATGTGAGATTTCTTATTTTGTATCCGTTTTGTATCATATTAAACATGTTTTAATGCTTAACTGATCTGATTTTCTTGTAGTTAATTGGCCATACTGCTATAGTTCTTTAATCGCTACTCTTCTAATAAGAGATCATGTATTCTGAAAAGAAAAAAAACGGACGGAAAATTCTTGAGAGGTAGAAAGAACAGTTGTCAGTTTATTAGAAAATTTCAGCGTTGTAGACCTATGTTGATTTCATAACAAAATAAAATTTCAAAAGATTTTTAAGCTATAATACTATAATTTGTATGTACAACAATCATACCGGACACTATAGTATGTATTCTACTAAAATTAAAAACTGACAATAGGTTGAAGATCCGTTAAAGTTGAGTTGAACATAGGAAATAAACCGAGGTTGAAGTTTTCCCTTAGTTTAACTTGACTTTTGCCCTCACGTTGGTTTTGACTGAATTAGTAGGACACTAGTCCACTGCCTGGACTGTTTTCAGTGAGCGCTCCGTGATATGCACTATACCTATACCCTAGACGTTGATGGCGTGTGAGACTCGCACACATTTTTGAGGTTTGTTTTCGGGTCAAGTGGGGTTATGGCAGTCTAGAGTAGCGCGTGTGTATATTACATGATTGTAGTACCTGGCTTGCGTGCGATCTAGGTTTTGTATGGGTCTCACATTAAAAAAAGAGGAAAAAAAAAAAAGAAGAAGAAAAAAAGAAACGGCCAGAATCTGGACTAGCAGGACACAAGAATTTGTGTGAAAGCCTTTACCTTCGACTTCTTCAACCGCAAGGGCAATACCACCTCCTATAGTCCAAACATCGACATGGCTGTAGAGAAAAGCATCCGGAATGGTAGCTGTCATCCTTCGTTTACGGACGGTAAAAACATTGACATCAGACTTGCCGATCTCGATGAAGAGTTGGTTTGGTGGGTCGATGTCATTGCCGTACTCGAGGAATGGTTCGTTCTGTGGATCGCAAAGGTTACCTTCTGCGTTGTGGATAACCGATGGCTGAGTCGGTTTTGTACCCATTTCTGTACGGCCAAGAGACAGTGATATTTATTAGGTAAATGGAAGTCTGCCTTTATTGTAGATTCTTTCCCTTTCTGAGGTTGAAAATACAATATTTTTTTCCAATATGTAATTCTCTTCCAAGGAAATCAACTTTTATAACAATTTCTATTATCAATATGTACTATCTTCAGGAATGCAATGTGTTCTTGTACTAAAAGTCAGACTCTCTTTCTGACAAGACATTAAGATCAAAAGTAAATGTTAATATGAAATCCATATGATTGTGAAATAAGCCACTCGTGAAAATGTGAAAGCTGTAATCTAAGATATTGATATGTATTAGTCGAACTATGTACAAATTGTACTTGATATGCAGAAATTGTCACGTCTAGTTTAAATCTTGTTTTACCGATTGTATATGAAGCTCCATCTTGTCGCTTAAACTGCATGAAAACCTTGTCAGCCTCGAGGGCAAAGCTTAACTCTAGGCGCCCCGGGAACTGTAGTTGAGTTGCCACCGATGTTCTTTCCAGGGCCTTCGTGGAAGATATCTGTCTCAGGGCTTTCATAATCAAAACAAAAATACCAGAATGCATTGAAAACAACAGCCATTAATGTTGAGTAGCAGTTTGATTTGAAGCATTCAAGTTAACTTTGTAAAATATAGCCAACGGTAATTTGTTTAATCATAACATTATTAATCTTGTAAATATGATACTTCTCAGAATAATGTTTATGAAGTACATTCAAATATAACAGAGAATTGCAAGAGGCATATTTTTTCTTTTATTACACCTTTAGCTTAAAACTGTCTCATACGCTTTAAAAAATGTTTTTTCAAGTAGTTTTGTTATGTTTCACCCAAATATGTTGAATAATAATTTTAAATCTACTTTAACTACTGCAGGTGGGTTTCTTTCTCCCTATCCCTATTTATTTTTTTATGATATGAAAGAGACAACTTTCATGACTTTCATGAACAACTATCGAGTTTTTAACAAGGCAAATTTCTCAAATGTCCATACTGTAATAACGAAGTACCGTAAAACGGGGTGAATATAGGAAGGGGGTAAATAGGAACAGATTTGACACATTTTGCCTCACAACTTTTTCATTACATCGCCTGTATGTTCTGGCTCCATGAAATGTCCATTCATATTACTTTTCTATTGACATACAATAGAAATTCCCTCCATATTAGATTTAATTTTTATCTGGAATTTTGTAACTCATTCCTATTCACCCCAGTATATAAATATTAACAGAATGGGAAAAAATGAAATATATATGCTATAAATTGTTACTTGTATACAAAGAAACTTAAATTCCTTGGGGAAGGCGTTAGGATTAAATAGGAATTTGGAAAGACAATGCTTTCAGAAGCATCGGAATGCACTCTCATGAATTTAACAAAGGCCTATCTTTGAAATCACTACAGGCATCAAAACGGTACCGTGTGCTAGTGAAACTAGAATTTGTTTTTATATCATTTGCATCGTGCCTTTAGAGCTGCTTGATTACAGAAATGATAGGGAAACACAAGCACTGCATATATATAATATTAGTGGCAGTAAAAAATAGCTTTTGAATCACTGGAGGGAAGGGGTGGGTAGGGGAGTGAGGGCAATCATACATATGATAGGTAATATCATTTCCTGATTACATCATAAAGTGGCAAAGTATATACATTAAACAGGTAAGGACCTAAAACGGATCCTTGGGGGACAGAAAATTCAAGGTTAACAGTCGATGTTGTGTCACGAAGGTGGACTGACTGTGATCTATTAGAAAGGTAAAAACATAACAATTTGAAAGTGGGGGTGGGGATGATTTGATTTCACTCATTAATGACAATTTTGGAACCTTTTTTTCCGAGGTTTTATGAAACGTGTCTACTAAAAATAGTGGGGGCTGCAGCCCCCAGCCCCCCCCCCCCCCCGGTTCCGCGACCTATGCAATGAAGAAACGTTCCGTCAATGCCAGCCTATTTCAATCTGTCAATCAAAATATGGTGATCAACAGTATCGAAAGCACAACTAAGGTCAAACAAAATCAGTACGGTAAGTCTTCCTTTGTCCATTTCGATTAAGATGTCATTCTAAACTTTCAGAAGTGCCGTTTCCACACTGTGCTTTTCCTTGTAAGCTGATTGGTAAGAATTTTGAAGATTTTGTTCACTTAAGCAGGACTGAAGACGGGTAGATACTATACGTTCAATTACTTTTCCAAGATATTTGAAATTTGCCACTGGACGATAGTTCTTCGGCTCATGTTTATCAAAGCTCAACTTCTTTAAAGGCCAAGTCCACACTAATATCAAGATGATTTGAATAAATAGAGTAAAATTAAACAAGCATAACAGTGAAAATTTCACTGAAATCGGATGTAAAATAAGAAAGTTACGGCATTTTGAAGTTTTGCATTATTTCATGAAACAGTGATATGCATAACATGGGCGGTATGCAAATGAGTGAACCGATGATGTCACACACTCACTTTTCCTTTATCTATTTTATTATATGAAATTTCAAATATTTCAATATTTATGGATGTGATAATAAAGAATCTCTCCCTTGTATCAAAATTAGTTACAATAATGCTGATTTTACATGTTCCAATAAGGAGTCAAACCATGTTTTATATCATTGAAGAAAAAAATATTGAAATATATATTTCATATAATAAAATACATAAGGAAAAGTGAGTGTGTGACATCATCGGTTCACTCATTTGCATACCGCCCATGTTATGCATATCACTGTTTCAAGAAATAATGCAAAACTTCAAAATGCCATAACCTTCGTATTTTACATCCGATTTCAATAAAATTTTCACTGTTATGCTTGTTTAATTTTACTCTATTTATTCAAATCACCTTGATATTAGCGTGGACTTGGCCTTTAAAGAAGTCGAGCCTTGATAAACATGAGCTGAATAGCTATTGTCCAGTGGCAAATTTCAAGTATCTCGGAAAAGTAATTGAACGTATAGTATCTACCCGTCTTCAGTCCTGCTCCAGATCTCATTCCCGCAATGACATCATCTGTCAGTCATCAGTCATTCTACAATAGACAGTGGAATGTAACTTCCCCCAGCTCAGCACATGCTCACAATAGAATTGCATGCTTTCAAACAATACCTCCTCAATACCATTCTTTTCCTGGTGATGCTACAGCATGTCTGACATAGCAACTCCTATGTAGGCATTGTATGGTCTATCAGAACGGATGGTCATTTCTTGCAAAGCTACATACCACCGTCTCTCCTTAGCTCACTAATGATTGACAGATACTGTCATTGCAGGAATGAGATCTGGGGCATTTTTTGGGGTGGAGCTTGGCATGTTTGAGAAAATGATTTTAAAGATACTTTAAAAATTTATCAAACATATTTAGATGTTTGAATAACAAAATGTAAGTTGTATGTATCCCTGCACATCAACAGGAACCAACTTGCATTTGGGTTGCAGGGGACCTTTAAGAACAAGATATACAGGTACCTTCCACCTCGACGATCTGCAACTCTGTGAATTCACCATCGGTAGTAGATGCATAAATCGAATTAAACCTACGGCCTTTCCCAGAGATGGCAGCGATGAGTTGACGTTCATTGTTTGGTTCCTTGTTCCAGATCTCAATTTGACGTCTCTTGATCCTGAAGAAAATTCTAGACTCTTTGTTGGGGTTAATGAAAATACCGATTTCTTCGTTGCTCACCACCTTTTCCTCGTAGAGGATCCGGGACGCCTTATTAGCTGTTGTGCTCAGTTCTGCAGGGGAGAAGAGATCGAAAAATTAAGAAATTCTATTAGGGGGCACATCTGTTGAATTATTTCCCCACAGGTTCACGTGTTAAAGATAAGAAAGAAAAAAAATCATGAAAAATAAGTATTAGTAATAGCACCATTCAAACTTGTGTCTTGACCATAGTTCATACAATTTCCTTTAATTTCCTGATGATATGATGGGGTGTTTTCAGCATTTTTTCTTTTGAAAGGATCTGCAACTTAGACTACCCACAAACCTGGTCTAAGCTACTAATAAAGTCCCCATAAAATCCCACCGTGACCAACTCCTGCTCTCTCATGGGACTGATCTGAACCAGTAATTATCCCTATTTAGGCACCTGTATATAAGTTTTTCTTTCAAATATGTACCACTGATTTTGTATGATTTTTTTTTCAAAGATCACTTCATCTTTGCTGTGGGTCGAGGGGGAATCACCAAAAATGACCGGATTCAATTTCGGACGTGCGGCCATAACCATGTTTTGGTATCACATGAGCGCAGAGGGTGAAAATATCTGGCATACATAAAGGAGAAGATTTCATTATATTTGGGGAACAAATAATCATACATGATTTGGGTATTCTTTTACACAATAGCATTAATATTGATGAAACATAATACTTAGCTCATTAGCGAGGGAGTAGGAGTACATACACCTACAAACTAAGTATTGACATGATTGTGGTATAATTGTCTTCTTGGAATAAAATAGGAAAATATTATAAGAAGATCAGTTGATTTGAAATAAAGTGGGCTTCTTACCAACTGTGTAGCAATCCTGTCCCAGAGAATCGTAGCAGATATCGAAAGTAACTGAGCTGGCAGAGGTGCGTATTTGGCAGGAAAGAGAAGTCAGTTTGGAGCTGATGCTTTCAAATGCAGCGCCACGAGTTAGCGGACCACTCGAGGTGTAAAGCGTTCTACCAGCTGAGTGCAATAATAATAATAATAATAATAATAATAATAATAATAATAATGATAATAATGATGATAAGGATGATAATAATAATCATAATAATAATAATAATAATCATAATAATCATAATAATAATAATAACAATAATAATAAAATATACAATAATAATAATAAAAAGAACATTCACAATAATCATAGTAATAATAATTGTACTCATAAAATGGTCTGAGGTAGCCCAATCTGTATTGATACTGCTCTTCTTGAGGGCCCTGCCATTTTTATTAGCCCAACATTGCTACGTACCCAGCTGGGAAGAAAGGGACAAATGTGGGTAAAGATTCGAACCTAACGTATGAGAGCCGTAACCCATACATCACACTGCTCCCCGATCTAAATTCAATTATATTTTTGAATAAGAAAAGGCAAAAAAAAAAAAAAAGTTTCTAAAGCAAAACATTGCCTTGCTTTAATGACTATTCTAGGGTGGGGGAGGGGGGGGGGGGGGGGGGGAGGTGGCGGGTATCATACCTAGCAACTTGCAGTTATATTATTTAAGATTGTAATACCTTTACAAAGTTAATGCAATGTGTACATATGTAAAGCCTACTAACTTTCTTTAAGATAAAATGATAACTAAGACTTCAAGGAAATTAAACTTTGCTGTTTGTGTCCAATAAATTGTATTAAGACCATAGAATGAATTTCCTGTGCGATTTTGTTCCTATATATTCTTTAAAAAAATCTCAATTCCACTGGCATTGAATTGCACTCTTCGTTTATTTTTGGTACTGTAATTAATTCCCTTGTAGTCATCTAGGCCTACTTGTAAACAATTAATCTTTCATTGATAATGTACATGTATTAAAAACTACTAATTAAAGAAAAATTGTCGGTTTAACTGTAAGATACCCCAACACGCATCAGTACAATGTATTAGGATTAGGGTTAGAGTAAGGATATGGGTTGGGCAGTGGTGGATTTAGTGGGGCACTTCCGGCCTCTGCCCCCCCCCCCCTTTTGAAAGAAAAGTGTACATTGTGTTACCTCTTTTTTAAAATTTTGCCCCCCTTTTGAAACCCTTTTTTTTTTGCTGGTCAGAGAATTTTGGAGGAAAACTGGACCCAACATTCTGATAACCTTTTTTTTCTGTTGCTTGTCGGAGATTTGTGTGCCCCCTTTTACAAAATCCTGGATCCGCCCGTGGGGTTAGGGATAAGGTTAGAGTTAGGGTTATTGTAAGGGTTAGGCCCTAGGGTTACTTGTATGCTTGGGTATTCTATTGTTCCAAATTCTCGAAAACTTACTTTTTCGGTGTCGAAATTTAACCTTCGTAAAGCTCCCGTCTGGGGTGGACATGTAGAGATCCCCGAATTCAGAGGAATTTGGTATACTGACGACAAGTGCGTCTCCTTGATCGTTCCAGATCTTGAGTCGAGTTCGTGTGATTGACAGAAATAATCGTGTCCTCTCGTTGGATCTAATGAAAGCTCCCACTTCACTTTCGCTTTTTCTTTGACCTTGGTACTCGATGAACGAGGTGGAATCGCTCGCTGCGCTCAAAGCTACAAACAGAAAGAAGAGAACTTAAGTATCTGCACAGACCTGTTGTATCACATACTTCACTTATATATTTCATGTCATGATATCAATATCAAACTTTGTTCAAATTTTGTTACGATTCAGCCAAGAATCAGTATTGCATTAGATTTAACAACAACAGTAAAAAAAAAAATCTGTTAATTTATCAATGAAAGAAAAAGATAAGACCCTCAAAAATTAATTTAAACGCATTTTAAAGTCACTAAAAAATAGCAGATAATTATATCATACAGCCTACTCCCTTATGTCAGCTTTGTCACTCGGTTTCCAAACATACTAGAAAAATTTCTTTTAGAAAATATGCAAATTTGGAATACATAATGAGTCTTTTGTCATATTTTTTTCTAGAAAGAAACCATGCAGAATTCCAGACTAGGAGAAGACTTCCAAGAGAAACAAAAAATATTTCTTACCCCCGGAATATAAGACTCACCGGCAATGCCATACATGCATGGAGTTGTTAAAACATCATAATCTGTTCATAAAGGGTCTCAAGTTTTGAATAGTGCTCTGAAAGATTTCTGATTTGCTTTTCTGCAAACTTCCGAAAGTGACTTGTTTGAATGATCTTGTGAGCAATAATATAGTAGATTTATATAATGATGTTGTTTCATAGACACTGTGGCCCGTATTCTCGAAAGTGGCCTAAGTTAAGCCTGGCTTAACTTAGGCCACTGATTTATGGAAGGCCATTCGTCAACCCCTAAGTCCCGTATAAATGACTATATTTATGTAAGAAAATAAAGAAACAAAATTATTTTCTGGCATGAAATGGGCATCAGAAATCAATTCTATCGTGCCGATTTTTGTATTTGTATTCAGTCCTAGAACTATGGTGATTTTGTAGGATTAAAAGAGGGTGACATTTAGTTGTCCATAATTCTGTGGCCTAAATCTACACACTTAGGCGGGGGCTTAAGTCAGGAGCCTTTCGAGAATAAGGGCCTGTAAGTTTTTGACCCTTTGGAGACTACAACCTACAACTAAAAAGTTTTGCTTTTACTTTGGACTCGTTTAAATTTAACTTTATCCTTAAATTTACAGGTAACTACAACCAAATCAAATGATTGAATATATTTTCTGTATCTACGTTTATATTGTATGAAGATTACTCCATTTCTTGTTAATGTAAACAAAACTTGAGGTGTAATAATGATCTCAGTCACACCGCCAAACCGATTCCAAATCGACCAATTCTTGGTCATTCGGAGTAATGTAATCTTTTGCTCGGTCTATCATTTGTGTCTATTGTCGGTCCAGGGGCTTCCTCGTTGGTACGACTGAGGTATGATGTGAAATACGAAAATAAACCGAAAGTGAATAACCGAAGTGAGGTTTTGATTTGGAAGCTCCAAGCTTACAGATAGTATAGCAATCTTCATCTGAGGAAGACAGGCAGAGTTCTAAGACAAATCGGGTTGCTTTGGTCCTGATGTAACATGACACAGCACCTCGTCTGTTAAAGCTGACAGTGCGTGTTCGAGGCACAGGTCCTTTGAATGTCCGCCATCGATAATCTAGAACAATACAGAGTAATGAATGAGAAATATACATTAATGATATTGTAACTTTCATACAGAAAGAACGATTTTTAATAAGAATATAAATTACAAAGTATACAGTAGAGCATAATAATATAACAATAATGAAGTCTTCTACAGCGCAGGTATCCGCGCTAACTCAGGCGCTCATGGCTTTTGATCCAAAATTTTATAAATGCATAATTCGGTAGTGAATTCCGAGGGTGAACTGTCTTGGATATTAACAGTTAAAACAAAATTTTAAAAAGTGTGGGGGAAAATTCAGGAAAGAGGAGGTTTTGTTGTTTTTTACTTTTCGTTTCAGGCTGTCTTCATGTGAACTTCAAGACTATCGTAATTTTCTCTTAGATAAGGACACGCACTTAAAAATATTTTGCCCTCTAGAGCAATACATTGAATTTGCTACACGGGGTTCAATATTCATCTCCATGTGAGTCGCTATAAGCCATTATTAAACTAATATATCATGGCCAGATTTATGCTTCGTATAATATAAAAATGAGAAAGGCACGGATTGTAGAGATATTTGAGAAGCCTAATATTAAACTTGGATTAAGAAGGTCTTTGCATTCGTCATTAATAATTAATAATAATAAGTTTAAAAAGTAGTTTAATGCAGCACTTCCACCCGTCATTGAGCTCTTTTATCATATTTCATGCTTCAAATAAAAGATTACCTCTGTATTTTCGCGATCTCCACTTTCCTCGGCCTGAATTTGAAGTAAAATGAAATGGGGAAAAGGGAAAGAAAAGGCGACAATTACAAATAATTTCAGCAAAAGGTTAAATCCGTGTAGTAAGATTACTGCTGGTTATAGATAATGATTATAAATAAAACCAATCGAAGATGTATCCTTCCAATTACCGTTAATCTGGTAGTCTATAATACGTTGAACATGACGCCTTGTCGTGTGTATTCCTTATAGTACAAATAAAATGAATCAAGATATGCAGGACGTAGCACGTAGCTGTACACATTTTGCATCATCATTGACATTGGCGGTGCAGGCTTTAAGTCAGTTGGATAAACATTTTGGACAAGGAAGTAAAGTAAATGAGGGAAAAATTATGTGCTGTAGACTTCTATATTTGGATTAAAATGTGTCACCTAGCGATTTCCGATTGAATTAAAGAGGTAAAGAAAGAATTAAATTTCAGTTATATTGAATTTGTTATAACACCAATTATTTTGTTTTCTCTCATCATAAAAGACTGTGATTTGCTACAACCTCTCTCACACAGACCCAGTAAAAGTCTATAGTAATGATATTAATAATAATGATTATGATAATAATAATAATGATAATAGTAATAATAATATGTCTTATTTACCCAGGGTAGCCTCATCAGTATTATATACGATTCTCCCTGAGGGCCTTGCAATCACATTACCCCGGCTGTAGCCGAGCGATCATGATGAGCATTCAAGAAATTTCTTCCTACCGGGTACCCATTTACTTCACCTGGCTGGAGTGTGGCAAAATTTAGATTAATGTCTTGCCAAAGGACATTAGTGCTGAGGCAAGGAATCGAACCTTGTACCTCGGATCAGCAGAACGGGGACTTATCCATTAGACCACAACACCTCAAGGTTATAGAGGAGGAATCCCAATATATTATTATATACATATATATATATATATATATATATATATATATATATATATATAATTTTTATAATGTAATATCTTAGAATGGTCAACGTGAAAAAAATTAACGACAATCATACCTCGATTCCCTTTGTCCTCTTCGCTGTCTGAATCACTTTCTTTGGAACCTGGTCGTCTCTTGGGTCCTCGAGTTCGTTTAATCGCGACATCGGTGTCGCCGGTTTCTTTATTGCCACTTCCTGATGAACAAAGCAAAGCCAGTGAATATTTATTTGTTTTATCTATGAATGTTGGAAAGCAGAAGGACTGGATGCTCTAAGATTAACATCAAACAAAATTGTGAGTACAAACATAAATGCTGGGGATTAGCGGGACAACCAATCCCTATACACTATTACCCCGCAAAACAACAACTGGGGAAACTACTACCCATAACACCACCTGAAACATAATTATACCTGCCAAGTTGCTCTCTGACAACCACCCCCTAGGTTTAGTTACCCTCTGCGTGATTTAATGGGTGTGATTTGAGCAATATCAAATCAGTAGTTGTCTGTGAGATAATTGGCCTAGTGAGTAGTTGTTTTGAGGGTAGTTTTCCGGGTGATATTTCTGTGGTAATTGTCCTGATACGATAAACATATTATTTTGTGCTTCGTGGTTTGAATGGTGCTTTTCGTTGGGTTCACAAAAAGTAACCTTCATTTTACAATGATTCATTAAAGTTTACATTGTTGTGACCATAATGAACTCTCATCTCTTTTATGACACCTCTTCTTTATCTGTTAGCAAAACAACAACTGGTTCTGTTCCTAATTTCTATTCCCAGTTTCTTTTACCCATATGCTGCAAACTGATACCTCAATTCTGCATAAGGTCCCTTATCATTTCTAGGCAAGGCAAGGTTTCAATATTAGCACGTGTAGTGCCTTTATTTATACTTTCTCTGATAAAGTTTAACTTACTGTGACAGGATTACAATATCAACTTTACATTCATGTGATGTTTGGAGCGATTTTTACCCTTTCCGTTTTTACCACGTCGTCCCTTTCGTTCCTTCCTTCGTTCAACTACAACTTCTGTGTTTCCAACTTCTTCCTTACCACCTTCTTGTAAAAAAAAAAACAACAACAACAAATACAATATTTTCCTCGATTACTTCTCTTGTTATAATTGTTATAGATATCTTAGGCCCGTATTCTCGAAAGTAGCCTAAGTTAAGCCTGGCTTAACTTAGGCTTCTGATTTATTGAAGGCCATTCGTCAACCCCTAAGTCCCGTATAAATTGCTATATTTTTGTAACAAAATAAAGAAACAAAATTATTTTCTGGCATGAAACGAGCATCAGAAATCAATCCTATCCTGTCACTTTTCGTATTTGTATTTAGTCCCAGAACTATGGTGATTTTGTAGGATTGAAAGGGTGACATTTGGCTCTCCATAATTCTGTGGCCTAAATCTACACACTTAGGCGGGGGCTTAAGTTAGGCGCCTTTCGAGAATACGGGCCTTAAAGATTTAACGAGTACGCACTGGTCTCTGCAAAACACTGATGAACTAGATCATATTTTCAAACCACAATGGAATAGTAATTGGACGCTACTATTATCAAGATGAATGAATTCTTATTCGGAATTGTCAATAAAACAAATGAGATTAATCAAAGTACCTACTATTTCGTTGAAACTAATTAATAACACTTTACGACAGGCCGATATGGGATACTGTTCAAAGAGAAAACTTCCATGCACTGCCTGCGTAACCTGTTCCCTCTGCGTTTATAGTAACATCTATTGCCAGTCCTCACAAATACCAGTAAGATTATATGATATTTTTCGTCCAAATTAATGAAATATTAATAATTGCAGTGAAAATAATTAGCGTATCTATCACAAAAGCTTACCTTGTATTTCCTTGTTCTCGATGCTGCTTTCCAAACTGCTGTCATCAGAACCTGAAATACATTATACAGAAGTGCATGGTTAATTTATGCCTAAAAGTAAAAAGCAGGCAAACAATGCAATATTTTAAGATCGATAAATATTTTAAGATCGATAAATTATCATTCAAACGTAAGGACCTGATATTAAAATAATTATACAGAAGAACATCATGAATTCATGCTTTATATGTTACGTTACAGGTATCAAGATCAATTAATTATATTATTCAGAATATCAGACAAAAGTTATCAGATTAAAATCACGAATCACAGTCACTTTCAAAATATAGGTGACATAAATATCTTTTAAACTGTTAAAATGGGTTTTCAGAATACCGTCCAAGAATTGTTACCTTTTCG